>QTSX02005026.1:0-423043 GCA_014839935.2 Entomophthora muscae
GTTGAGATTGGATTTTCCATTTGATTTTAGTTGTGGTGGAGCTTCTTGATCCGGGTTGGTGTTTCCTAGTGTGTTTACTATACATTAAATTTGGATTCCAGTTCCTGCAATTAATATCTGAGTTTACTAGTGGCATTCAAAAGTGATTTGAAATTTGGTTCTTGGATTTGAAAATCCCGCAATTTCAAAAAAACATGGTAAACTTAATGAAAATGGTTGATGGCTTTGAACCTTCAAAATTAATTCTAGTTAATTAATTTTGTCCATTGTAAATATGCAGTTTGACTAGAACTTTTCAAAGTGTCTATGAGTTCCCACATTTTCAAATATTCAAATAAAAATACAAAGATTTCTTTTTAATTAAAAAAAGGCCATCCTGCAAAAGTGATTTTAAATTTGGACCAAGGATTTGACAATCCCGCATTTTTACGTTCAGGTTCTGAATTTACAGTATTCTATGATGGCTATCTCAAATATGTAATATCACAATATGATAATTATAAAGAAATCTCACTTTCATCAAATACATTTAAAAAGTAAATTTAAAAAAAGTTAAAGGTAAAGCTTTCAAGGTATTTGTGATTTTTTTATAGTAGTTTTTAAAAGCTATGGCATCAACCAAAAATACCTCAGATTTAAACAAAATGATTTCATATTTGAACAAAATCCAAGTTGCTCAAGATTCAGCATTCAACCAATTTAAATATTTTCAGTTAATAAAATAACTGTCAAACAAAAAAATTTCACTAGCCCATTATAAAAAATTACATCAAACATCAAGTGGTGTAGTTCAAACCACAAACAAAATAAACTGACACAACAAGCAAAATAAATGTATGCTATTCCGGAGTATATTATAATCCAATCAGGATTCATATAAGGCACCAACAGAAGGACTAAAACAAAAAAAATTGGAGCAATCTAGAAGCAAGATTCCACAAGCACAAAACAAAATGAACTCACACAAGATGTGTAGTATGAGCAGCCTAAAATAGAAAAATAACAGTAATACAGCCAATCAACAGCTATCTAATTTAGGAACAGAGGCATTTTATTCATTTTTGTGGATTCTTATTTTGTGTATAATGGGTTTGATAACCTTCCAAATATGGAATGGTGGTTACAATAAAATAAATCATAAAATTTTAAAATTTCTACTTTTAGTGATTTTATCCTAGGTTTTTTTCAATATGGTTTTCAACAGCAACGTCTTCAATGGCGCCAGCAGCCAAGCCAGCTTCAATAGAGGCAAGGCTCAGAACATGGAGGCACCTGTTTACACCCAAGCCTTTGAGGTGGGTAACAAGGAAGCTGACCTGTACCTGTACCTGACCCCTATGGTTTTGACTTGCTTAACAGTCATCTAGTGTCTATCTCTGCCCCCACTCCTGTACCCACCCCCGCATAAGCTGCCCATCAACCAACCAATCAGGATGGCAACCTTGTTTTGAAAATTTTCCTGCACTAGCCAACCTGCCCCCTACAGCCAATCAGGCTTCAGCTTTTGCGGCCCAGCGCCACAAGCAAAAAATCATCACTGCCCAAATTCTTCAAGAAATTGTGGCACTAAACCTACAGGGTCTGTCCTGGGATCAGATAGCTAGCCAATTACAATTCACCCAGGCTACCATCATGTGGGAATTCAACAGCCTGATGAACAGGGGGAACCTGGTCAGGACAGTCAAGAAGCCCAAGAAGGCCCCCAAGTCCCAAATCAACAAGGCATACCCAATCATGCTTTATCTATTGCAGCAGGACCCCAAGCCTCCCTTTATTCAGGTCCATAAAGAACTTGCACACCATAACATATGGGTTTCCAAGTGTATGGTGCAGCTGTGGATACATAGAAAGGTGGTGACAATCCAGGTTCTTACCAATGTTACCAGCAACCAATAGGATGACGCTGAGGATTCCCTGTATGATCAGGTCATCAAACCAACCCTGGTCCAATGCCTGAAAAGTTTGTCCAATGACTTCACCTTCATCTCTTATTACAAGCTATCAATAGCTTTTGATAATTTTGGTGCCCAAGGAAGAGCTGCCACCCAAAAAGGGAGAAAGAAGGTCAAGAAGGGGACGTTTATTGGTGCATTTCTGACTGTTTCAGCCAAGGGTTTTGTCTACTGTTGGACAAACCCAGATTTTATCAATGGCTATGAGTACAGCCACATCCTTGGTGGATTACTTGACTCCTGGGATGACTCAAATTCAAAGCATTGGGTTTCTTGAGCCACCAGATGGAGGGTAGCTCTACTGCCCTTGAGGCTATTCAGGGACGTGGGCACCAGGCCTCAGTATACCCCGCCGGCCACAAAGACATCCATCTGGCTGATGTTGTCTTCTTCAACATTGAAGACATAGTCCAGGAGCGCCGCCCTTAGGTTTTCAACGACCTCTATCTTGGGGTCCTTGACCATGATTCTCTCTTTGGTTGCCAAATGATGGCCAACTTGTTTGTGGAAATGATTTTACATGTGAATATGAGCAACCAATCACACAAAGATAAGCTCCTCTCACCCTGTGCCACAGCCACATATCAACCAATCCAGCCAATGACAGACAAGGAATACTAACAGCAGTATATGGCAGCCATCATGCGCAATCCTCCTGCCTCTACTCCCTCCATCAACACCCCTCACCTGCAAGCCCCACCCACCCAATCACAGACCCCTCATGCCAGCACCTGCTCTACTCCTTCCTTCCCACACTATTCCACCTACTAGGCATCACTCTTCCCCACCCCCTGTTGTATTTTTGGGCTATCTAAACTAGATAAATCTATGATCTAAAGTTTATCTTAACTAAACTATATATAAAATATTTAATATCACTAAACTATTTAAGGCTTACTAAACACCAACTTCAACTGCTAAATAAAAGACAATATCAAAGTATAAGTGTTAAGTGTAAGGTTAAAAGCTGTGTTTATTAAACTCATATGGGTTGATAATAAGCCTGAGTATTTTAGATCCACCAGTTGAATCTAATTGCAATTGAGGAAATCAACTTAAGAAATACATTGTCAAATTGTATCAATGTATTAATTTCAATTATCTCAATAGCAATTAGAGTGGAGTAAGCAATATTGCAACACCCCCAATAAATTCCCTGTTGCCAAACATTTTCTATTTATATTATCTTTATTTTGATTTTTGATTGTTCATTTTCTCTTTGTTTATAGTTGGTTTTATTCTTTATGTTCAGTTTATTCCTAAAGTCATATATTTACTATGCCATGTATCTATATCCAGAACACAATTATTTTTAGTACCCAAACAAAGCTTCTTGATAAAATATTAACAACAATTTGGTGATCAGCTAAATTTGAATTAGAAAATTATAGGGTAATTGTGTTTAATAAAGTTGTTGCTGATCTGAATTCAAAACCTTAATGATAAACTTTAAGCCAAATTGGGAGAAAGTGATAAATTAATTGTTGTGACATAAAGGGACATTCAATAATTTTTTGTCACAAAAATTTCTTTCTCACTCAGCTCCTGATTTGCTTAAAGTTTATCATTAAGGTTTTGAATTTGGATCAGTAACAACTTTATCTAAAAACAGTTAACCTATAATTTCCTAATTCAAATTTAGCTGATCACCAAATTGTTTTTAATATTTTCACAAGGGGCTGTGTTTGGGTACTAAAAATAACTGTGTTCTGGATCTAGATACACAGCATAGTAAATATATGATTTTATAGAAATAAGCTGAACATAAAGAATATAGCCAACTAAAAACAAAGAGAACATGAACAATTGAAATTCAAAAAAAAGATAATATAAATAGAAAATGTTTGGCAACAGGGGGTGTATTGGGGCGGGGGAGAGTGATGCCTAGGAGGCAGAATAGCGCGGGAAGGAAGACGTAGAGGCAGTGCTGGCCTAGGGGGTCTGGGATTGGGTGGGTTGGGCTTGCAGGTGAGGGGTGTTGGTGGCAGGGGTGGAGGCAGGAGGATTTTGCGTGATGGCTACCATATAATGCTTGTCTATTCCTCATTGGTCATTGGCTGGATGAGCTGGTAAGTGGCAGTGGCCCAATGTGGGAGGCAATTGTCTTTCTGTGATTGGTTGCTCATGTTTGCATGGAAGACAATTTGGGCAAACAAGTCAGCCACCATTTGGTAGCCAAAGAGAAAATTGTGGTCAAGGACCCCAAGATAGAGGTTGTTGAAAGCCTGAGGGCGGAGCTCCTGTAATGTGGATCCCATGTTGAAGAAGACAACATCAGCCAGATGGATGTCTGTGTGGCCAGCAGGGTATACTGAGGCCTGGTACCCACGTCCCTGAATGACGTCAAGGGCAGTGGAGCTACCCTCCATCTGGTGGCTCAAGAAATCCAATGCTTTGAATTTGAGCCATCCCAGGAGTCAAGTAATCCACCAAGGATGTGGCTGTACTCATAGCCATTGGTAAAATCTGGGTTTGTCCAACAGTATACAAAACCCTTGGCTGAAACAGTCAGATATGCACCAATAAACGTCCCCTTCTTGACCTTCTTTCTCCCTTTTTGGGTGGCAGCTCTTCCTTGGGCGCCAAAATTGTCAAAAGCTATGGATAGCTTAAAGTAAGAGATGAAAATAATTTCATCTGACAAACTTGTCAGGCATTGGACCAGGGTTGACTCAATGTCAATATCATACAGGGAATCCTCAGCGCCATCCCATTGGTTGCCGGCAAAATTGGTAAGAACCTGTATGAAAGCCATCTTTCCATGCATCCAGAGCTGCACCCTGCGCTTGGAGACCAATATGTTATGGTGAGCAAGCTGTTTGTGGACCTGGGTTTTGAGAAGCTTGGTGTCCTGCTGGAGGAGGTCAAGCATGATTGGGTATGCCTTGTTGATTTGGGACTTAGGGGCCTTCTTGGGCTTCTTGACTGTCCTGACCAGGTTCCCCCTGTTCATCAGGCTGTTGAATTCCCACATGATGGTAGCCCGGGTGAATTGTAATTGGCTAGCTATCTGATCCCAGGACAGACCCTGTAGGTTTAGTGTCACAATTTCTTGAAGAATTTGGGAAGTGATGATTTGTTGTTTAGGGCGCTGGGCTGTAGGAGCTGAAGCCTGATTGGCTGTAGGGGGGCAGGTTGGCTAGCGCAGGAAAATTTTCAAAACAAGGTTGCCATCCTGATTGGTTGGTTGGTGGGCAGCGTGTGCAGGGGTGGGTACGGGAGTAGGGACAGAGCTAGACACTGAATGACTACTGAACAAGTCAAATCCATAGGGGTGGGTGGTCAGGTACAGGTCAGCTTCCTTGTTACCTGCCTCAAAGGCTTGGGTATAAACAGGTGCCTCCACACCCTGAGCCTTTCCTCCATTGAAGTTGGCTTGGCTGCTGGCGCCATTGAAGACATTGCTGTTGAAAACCATATTGAAAAAAAACCTAGGATAAAATCACTAAAAGTAGAAATTTTAAAATTTTATGATTTATTTTATTGTAACCACCATTCCATATTTGGAAGGTTATCAAACCCATTATACACAAATAAGGATCCACAAAAATGAATAAAATACCTGTGTTCCTAAATTAGATAGCTGTTGATTGGCTGTATTACTGTTATTTTTCTATTTTAGGCTGCTCATACTACACATCTTGTGTGAGTTCATTTTGTTTTGTGCTTGTGGAATCTTGCTTCTAGATTGCTCCAATTTTTTTTGTTTTAGTCCTTCTGTTGGTGCCTTATATGAATCCTGATTGGATTATAATATACTCCGGAATAGCATACATTTATTTTGCTTGTTGTGTCAGTTTATTTTGTTTGTGGTTTGAACTACACCACTTGATGTTTGATGTAATTTTTTATAATGGGCTAGTGAAATTTTTTTGTTTGACAGTTCATTTATTAACCAAAAATATTTGGATTAATTGAATCTTGAATCTTGCGCAACTTGGATTTTGTTCAAATCTGAAATTATTTTGTTTAAATCTGAAGTATTTTTTGGTTGTCACCATAGCTTCTAAAACTACTGTATCTAACTGGGGATTGTATGCAGGCCAAAGGATCTAATTTGAGTATCTTTTCTGGGGTTTATTCCTTATATTCAGGTTTCAAGGGGTATTCAGTGAAGTGGACAGGGCCAAAGGGAACACCTGGAGGGCAGAAATCTGAGGGCAGAGGGGCAGAAGTGCTGGGAGATCTTGTACTGATTTGATAAATGGCAAATACAAAATAAGGCAGTAGCTGTGTAAGACAAAATACCATACCCTTTATTCAAAAATTTCAATAAGGTTTGAGTACAGAATCTATAGGTATATATAGCATCCTGCCTCCAAACTTAGTATTTTCCTTAAGGACTTCATCAAAATATTGGGAAAATGCGGGCAGGCAGCCAGGAGTCCTGGGTGCAGGAGCGGTGAAATGGCACCTCAGCTGGTCATTCTCTCATTGGTTGGAATGTCCAAATTGGTCACTTGATTTTCTTGATTTTGGGCTGTGATCACAGGGTCAGGCCTAAAGCCTGTGTTTTTCTTTGACAATTGAATTTGATTGGTTACCCAAGAGGACTGCAAGTTCATGAAGTTCACAGAGGAACTTTCTCTGCCTTCATTAGGCAATTTGAGAAGCTCCTCCTTGGGCACCACCATGATCAAGAATGCTCTGGTATTCTGACTTTGGGACTTAGCAGGAGCTTCATCTTGTGGAGGCTCATTCCCAAGAAAACGTGGGCGGGCAGTCCCTTGGTCCAAAGACTGGCAGCCCGCGGGAATTCAGGGTCAGGTTTTGAATCCCACTATTTGTGACAGAAATTGTGGGATAGTAAGAAGCTGTCTCTAAGTGGTGGGTAATTACCCCCCAAATCCACATAGAGTTAATTATTAACCACCAATCAGCTTCAGATACTGTTTTGTAAAATTTCCCAATGAGATACTAGAATTAAGTAAAATAATTAATCCCAACCAGAGTATCCCAAGATAAATAGCCTGGGAAAGCATCAGAGTGTCTTCAGAATAAAATTCAGGACATTGAGATACAACAAGATTTTCAGCTTCAAAGAAGAGTGGAACAACTCCAAGATTGGTAGGCATTGAATTAACATTGGGCGGTGTCAATGACAAAGTACCAATGGCTGGGATCCATCTGCCAGTGATGATTCTGCTGAGTATCAGATTGTAGGGGGTATAACACAACAACCCGACTACTGTGTCAGGATACTGCATCCCAGGGGAGGGACTGTTAGCCTCAGCTGCCAACTTGCTTGGTTGGGAGGAGGGTAGAGCCCATCATAGGAGGGGCTCTAACTTGGTGGGATAAGATGCTGATTGTCCTACTAAGGCCTAGGGTCCAGCAGCGGTTACTATAGTGTCAACTAACCCAGCCAAGGTGATGCAGGCAATGCCTGCATATTGGTTGGCTGTGGGTGGAGACAGTCCTGGGATGGGGTGTAGGCAGTCAGGTTTGGGTGTCAAGAGTGCTTCCATATCTATCTGGTAGGCAGGCAAATAGTTATACTTCACACAGATTTTGGGGGCAGGTTGTTTGCACCAAGAATCTTTGTGGAAAGCTGTTTGTGGGGTAATCTGTTGGGCCAGGTAATCTGGGTGGAGGGTCTTTTTCACGGTCAACTCCCAATATTATGGCTTAAGGGGATAGTCATATAAATGCAGCAGACCAAAGGGTGCTCCAGGAGGACAATAAAATGCAGGCCGGGTTTTGGGGGCTTTCTCAGGAATGTGGGCCGTCTGCCCAAGATTTTTGGTTGGAACAGTGGTAAAATGGAAAATAATCAAGACAAAATAGGGAATAAAATGGTAGAATCAAGGTCCCATAATCTTATTTATTTCAGAATGACAATACCATTTCATCAAGACTTTACAGGGTTTAAATACCATTTAAAATGCTAAGTTTAGAATCTAGCCCATCACCTGATAGCTGAGTTTGCTCTGGGCTAAGAGTCCTGTCCACATTCTGATCCTTCTGACCTGTCATATCCTATGCTGGAATGACTTCCATCTGATAGTCCAAGGACAACGTCTTCATGGCTTCATCACTGCTACTGGTGTTCCTGTCATTTAGGACTAAGTGACCTTCAGAAACCTTAAGCCAGGACAACCTTTGCTCTGTAAGCTGTACATCTTCAGGAGTGGCTTTGGGGTCACTACATGACCAGGGATCACATGGCCCAGTGTCCCGGGTTTCTAGCCAATTATCTGGATTCCCTTTGGATTTTGACCCATTGTGCTGAGCAGCAAGCCCCTTTTTGGACAGCCTGTCAACTATGACAGGAATGCCACCATATTGGTTTAGTGCTTTCAGCAATCCAGCCTGTTCTTGCACATTTTTGGCCAGGCAGGACTGCAAAATTCCTTGATTAATTGGATTCAAACCAATGCCTGTTTCAGCACTTCCACCAGCTAACCGTGAAAAACACAGGCAAGCAGCCCAAGGGCCCACAGGATCCCCACAACCCTCAGAATCAGGTCCTGAGTTCAATTTTCCTAGTTGTAGTTTCCCACTTATTTCAGGAGAAATGTCATTCATGACATACTGGATGAATTTTTTAAAATAAATTTAGATCAAGGGATAAGTGATTTTTATTGAGTAAATTTTGGGAGGACTAAACTGTTAAGAGTTGAAACAGTGAAAATTATTCAATATATATCAAAAATTGACTAAGCAATACCACCTGGATCCTGGGCTCCTATTTCTTCTACATCATCATGTAAGTACTTAGTCCAGGTTGCAAAGAACCCTTTTTTGACCAACTTCTGATGACCATGCTGATAAATAAGCTCATATTGGGTGACCCTTAAGTTACATTGATTTATCAACGTCAACTTACAGGGGGGAATCAGATTTGACTGGCAAACTGGGGCAGCTGTAACCCATTTTTGATCAACTGTTTGATTCAAGCCCGTCAAATCAGTCAATTTTGTTAAAGTTTTCCAGCCTTCTGAACTTTCCTACTCAGCCAAATAATTTCCGGCATTATGGAACTTACTGTGACACTATCGGGCCCAGGTTTTCATGGGGGGAATTGTCAATCCTGACAGCAATAGATAATTTTTAATAAGAGATGAACATGATGTCATCTGATAAACTTGTCAAGCATTAGAAAAGAGTGGACTTGATAGCAGGATTGTATGGGAAATCCTCACTGCCATCACATTGATTGCCACCAAAATTGGTCAACATCCTGATTGAAGACACTTTCCTGTGCATCTAGAGCTGCACCATCCGCTCAGAAACCCAAATGTCATGGTGCACAAGTTGCTTCTGAACCTGGGTCAGGAAAAGCTTGGGGTCCTGCTGCAGAAGATTGAGCATGATTGAATATGCCTCGTTGATCTGGGACTCTGATGTCTTCTTTGGCTTCTTGTCTGTCTCAATCAGGTCTCCCTTGTTCATCATATTATTGAATTTCTGCATGATAGCAGCTTAGGTAAGTTGCAATTGGTCAGCAATTTGGTCCCAGGACAGACCATACAGTTTTAGTGCCACAATTTTTTAAAAAAATTGGGTAGTAATAATTTGGCGCTTAGTGTGTTAGCTCACAGAAGTTAAAGCCAGATTGGCTGTAGATGAAGCAGGTTGGCTGATGGCAGGCAGTTGTTTCAAACCAGGGTTGTCATTCTAATTGACTGGTTGATTGGCAGCTTGTGTGGAAGTGGGCAAGAGGCGGGGCAGAGCTAGTGTCAGGGATCCAGCCTGTGGGGGGTTCTTGGGAACTCATGGGCGGACGGCCCGCGGGCCCAGCAGGAAGGGCCCACCACAAGATTGGTGCTAACTTTACAATATAAGATAAAAATTTGCCCAAGAAGGCCCAATGTCCACTTGCAGGTACCATCAAATCAATCAAGCCAGTAAGAGTGATATATATCACTCTCAAATATCTGAGTGGAAGTGGATTTATTGGCCGCAACAGATTCTTGTGAGTGGTTGGGCCACGGGGTAAGAGGTGGTGTCATTGAAACCAAATACGCAGGCAGATAGTTGTACTTGTTGTGGAATAGCAGAGAAGGTATGGTGATTTTGGTGCCCTCTCTGTAAACGGTTTATGTCTCTCTAGTTCTAGCATCTGGGTTGTAGATTAGGATTCCTCTATGGTGAATTTCAAATACACAGGGTTTGGTGGGTATTAAGTGAAATATACCAGGCCAAAGGGAGATCCTGGTAGTCAATAGAATTTGGGTAGCTGGTTTGCGGTTTCTTGGGGTTGGTGGGTGTGAGGTACAGAACCGCAGGAGATAGACTGCAAATGAAATAGAACTAAAATTGAATATGAAATAACCTGGTTGAACCAAAGGTTCATGTCACTTTATTGCAAGAATAGCAATGGGCAACTTCCTGGCAGTTCAGGGTATAAGTATGCCTATCTGCCATGGGTAAACTTTTATAAATTTCTTTGGCCTGAGTGCTACTGTCTACCAGGTTTTTCCAGTCCTTGGTGAAATCCTTTGCGGGAGTTAATTCATTGGCTGGTTTGAACTGAGAATACTCAAATTTTCTTGTCAGGTTGTGAGGTTGGTCATCTCTGGGTGACCCACGTTCTATGGGAAGTTTCTTTGTTTCTTCTTCTGTGATGACCTGAGTTATTTCAGGATCTATGGCTTGGTCCTCTCGCTGATTAGTTGGGTTAACAGGAACCTTTAGCGTGGGGAGTGTCAATGTAGGTGATTTTGGTTCATCAAGCTTTAGGAAATTCCCCAAAGTCAAATCCTGCTCTGTTTTAGCCCAAAAATTTGTGGGCGGCCAGGCAGCTGGTCCTGCGGCCCGCAGGGTATCAGGGTTTGAATCCCGTAGTTGAGGTTTTCCTATGAGCATGGTCAACAGGAGTTTGTCACTTGTGACAGCTAGACACTAAGTGACTCTCAAACAAGTCAAAGTCATAGGAGTTGGGAGGCAAGTACAGGTCAGCTTCCTTGTTATTCAATCAAAGACCTGGGTGTAAACAGGTGCCTTTACATTTTGAGCCTCACTTTCACAAAAAGCTTCCTTGGCTGATAATTTCTTGTTTGCTGGCGCCGTCAAAAATGTTGTTGTTAAAAACCATTGTAAAAAAATCTAAGATAAAATCACTAAAAGTAGAAGTTTAAAATTTTATGACTTATTTTTATTGTAATCATGAGTTCATATTTGAAAAGTTCTCAAAGCCATCTTATACAAATCAGGAGCCATAAAAATGAATAAAATGCCCCTGTTCCTAAATTGGATAGCTGTTGATTGGCTGTTAAACTGTTAGTTTTCTATTTTAGGCTTCTCATACTACAAATCTTGTGACTTCATTTTGTTTTTTGTTTGTGGAATCTCACTTCTAGATTGGCCAAATTTTGTTTCATTTTAGTCCTTCTGTTGATAGCTTGTATGAATCCTGATTGGATTAAAATATATTCTGAAACAACATTTATTTATTTCACTTAATGACCTAGTTCATTTTTTCTGTGGTTTGAACTACACCACTTGATGTTTGATATGATTTTGTATAATGTGCTAGTGAAATTTTGTTTATAGTTTGACAATTTGTCTGTTCACCAAAAATATTTAAATTATTTGATTCCTGAATCTTGCCTGACTTGAGGCTTGCTTAAATCTGAAATCATTTCATTTAAATCTTAAGTATTTTTGGTTGTCACCATAGATTTTAAAAATACTGTATAAGTTGCAATTTTTAATTCCAAAATTGATGATTTATCTTCAAAAAAGTTTATATAAGCCAAAGATCAATTAAAGTTTTGGAATTGGTTGTATTTTAACCTTTCTGAATCATTTGAATATGAATAATGTAATTAAGTTATAAAATATCCAATCTCATACTTAGGATAACAAGAAAAATAATGTATATATGTACACTAAGATTTTCCTCTCAAAAAAATACATGCATTGAGAGACAACTGAAACTATTTTGTTTGTGCTTTCATGAATTCGTACTGTATCTTGATTTTTTCTTTTGTAGTCTGAGTTATTTTTTGTGTTGTTGAGTCATTTCACTTATTAATATTCCAAACCCCTGTTAACAGAGTATATTTTTATACACATGTTTGTATTTCATTTGAGTTTGAGTTCATTTTGCTTACAGATAACTCAACTCTGCTTATTACTACAGCTGTGAAAACTACTGTACCAATTTTATATTTTAATAAGTCAAAACATTGAATTGATCAATAAAATAGCTACTTATTTTTGGTTGTCATTTTCAATAATACATTGCTATAATAATAATCCTTGTGATTCTTCTTTTGAGTTTAATTGAATAAATTAAATATAATCTGTAGTTTAGATTTATTGATTCGAAAGTTATTATCTCAATAGTTGTTAAAAGTTAGGTTTTAATTCCCATCCAACTTGATTTAAAGCCCAATACTTTAGCTTGGAATTTAAATAATTTCGGATTCAATAATAAGCCTGTTTAAAAGCCTGTAAGCATTTTTAAAATCTATCAAACCTAGTATAAAGGATATTTCCCCTCTATCTTTTCTTTACTTTTCTTTTTGGTAAGTTGATTGAATAATAAGATTTCTTTTATGAAGAAGCCTTTTGACGGGCGGACAGACCGACTATACCTTAACATGAAGCGTACAAACTTCATGGGTATATGTCCTTGGTGATTCGTCAATTTCTGATTAACTTTTTATTTTACTTTTTTTCATGATAGACACTTTCTAATTCCTAATAGGTTACCGTCTAGGCAGCGTACAATTTCTTAATAAAAAAATACTTCCTCTTTACATCTCTGCCATATTTTCAAAGGAATGTCTCAGAAAAATCCCCTTTCTGGATCTTCAGCTCAATTTACTCAGATAACTTTCTTATTTGACAAGTTTTTAATATTCATGGATTTTGACCTTTACTATTTTAGTATAAAAGTCAATTTTCTTAACTACTCCTTCAAAACCACTATTTTTATGGCTTATGGTTTGCCAGATGATAAATCTAGAAAAACTCTGATCGCTCTTACACGTAATTTGTGCTGTTCAAAATTTTATTACCCAAGTACTTATGCTAGTTTTTTATTATTAAAGTGACTTATAGAGATTCGAAGAGAACATTATAAAAGTCAAAAGTAAGCTATATCTGCTTGCCTTTTTGAAAATAAGAAAAAATTACAAAGTCAATAATTAAATGACTAGTATTTAGTCATTCACACATCGTTTTTAACAAGCAATTGTACAAATGATTTTTTAAAATCGGCTTGATTTTTAAATTAATTTAGCCTAAAACAATAGTAAGTAGATTATCAAATATAATATTTTATTCAAAAAATACATTTGACTTGATAGTTTGTATTCTTGCTTCTTTTAACAACTTAAAGCTTAGTTTGCTTCTTTCAGATTAAATTAATCATGAAAACATATGGTTTAGGTTATAAACTTAGCTAAAGCATAGTATAAATGTTTAGATAAAGTAGCTAAAGGATATGAACTATATTTTAATTATAAAAAGTAGGTTGTTTCAGCAATTATGCATAAACATATAAGTAGCAATGTTGAGATATAATAAATATATCTTCCCAAAAACTGCCCTTGGATGGGATTATTTTCTCTTGCAGAAAAAACTCCTAAACCATTATCTTCTCCCCTAAGATATTATAAAACTACAATACCTATTATATTAATACTGGGCTTATGTAGGTCATATTGTCAGATTCAGATACTGCAACCCAGTTTAGTAAACCCTTGTTTTTGAATCTTTGAGCTTGTTCTCATATACCAAAAAAACCTGCTATCGAAAGATAGTTCAAGAAGTTCCAACTGCACTTTAAAGATCTACTTTTAAATCTACCACAAAACTTTATCAAACAACTTACTTGTATAAAGTCTAGGTAAGAAAAGGTATATAATAGTAGTAACTTGTAATTAAATAATAAAAAAAGTCCCAACTAAATTCTGATAAAATTAAAGGACAATTTGAATACATTATGATGAAATTGCTCTCGGAAGATAAGAATATGTCATTGATGTATTGAAGTCTCAAATAGATAACAAAAAAATTCAGGTTTGCAACAAAGCAAATATAAGAAAAATATCTTAAACTTTAAAAAGATAAAACCAAATAATGCTGTATTTTTCATGGCTGTAAAGATAGACAAAAACAAGTCAGCCTAGAACAAAATAGACTTGGCTCAGAACAAAATAAGAATGTACCCATATCTATTGTTAATTAATATAAACTTGTCATAACTATGCTATTTAGCACAGTTACTAAAAAGGGTGAAATAATACTGTACTTTTAACAGCTGTTGAGATGTATGTATCAAAATCAAATTAAAGTGAACTGAAGTTGCACATAAAACAAAATTCAGCCTTTAATAAACAGACTAAATCAAATATACAACATCTATATTAGACACACAATACATCATAGTTGTATAATAAGATTAGGATCTTAAAATACATACAAATCAACTCATGTGTATCTAATTTGCTATTATGTTTACTATTGTTATGAAAGTAACAGCTTTGAGGCCCTGAGCAAGAATCAAACCTGCTCCTAGCCATCAGGCGGGGCTAGCAGGCAGGGGAGATTCACCCGCACCTGGTTTTTTGTTTTTTGAAGCAAATCCAGGTGCGGGAATCATTTCTGCCCTGGTGGCAGCTGAGGGGCCCGTTCTGGGCCCCAAAAGCTACACCCAAGCCTTGATGGGTTTGGCTGGGCCTGGGCAGGCTATTTTTAGCTGCCCAGTAAACCCAGATCAAGCCTACCCTCCATTAACTAATTTGGGGTCCCCAATTGGGGACCCCTTTTTAATCAAGTTCTTTGGGCTCAGGAAAGCCTGTCAAGCCAGTCCAAAAATGGTGATCAAATTGAGAAAACCCCATAACCCCAGAAGCTAAACCTGCCAGAACTAATAGCCAGCCAAGCCAAGATGGACCACCCAAAAGCCAAACAACTGTTTCTGAAAACCCCAAAAATGACCATGAAGCAGCCAATCAAACAGCAGAACCTGAGATGCCAAGCCTTGTCACACAGATAGCATCAAAAGAATACTCAGAGGCACCTGCATGTGAGTAAGTATATAATCAGAAGCACTTGAAAAAGTTCTGTATTGTCATCCTTGCCAAATAAAGTTGTTATGAACCTTTGGTTCACCAATCTGTTTTCATACCTATTTTTGATACTTTTCCATCTCCATACACCCAAGCGTCAGTACCCCTCTACTGGGATAGATAGTCAGACTCCAGTTGATAAAACCAAAGCCTTTGACTACTACTGTCCACCCAACACACCGTTTGGCCCTGTGCATTTCACTGAGTATCTCTCAAATCCTGACCACAAACCCTGGACCTTGGAAGACTTGCAGTAGTACACCTGCCCAAACGCACCCCAGGAACCCTACCAAATTGTCCAAGATGGCAAAGCAATCACATCTACCCTTTGATCTTCAAAAGGAAGTACAATAATCCTGCCGCCTACTTGGTCCCCATGGAACCACCCCTGACACCCAAACTGACCATCTCAACTCCATCCACCTCTGATGCCACTAGCCAGAGTAGTCAATTCCTGAATGTGCTTTACCTGGCACTCACAGGATTGATTGACTCTGCCTTGCCAGCGGCTGGTACTTGGACTGTGGCTGGGAAGGCCCTTTCTTATCTGGTAAAGTTAAGTCCCATTATCTGAAGAGCCATTCCAGTACCTGCTTTGACTCCTTCCTCACCTGCTAGAGCTCCACAGTACTCTTGGTATCCTGACATTATGATAATCCACCCCAAACTCAGTAACCTGGGCCCCAAAATGTTATTAGCACTTGGGGCTACTTGTATGTTTGTTTTTATGATTATCACTTATTACTGTTATTTGTGGCTATCATACCAAATCTCCTCCATGTGGAAGAGAACAACTCAGACCTTGGATGATTCCAAGGATGCTCCAGAGAGCAAAGACCCAACCACAGCAACCTCCTCCCAAGTACAGAACATTATTGTGAACCAAACCACCTCCAATGTGACCATGCCCCAGATGGGCAAGCTCAGCCTAGAGGAAGCTAGAAGAGCCATGCCGGTACTACAACTACACTTTCTAGCCAATGCCACCGCCTATCCCAACAACACAGTCAAAGTCTTGGGAGTAGCATCCATGCTAACAGGAGACACCCTAGACTGGTTCAGCAAAGCCGCTGCCAACAACATAGAGTTTTGCTTAGACTATGCTCAATTTGAGGCTGAACTAATGGCCACACTAGAGGACCAGAATACCTGTCACTTTGTCTTCATGACTCTGTTGGAGTTCAAGCAAAACGGCTGCCCACTTCAGACCTATGTAGAAGAGTTCACCAAACTACAGACCCATGCTATGCTGGACAACAAATTGGCTGCCATCCTATTCAGAAAAGGTGTGAACCAAGGGTTAAAGGACCTCCTCAAGCACTTCCCCACAATTGGGTTAGAAGAACTGATTGTGCTCTGCCAAGGACTAAGCTTGAACCAAGAAACCCACGGCACCGCCTCCCATGGACCCCAGATGGCCAGAAGCCCCACTGCAACCAGACCAGCCATGACACCCAAGGAGTTGCAACAACATTACAGAGACAGGTTGTGCTTCCACTGCCACAAAGCAGGGCATCAGACCAGGGCCTGTCCCAGAAGAAACCAAACTTCAGGCTCCCTTGCCCAATTAAACACTACCTCTCAGTCTTACAAGTATATCATAGTGATCCTAGAAGTAGGAGATAAAGTATTTCATGAAAAGGCTTTCTTAGACACAGGGGCTGATGAAAATTTCATTGACCTCACATTAGCGTCCAAGCTGGGACTCACCCCCTCAGATACTCAATTCCAAGTCACTATGGGAAACAGTTCAACTGACATTGGCCAAGAATGTAATCAACACCTCAAGCTGAAGATTGGGCAAAACACTTACCCCTTGTCCATTATCTTGTTGAAAGGATTACCACACCCATTGATACTTGGAGACTCCTGGGCTGACAAGCATGGTGCAATCCTGAACTATTGTGATCAAACTGTAACCCTTGGAAAGGGACCTAACCCCAACACTGTACCCATTCAACTAAGCCCACACATAGTACCCCCACCAAACTCATGACCTTGCAATTGGACCCTTGCTCAGGGAAGCTGCCCTCAGCCCTTGAGAAATGGGCCAGTGTCTTTAATGAAGAGGCGGCAACTCAACTACCTAAGCACTTTATCTACAACCACGCCATTGACTTACTCCCTGATACACAACCCAGCCACAGACCCATCTATAGTTGCAACCACAAAGAACAAGTGGCCTTTAAAGCGTACATTGAAGACATGACCAAGAAAGGAGTCATCTGAGTCTCAAAGGCCCCTTCTCTTCTCTCTTTACTATTTGTTGGGAAGAAAGATGGGAGAATCAGACCTTGTGTAAACTACCAGAATTTGAACAAAATCACAGTAAAAAACCAATATCCCATACCTAATGCAAATGAACTATGTGATGTCTTGACTGGAGCACAAGTATACTCTAAGATTGTTCTCTGAGACGCTTTTAACCAAATCTGAATCAAAGTAGGCAATGAATACAAAACAGCTTTCAAAACTTGATATGGACTCTATGAATACCTGGTCATGCCTTTTGGGCTATGTAACACCCCTAGAACTTTTCAGAGGATGATTAACTTGGTCCTGGGAGAATACCTTGACCAATTCTGCATGGCATACCTTGACAACATCCTAATATATAGCAAAACACATGAAGACCACCTCTGCCACCTGGACCTCATATTGGAGAAACTAGCAGCAGCCAACCTTCACGTCAAACTCAAGAAGTGAGTTCTTTCAACCTGAGGTAGAATTCTTGGGCTACATAGTACAAATTGGTGGATTTTGCTATGGCCCAAGATAAAGTGGACGCGGTCACAGCTTGGCCCACCCCCACCTGTCAGAAAGACGTTAGGAGTTTCTTGGGGCTAGCAAACTACTGTAGAGATTTCTTAATTTTTTTCTCAGATTACTCTGCCCCTGACCTGTCTTTGCTCAGTCAAAGTACAGTTTGAGTAGACCCCCAACTGTGTTGTTGTCTTTGAAGCCCTGAAGTTGGCCTTTATCTCCACGCCTTTGTTGGTCATGTCTGACCACACAAAGCCTTTCATCCTGGAAACCAACACTTCTGACTTTGCCCTGGGAGGGGTGCTTCTTCAGGAAGGAGGGGATGATATGCTACATCCTATAGCATATTACTCCAAAAA
The DNA here is from genome assembly GCA_014839935.2 of Entomophthora muscae. NCBI lineage: Eukaryota > Fungi > Entomophthoromycota > Entomophthoromycetes > Entomophthorales > Entomophthoraceae > Entomophthora > Entomophthora muscae. Next base: position 18,106 of record QTSX02005026.1, read on the forward strand.
GATGATCCCTGCTGAAGGAAATTATCCTATATACAATAAAGAAATGCTAGCTATAATGAAGACCTTGAAGCACTGGCGCAGATACCTATGCAACACTAAGCACCCAGTAAAGGTTCTAACAGATCACAAAAACTTGGTTTACTTCTTTAAAACATTTCAGCTTAATCAACAACAAGCAAGATGGGCTCTAGAACTGGCAGACTATGTACTAGAAATTGACTATAAACCTGGCAAAGTAAACATCATCCCAGATTCCCTAAGTATAAGAGCCAACCTGATCCTGTCCTCCACCAAGTTGAGAGATCATAACACCCATACCCTGTTGGATACAACCAGTGGAAGAATACAGCTAAACTACCTGAAAATTGTTGCTAAGAAATTGGACATATTAGAAGCCCAGGCAAAGGACCCTGCTGCCAAAACTATGGTCTCAGAACTCTCAACGCAACTAGACAGCCCCCTGTACAAAAGAGGTTACTCACTAAAAGGAGCCACCCTACTATTCTGAGAAAGAATCTATGTACCAGAAGGATTAGATCAGATTTCTGTACTAAAGGATTATCACAACTCAGAACTAGCTGGCCACCCGGGCTGCCACAAAACCCTTCAAAGCATCAAAAGGAATTACCTGTGGCCCAAGATAGACACAGATGTTATCAAATACATTGAGGGCTGTGAGACATGTGGGCACACCAAAACAAGACACTCTAAGCCAGAAGGCCTCCTCTGCCCCCTAGACATCCCTTCAGGCCCCTGGAAATTGGTATCCATGGATTACATAGTTGAACTCCCACCCTCCAAAGACTACAATACAATTCTAGTGATGGTTGAATGTTTCACAAAAATGGCCTACTTTGTCCCCACCACTACCCATTGCACTGCTGCTGAAACCGTCTGACACTTTCATGAATGTTCCTATTCATGCAAGCGTAACTCATTGAGTACGGAATGAAAATTGATGCTTGTACTTGCATTCAAAAGGTCTTGTCAAGCCTGACAACTTTCCTGAAGTAATAGCAACTTGTTGAGAGCCCCAATCACAAGAGAAATCAAGATGAAATGAACTTCTGGCATAAATAACTGGTTGTATGAAAATGATGTCATGTCATGCATTCAACTGTATATTGGCAAATATGAATTGTATCTGCATGTCCAAGCCCACATTCAAAAGCCCTTGTCATTTCAAATATTATTATTAAGTAGTGAGCACTTGTTGAGAACCCATATTGCAAGCAAATTTGAGTAGAATACAGGATTATGACAGTAACAAGTGACAACTTCATTTGACATGCATCAAATGCACTCTCTGCACCCACTATTCCTACACAATCTCCCCTCACTACCTTTCACTTATAAATAAATGAAGTTTGACTAATTGATAGCTAAGCTATCATTGAAGTTCTATCTACAATACTGTAAATTCAGAACCTGAACGTAAAAATGCAGGATTGTCAAATCCTTGGTCCAAAATTTGAATCACTTTTGCGGGATGGCCTTTTTTTAATTAAATTGATTTTTTTGAGTATTTATTTGAATAATTGAAAATGCGGAAACTCATAGACACTTTGCAAAGTTCAAGTCAAACTGCATATTTTCAATGGAAAAAATGAATTAACTGGAATCAGATTTGAAGTGTTCAAATCCATCAGCCATTTTCATTAAGTTTACTATGTTTTTTGAAATTGCAGGATTGTCAAATCCATGAACCAAATTTCAAATCACTTTTGAATGGCACTAGTAAACTCAGATATTAATTGCATGAACTGGAATCCAAATTTAATGTACATCAAGCACACTAGGAAAGACTAACCCAAATCAAGAAGCTCCACTCTGGATAAAATCAAATGAAAAATTCAATCTCAATAATCATGTTTAGACATAAAAAGTTATTAAACTTTAAAATCATCCAAACCTGGAAAGTATACAATATTATTCACTTCAAATCACGGATATAAAAACTCTGCTACTATTCAAGGTTAAATCAAGAGAAAACAACTACCCACAACTAAACCAATAACTCCAAATAAATACATATTCAATCTAAAATATATTTTTTATTTTATTTTTATGGACTGTCAATCACATTTCCAACCTGCTCCTACACCAGCCTGCAGGGCAGCCTGTCCATGAGAGCGTCCCAGAGGGTCCAAGAACAGACCCAGAACCCAACTCAAGGGGAGTCATGCCAATACACAGGCCTCCCAAGGTGTCATTGCCAGCCAACCACCTCCTGCATCCCAAGCCAGAACTACCAGCTTGAATCCCAGATAGAAGCAACTCTCAAGACCTGCCACAAAAGTCTTCTACACTAGGGTCACCGGGCACACTGAGGTTACTTACACCTCCACTGTATACCCAGTTGTCACCTGGCCCCACACTCTTGACCCAAGAGTTGCTACTTCCTGCCCCTGCGTCTTTGACATCTCCTATCAGCCATTGGCCACAACTGAGGAACCATCTGCGCCTATTGTGTATTCAACCATTGAAGGCGCCACTTCAAGCAAGCGTGATCCCACTTTCTACACAAATGTCCTCATCCCCTGTGTTGAGCCTGCTAGCCAGGATGTTATGGTACCTGCCAAGGACTGGCGTCAGTTGACAGATAGTGAGTGTGAAGCTCTCCTCAACTGCTTGAACATGGGAATGACAGTTTGGGATATTGCATCCCATTTTGATGTCACAGCCAGATACATTGCCAACATCAACACTAAGTATGGCAACACCAGGCAAATTGCCAAATCCACCAAGGCTAAGCAGAAGCCCAAACTCCTTCAGCCTATTCACATTGACGCAATCAAGCAGTGGGTAGCCAAAGATGCCACCTGGACACACTTGCTGTCCAATCAATGCTCACCACAGAGTTTGGGCTTTCTGTTTCTAAAACCCTTGTTTACAAAGCAATGATTGATTTAGGCTTCTTGTGGAAGGTGCTCAGAGTTTTGCTGTATAATAGGAATAGTGAAAAGACCATTGAGGATTGACACATTTACACCAAGACATATCTGGCACTAAAGGAGACTGGGAATGTCCAGTTCTTCTATATTGACAAATTGTTGTTTTCCTCCTCACTCAAGTCTAGGCATGGGTGGGTTGAGAAGGGGTCCAAGGACGGCGTAGCCCATTGTGCAGCTGTCTGTTCACAAACCTATTCCATGGTAGCACTTCTTGGTCCTTGCAGGTTGGACCAGTATCAGATGATCAAGGGTTCCCATAATAGCAGTACATTTCTTGATTTTCTCCAAACTGTCAAGGAGTATCTCTGGATCAATTACCGCAGTACAACCAACATTGTTGTGTTGGATAATGCCAGGCTCCACAAAGTGATTCTGGTTGTGTCTGAGTTCCTGCCCATTAATAAAAATAGCCATTTGGCCAGCCACTGCCTGGCTGACTGCCCAATGAGACTCCTCTTCCTTCCACCTTATTCTCCATTTCTGAATCCAATCAAGGAGGTGTTTGGTTGGATCAAGAATAAGGTGAAACAAGGTCTCCCTCAGGACACAGAGGATCTCTTCAACATTCTTGAGATCAGCCAATTTGCGATGCCACCCAATGTGGTGGTGGCTTTCTAAGAGCACTCAGAATCCTTCCTCCCAAAAGCCTTGGCCTCCAAGCCAATCAGATAAATGGGCGCTCTGGGTTTTATTTAGTTTTAATTTTACTTAGTTTGTTCTTATTGGGACTCAATAATTATTATTTATATATAATAATGTGACGTTTGAAGGTATTATAGACATAATAATACATGAGAAGGTAAGTAAAATTAATTATACTAGGTATGAGGACAAATATTTTTATTATAATGCACTGAATATTATATTGACTGTTGCGCTAACAAATGAATAAATTAAAAAAAGATAGAAATAAATTAGTTTATTTAAATAATTGTGAATTGTTGATGGTACTTTGGCTTTTTTAAGCCACAAATTGGACCTTGCATGTCATCATCTGATCCTTGTTATTTCAGTGCCACTATATCCACACAACACAACCACCAATGATTTTCATGTATTGCTTACTAATTAGTACTTAGGACGCAGGTCAAGTATATTGATTATGTTTACCAAATCACATTACAAGGGAAAGATAATTTGAGTTCTAAACAATCATTTGTTTAGAACAATAGTGGAGCGGGCCATATGATGCAGATAAATTCAATTCTTGATGTTTATCTATGTGATAAATAAACCCGTACTCAACAAGCTAATTAATAAAAGCATCTTAACTTATTTTTAATATTTGGTGTGGTAGCAACTTTAACTAATGTCTTGTAATATATTTAGATGTATTAATATTATAATTTACATACTAAAATTTAAAATAAAAATTAAAATATTAAAAGTAAAATTATAAATATAAATCTTAAAATTAAATATTAAAGTTTAAATAATCAAAATATAACAATTTTATTAAATTGTGATTTATTCAATATCAAAATATTTGATATTAAAAATTTTAATATTGTAATATGTATTATTAAATTTTTAATATTAACTTTTAGATACTAAATTTTTTAATATTTAAATATGTAATATTAAAATTTTTATAGTAAAATTTTAATAGTACATATTTCAGTATTAAAAAATTTAATATTAAAATATAAAAAGTAAAAAAAATAATTTACAAGGGGAAAATATTTATTGGGGGATGCTAACTGCAAAGGGAATGTGATTATTCCAGGGAATTATACCCCAAAATTAAATTTTCAGCTAATGTGTCTAATTGGATCCACATACTCTTCTTTATGTGGTGGACAACCCTGGATGCAATTGCTAGAGGGGTGGCGCCCTGTACCCCAGTGGTTGTTGATCATTTGATAAAAGGCAGGCAGGTGAGTGAATTGACTAGTAGGTTTTTTTTTGGGAGGGGCACATAGTACCCATATAACGTTGCCAATGCAAAGGAGTCATACAGGACATGCTTGACTGTCCTATATCCCTGTGGTGTCTTCTGGCAGTCAAGGGCTACGCGGCATATATCAATTTGTATAGGTACATCTTCCAACTTTTTGACGTTGGTTTTTAATATGCAGTGTAGGAGGATTCCCAGGTATACCCTGATGTGGATTCTCTGTGAGGTATACTCTTCCAAGAAAATGCATAATTTTTTGAAAGTTTGAACTAACCTATTAATATAGGATGTTTGGTTGAACTTGAAGAGGATTCCAGGGGGCGCCTGACTTGAATCAGCCCCCCAGGCCTTGGCAAACAATATTAATAAAGGTTTAAAATTACTTACAAGGACTGCATCCCTGACTTTATTTGATAGTGCCTTAAAAACTTCATTGAAAATTGCTGATTTCAATTATTCATTTCCTATTTGAAAGTTGGTTTTTATTAAATTCTTTTCATATTTGTTGATGTTTGTGAAGGGGAATCTTTGAATGATTTTGTATATGTATTCATCAAAGTTTAGTTTGATATCCCCACAAATTTCATTCATTTCTTTGATTTTGATATTTAATCCTAGTTCATATGCTTCCCTTATCCATGGCAACCACCCTGCGGGTGGTAATATTACCTATCTTGAGCTTCAATATTAAAAAAATTATTCATATTCTGTTGAATTATTTATTTATTTGTTTTACAGGGGCTACCAGTGACTGGTAACCCCCATAGAACCAACTTGGCATATAAGCTGCCACTTCTGCGACCTCATCCCCATTCCTGGTGATTACTAAAATAAATATAAGTAAAACATAAAAAGACTTACTAATTGTTTCCCCTGTGGCCCCCTCAGCCACAGGCGCCACTTTGGCAAACTTCATGAGCGTTGGATGCTCTTCATTAATTTTTCTAGGCTGAATTTTTCTTATCTTTCTTGCAACTTGTGTTTCTTCTTGGTTTTCATTTGATAAAGCTTCTGTGTTTCTTGAAGCTCTTCTGCTTCTTGATTGTGCTTCATTTTCATCTGTTTCTATTTGATAGTTTTCCTCTTCATTGGTGTTGATTTCCTTTTGAATTTCTGTTCCTTCAATTAGTTTGATATTATTGTTTTCTTTGGCCCTCTGCCAGAACTCCCACAAATTGTAGGCCGAGTTGTTGAACTTCAGACTTGATAGAATTGTTCCCTCTAGATTTAGTAATGCTTCTTTATTCTTTTCATCTATAATATTTCCCAATTTATCCAGAGCATCTTCTTTTGACTGGATAAGTGGCTGGTTCTTGTTACCCAGCTTTCCTGTCATTATTTCCCTGATATTTTTTTCTATTTCAACAACCTTTTGCAGGTGTGCTTCTAATTTGTTGGTCAAGTTATAGATTGTTGACATTTTGTTTGAATTTCATCAAAAAACTGGTTTATATAATACTATCTTCAACATATACATATTTTTCATCATCATTAATAAATTAAAGACAATAAACGTAAATATTGCATTACAATATTGCAATTAGACATCAACTCTTGGTATTTTGATATTATGTCCATAACTCAATGCATTTTGTTTAATAAAATCCATTGTAAACATGGCTTTTTTATTATAGTTTAAAATAAATTGACTGTGTTTATATTAGAGAGCCATTAACGCTTAATACAAATATTGATACATAGTGCATTTTAAAGCCTGTATATTTATCTATTGGTAATAATTCTGTAAACTTTTCAGTTGGATTTTGCAAGGTAATAATAATGTAATGTGTTAATAGAATACTGTTTATTGTCATTAATTGGCTGATTTTCTTGGCTGTGGCAATTGTGCATTTTCTGATATTTACACACTAGTATCCAATTGGTTGGCTTCACATCCAATTGCATAGGCAATAGGAAAACAAGACGCCACCCCAACCACATCCAGTCTCAGGGTGGCAGCTTGATTTCCTATTGCCTGTGTGATTGGATTGATTGAAACCAAACAATTGGATACTAGTGCATAAATATCAGAAAATGCACAATTGCCACAGCAAAGAAAATCAGCCAATTAATGTTAATAAACAGTAATTTATTAACACATTACATTATTAGCTTGCAAATCCAACTAAGAAATTTATAGAATTATTACCAATAGATAAATATACAGGCTGTAAAATGTACTATGTATCAATATTTGTACTAAGCGTTAATGGCTCTCTAATATAAACACAGTCAATTTACTTTAAACTATAATAAAAAAGCTATGTTTACAATGGATTTTATTAAACAAAATGCATTGAGTTATGGACATAATATCAAAATACCAAGAGTTGATGTCTAATTGCAATATTGTAATGCAATATTTACGTTTATTGTCTTTAATTTATTAATGATGATGAAAAATATGTATGCTCATAATTTTAAGCTATTTGTAAAATGTACAACATTGTATTAATTATGGGAGATGTTGATAATGTAAAAAGAAAATATTATTTATTATAAATTGAAAGAGAGATATCAATTTTAATAAGTTGTCACAAAGAAAATATTGATTTACTAATCAAAGGACGGGAAGGGGAGGGAATGGGCGGAATAAACATTGCCTTCATCTGCGCCTGTGAAAGGAGCGGTATCAGAGAGAGTGGGGAGGGAATGGGTGGTGGTTTGGGAGTCAGGGTTGGAAGGCAGGTGGCTTGATGGGGGGTTGGGGAGGCAGGGTTTGTTGACTGGGAAGGGGCAGCAAGAGCTGATTGCTTCAATTGCTCAAATTCTTCTCTTGTCACATATACTGGCTTGATAAAACAGATGGACTGGCATGAGGGGAGACAGGGGTCCTTTCTGGACTTATCACTATCACTTGCATAGAAGATGATGAGATCAAATAAGTCCTGGACAGACCCAGAAGGGAAAAGCTCATAACCCTTATCAATTTGGGTGCATAGTTAATTGTAGGTGGCAGGCTTTAAGCGCCTGAGAGCAGAACCAAAATTGTAGAGACATACATCTGCAAGATGCATGTTGGTGTAGTTGATGGGGGTAGGACCAGCAGGTATGCCCTGCAGCCCTGATTTCTTGGGTTGCCCATTTCTGCTGCTCTATCTCTGCACTCAGTACAGCTATGTGCATGGTGTTTTGTGTGGCCCACTCCTCTAGCATGGCCTTGAGCTCCGTCTGGTAGGCATACCCATCTGTGGTGTTCAATATTGCCAAGTAATAATTGACACCCAATGGGGAAACTGCCAATAAAACCCCAACAAAACAATACAATATTTGGCTGCGCTTGTACACGTTAGACTGGATACGCTTCTCTCCAAAGCCTTGGTTACTTGCAGATATATTAGCATACAACAGGAAGATTCCGTCATTAAAGGCCTTCATTGCCCTCCCTTTAATAAAATTGATGATGGTCAAATTTTATGGGTTGGTATCCACCAAACTGGGGCCACCAAGAGCATGATTGGATAGGCTTCTGGCGGCAATCATAACTCCGTGCATCCACAAATTCACTGTTCTTTTGTTGGTGAAGATGTTATGGAGTCCCAACTGGAGATGTACCTGGACCAGGGGCATCTGTGGGTCACGTTCCATAATGGCCATCATAAAGGGATGGGCTGTGTCACCTTTGGTTGAAGTACAAACACCAGTCAGGATCTTCTTGGTAGGGGGCCAAAGTTGGCGTGGGCTTTCAGGGTTGCAGCCACAGTGGACTTTGCAAACCCCATTGCGGCCACAATTTTCCCAAGTGACATAAGCTTCCCTCAATTTTCAACCATTATGAGAACAATCTCCAGAGTGATTAGTTTTCTTCTGCGTCTTGCTGGATGATTGGCTGGGGGAGGAATATGTCCATCTTGTGAACTGATCAATGACATCTGATTGGCTGTTTTGGGGTCCTGGGCTCTCTGGGTGACCCCATGGCTAAAACAGCTGGTTCCAGATGCCATTGCTGATAAGGGATTTGGGTTGGCATCTGCCTGTGCATGGTGGGAAAACAGGGCCATGCTGGAAGTTGCAGGAGAAAGAACAGACTTCTGGGTGGGGCTTGCAGAGGGCCTGTGGGTTGGGAGTGGCCATAGACAGAGGCTTCACTGTTAAGAGACCCTGTGTAGCCCTGCATGATTTTGTCAAGGCCAGGGAACAGCTCATTGACTTGGTTTTTATTGAAAGAAGATAAATAAAAATTTTATTATAATTTTAAACTCAAGAAGAGATGTGTATATTTTAGTCAATTTTATTGTTAAGTATGTTAAGTTGGTGAATAGTAGGATCTAAATTTTAGCTGTCCTAAATTAGAATAGGGTGATTTTTGAGAATGCCTATGATTCCTAAAAGAATCAGCACAAATATTCTCTAGATCCTTTAGCATCCTTTTTGAGACACCCATAAATTATATTTATTTCCAATTCCTTGCAAGAATGATTTGAAATTTGGTTCTTGGATTTGACAATCCCGCAATTTAAGATTTGTTAAGTTTTACATAGTGTCTATGATTTGTTTGAAATACAGGAAATCTCAAATTGTACATTAGAATCCCGCATTTCTGATTTATGTATCCTACATTTTTTGCTGGGTTTTGTCTTTTGTTAGTTGAGTTATCTGCTCAAGAGATTTGAAATTTGCCAATTTAAATAAATCAAAAAAGTCAAAATAAATGTTTGATTTTATTAAATATTTTATTTTTCACTCAGCTGAGTTGCCTGCAAAAGTGATTTGAAATTTGGACCAAGGATTTGACAATCCCACATTTTTACGTTCAGGTTCTGAATTTACAGTACTATTTCTTTTACTTTGTTAAAGAGGTAGACCCTCACAGGTTTTTATTGTAGGTCTTACAACAGAGCCCCAGAAAAGATAGTGACAGACTGAGGACCACAGTTCACATCTCATTATTGGGTACAAGTGATGAAAGACCTAGGAATCAAAAGATGTGTGTCCACTTTGTACCACCCCCAGACCAACAGCCAAACCAAACAGGTAAACCAGATTTTGGAACAGTACCTCTGATGCTATTCAAATGCCAATCAAGACAACTGGACAGACCTATTATCCACAGCCCAATACATGTATAATAGCAAAGATCATGCGTCCACTGGGATGTCTCCCTTCAAAGCCAATTACAGATTTGACCCCACTTGGGACCCCAAGATTGGAAACCAGGAGTCTAATAAAGCAGGTAGAACCTGGATGGAACACATCTATAAAATCCAGATGACCTGCTCCCAAAACCTAACCCACACAGTACAGACTTACAAAGCCTTTGCTGATAGAAAGCGCACCCCTGGAAATCCACTAGAGATTGGGGACAAGGTCTATCTAGACTCAAGGAACATACCCCTAAATGTCCCATGCTGGAAGTTAGCTCATCAAAGAAGCAGTCCCTACCAGATCACGGGCCAAGTAAGCAAAGTAGCTTACCGTCTGAAGTTACATGACACCTGGAAAATACATGACATATTCCACTGATCCTTGCTGTTCAAAAAGAACAGAAATTCCCTAAACACCAGAAACTGAAGACTGCCCCTCCACCCATCCTGGTAGGGAGATCCCTTGAACAAAAAGTAGAGTATATACACGGCAACCATCCCACTACTGTAAGCCACAGTACTACGTCAAGTGGCTAGGATACCTGTCCGAGGAAAGCACCTGGGAACCAACTGACAATCTTAACAACATAGCTGATGCTGTCTACCAATATTGGGAGAAGAAGAAAGCCAATTCCAGTTTAGAAGGGGATAGTGTTACAAAAGTAACAGCTTTGAGGCCCCGGGGAAAAGAACCTGCTCCTAGCCACCAGGCAGGGCTAGCAGGCAGGGGAGATTTGTCTGCACCTGGGTTTTTGCTTTTTGAAGCAAATCCAGGTGTAGAAATCATTCCTTCCCTGGTGGCAGCCGAGGGGCCCGTTCTGGGCCCCAAAAGCTACACCCAAGCCTTGGTGGGTTTGGCTGGGCCTGGGAAGGCTATTTTTAGCTGCCCAGTAAACCCAGATCAAGCCTACCCTCCATTAACTAATTTGGGGTCCCCAATTGGGGACCCCTTTTTTAATCAAGTTCTTTGGGCTCAGGAAAGCCTGTCAAGCCAGTCCAAAAATGGTGATCAAATTGAAAAAACCCCATACCTAAGAAGCTAAACCTGCCAGAACCAATGGCCAGCCAAGCCAAGATAAACTACCAAAAATCCAAACAACTGTTCCTGAAAACCCCAAAAATGACCATGAAGTAACCAAACAAATAGCAGAACCTGATATGCCAAGCCTTGCCACACAGATAGCACCAAAAAAATGCCCGGAGACACCTGTATGTGAGTAAGTATATAAATCAGAAGCACTTGAAAAAGTTCTGTATTGTCATCCTTGCCAAATAAAGTTGTTATGAACCTTTGGTTCACCAATCTGTTTCCATACATATTTTTGATAATCTTTCATCTTCATACACCCAAGCGTCAGTACCCATCCACTGAGATAGATAGCCAGACTCCAGTTGACAAAACCAAAGCCTTTGACTACTACTGTCCAACCAACACACCATTTGGCCCTGTGCATTTCAATGAGTATCCCCCAAGTCCTGACCATGAACCCTGGACCTTGGAAGACTTGCAGTGGTACACCCGCCCAAACACACCCCAGGAACCCTACCAAATTGTCTGTGACGGTAAAGCAGTCACCATCTACCCTTTGATCTTCAACAGGAAGTACAACAATCCTGCTGCCTACCTGGTCCCCATGAAACCGCCCCTGATACCCAAACCAACCACCTCAACCCCACTCACTTCTGATTCCACTGGTTAGAGTAGTCAATTCCTGGGAGTGCTTTACCTGGCACTCACAGGATTGATTGACTCTGCCTTGCCAGCGGCTGGTACTTGGGCTGTGGCTGAGAAGGCCCTTTTCTAACTGGTAAAGTTAGGTCCCATCATCTGGTGGGCCATGCCAGTACCTGCTTTGACTCCTCCCTCACCTGCTGGAGCTCCACGGTACTCTTGGTATCCTGACAACTATGTTTTGAAACAGGCACACAAAAGTGATGCACTGTAATGCTAAACTCATGCACAAAAATCAGAGCATTAGCAAATCAAATTTACAGTGCACAAAACCAAATCATAAACAAAGCAAAGTCAATGCTATATGAGTGTTAATGTAAGAGAGAGGGGCTAAACTAACTAAGTTTGGCTCCCATTCTGGTGAGAAAAACCACCATAATACCACTCAGTAAATCACTGGGAAAGCTTCTCTAAGAAGGGGCTAGAGAGAGAACATGGGAGAGTTGAGAAAAGTAGGCATTCAGACCTATCAACAATATACCAGTGAGCAATCAAGGTATACAAGTGGGAACATGAGTCAGAATCTAAGGTACCTGCAAGGGTCAAAGTTGGTTCCCTCTATCAAAGAAGAAGGGAATGCAGATATTTTCTCAGCAGATGGTGTGTGTGAGTTGAGGCCAGAAGAGTACAAGTATAGGTTGTCACAGGTCAGACTCCTGACTAGTGCCTCTCCTGAGACAAGGAGGCTACTCAGAAGGTGCAGAAGACTGGAGGTGTCCATTACAATAGTAACAGATTCAAAGCCCTGGGCGGGAATTGAGCCCGCGCCTAGCTGCCAGGCGGGGCAAGCAGGCGTAGGAAATTTGCCCACACCTGGATTTGCTTTGAAAAGCAAAGATCCAGGTGCAAGAACCATTCCTGCCCTAGCATCAGCTGCAGGGCCCATTCTGGGCCCCAAAAGCTATACCCAAGCCTTGGTAGGTTTGGCTGGGCCTGGGCAGGCTAATTTTAGCTGCCTAGTAAATCCAGTTCAAGCCTGCCCTCCATTTAGTAATTTGGGGTTCCAAATTGGGAACCCCTTTTTAATCAATTTTTTCACATCAAAAATGCCTGTCAAGCCAGTTCAAGAATGGTGATTGAACTAGAAAAAATCCCATGACTCCTGAAGCCAAACCTGCCAGAACCAACGACCAGCCAAGACAAGATGGACCACCAAAAATCCAAACAACTGTTTCTGAAGACCTCAAAAATAATCATGAAGAAGACAACTAAACAGCAGAGCCTGAGATGCCAAGCCTGGTCACACAGATAGCACCAGAAAAATGCCCAGAGACTCTTGCATGTAAGTATATAAGTCAGAAGCACTATAGAAATTCTGTATTGTCATCCTTACCAGTAAAGCTGTTATTAACCTTTGGTTCACCAATTTGTTCCCATACCTATTTTTGATACTATTTTATTTAATTTCCTAAAGCACTGGTACTCATTCTCAGGAATAGATAGCCAGACTTCAGTTAATGAAACCAAAGCCTTTGACTACTACCACCCACCTAATGCTCCATTTGGCCCTGTGCACTTCACTGAGTATCCCCCAATCCTGATCAAAAACCTTGGGCATTGGAAGACTTGCAGTGGTACATCTGCCCAAACGCCCCCAAGAAACCCTACTGTAAATTCAGAACCTAAACATAGAAATGCAGGATTGTCAAATCCTTGGTCCAAATTTCAAATCACTTTTGTGGGATGGCCTTTTTTTAATTAAATTGAATTCTTTGAGTATTTATTTAAATATTTGAAAATGCAGGAACTCATAGACGCTTTGCAAAGTTCAAGTCAAACTTTATATTTCCATTGGGCAAAATGAATTAACTGGAATCAGATTTGAAGTGTTCAAATCATCAACCATTTTCATTAAGTTTACTATGTTTTTTTGAAATTGCGGGATTGTCAAATCCATGAACCAAATTTCAAATCACTTTTGAATACCACTAGTAAACTCAGATATTAATTGCAGGAACTGGAATCCAAATTTAATGTACAGTAAGCACAATAGGAAACACCAACCCAAATCAAGAAGCTCAACTCTGGATAAAATCAAATAAAAAATTCAATCTCAACAACCATGTTTAGACATAAAAAGTGATTAAACTTTAAAATCATCCAAAACTGGAAAGGATATAATATTATAAACTTCAAATCACAGATATAGAAAATCTGCTACTATTCAAGGATAAATCAAGAGAAAACAACTACTCATAACTAAACAATAAATCCAAATAAATACATATTTAATCTAATATATATTTTTTATTTTATTTTTATGTACTGTCAATCACATTCCCAACCTGCTCCTGCACCAGCCCGCAGGGCAGCCTGTCCACAAGGTCTCTCAGAGGGTCCAATAACAGACCCAGAATCCAACTTGAGGGGAGTCATGCCAGCACACAAGCCTCCCAAGGCGTCATTGCCAGTCAACCACCTCTCACAACCCAAGCCTGATTAACCAGCCTCAATTCAAGACAGAAGCCCCTCTCAAGGCCTGCAACCAAAGTCTCCTATACAAAGGTCATCGGGAATAATGAGGTTACATACACCTCCACTGTATTCCAGGTTGTCACCTGGCCCCGCACTCTTGATCCAAGAGTTGCCACTTCCTGCTCCTGCGTCTTAGACACCACATATGAGCCATTGGCCACCACCAAAGAGCCATCTGCGCCTGTATTGTATGCCACCATTGACAGTGCCAGCGCAACCAAGCGTGATCCCACCTTCTACACAAAGGTCCCCATCCCCTGTGTTGAGCCTGCTAGCCAGGATGTTGTGGTACCTGCCAAGGGCCGGCATTGGTTGACGGATAGTGAGCATGAAGCTCTCTTCAACTGCTTGAACAGGGGAATGGCGGTTTGGGATATTGTGTCCCAATTTGATGTCATGGCCAGATACATTGCCAACATCAACACCAAGTATGGCAACACTGGGAAATTTGCAAAATCTGCCAAGGCTAAGCAGCAGCCCAAACTCTTGCAGCCTGTGCATATTGACGCAATAAAACAGTGCATTACCAAGGATTGTCACCTGAAATCACTTGCTGTCCAATCAATGCTTACCACAGAGTTTGGGCTTTCTGTTTCCAAAACCCTTGTTTACAAAGCAATGGTTGATTTGGGCTTCTTCTGGAAAGTACTGGGAGTTTTGCCGTATAATAGGAATAGTGAAAAGACCATTGAGGATTGACACATTTACACCAAGACATATCTGGCACTAAAGGAGACTGGGAATGTCCAGTTCTTCTAAAGCAACAAATTATTATTTTCCTCCTCACTCAGGTCTAGGTATGGGTGGGTTGAGAAGGGATCCAAGGACGGCATAGCCCATTGTGCAGCTGTCAGATTCCCAGACCTATTCCATGGTAGCGCTTCTTGGTCCTTGCAGGTTGGACCAGTATCAGATGATCAAGGGTTCCCATAATAGCAGTACATTTCTTGATTTTCTCCAAACTGTCAAGGAGTATCTCTGGATCAATTACCGCAGTACAACCAACATTGTTGTGTTGGATAATGCCGGGCTCCACAAAGTGATTCTGGTTGTGTCTGAGTTCCTGCCCATTAATAAAAATAGCCATTTGGCCAGCCACTGCCTGGCTGACTGCCCAATGAGACTCCTCTTCCTTCCACCTTATTCTCCATTTCTGAATCCAATCAAGAAGGTGTTTGGTTGGATCAAGAATAAGGTGAAACAAGGTCTCCCTCAGGACACAGAGGATCTCTTCAACATCCTTGAGGTCAGTCAATTTGCAATGCCATCCAATGTGGTGGTAGCTTTTTACAAGCACTCAGAATCCTTCCTCCCCAAAGCCCTGGCCTCTGAGCCAATGAGATAAATGAGCGCTCTGGGTTTTATTTGTTTTTATTTTTATTTAGTTTGTTTTTATTAGGACTCAACAATTATTATTTATATATAATGACGTGACATTTGATTATATTATAGACATATAAGAGTATGTAGAAAAGGTAAGTAACATTAATTATACTAGGTATGAGGAATATTTTTTTATTATAATGCACTGAATATTATATTGACTGTTGCGCTAACAAATAAATAAATTAAAAAGATATAAATAGATTAATTTTATTTAAATAATTGTGAATCCTTGTTGGTACTCTGGCTTTTTTAAGCCACAAATTGGACCTTGCAGGTCATCATCTGATCCCTATTAAATCAGTGCCACTATAGCCACACAAAACAACCACCAATGATTTTTATGTATAACTTACTAATTAGTACTTAGGACGCGGGTCAAGCATGTTGAATATATTTATCAAATCATATTACAAGGGAAAGTTAATTTGAGTTCTAAACAGTCACTTGTTTAGAATATAAGTGGAGCGGACCACATGATGAGGATAAATTCAATTCTTGTTGTTTGTATACTGTAAATTCAGAACCTAAATGTAAAAATGCGGGATTGTCAAATCCTTGGTCCAAATTTAAAATCACTTTTGCAGGCAACTCAGCTGAGTGAAAAATAAAATATATAATTAAATCAAACATTTAATTTGACTTTTTTTGATATATAAAAATTGGCAAATTTTGAATCTCTTGAGCAGATAACTCAACCAACAAAAGACAAAACTCAGCAAAAAAATTTGGGATACATGAATCAGAAATGCAGGATTCTAATGTACAATTTGAGATTTACTGAATTTCAAACAATTCATAGGCATCATATAACCTTAACAAATCTGAAATTGCGGAATTGTCAAATCCAAGAACCAAATTTCAAATCAAAAATGAGGTGAATTTGAAATAAATATAATTTATAGGTATCTTAAAAAGGATGATATAGGATCTAGAATGAATTTGTCCTAATTATTTTAGGAATCATAGGCATTCTCAAAAAGTACACTATTTCATTTTAGGACAGTTAAAATTTATATGCTTGATTACAGTTGATTTTAAAAATGCTAATAATAAAGTAGAATTATATATTATAATCTATCTTATCACATTATCTTTTCCTTGATGTGTTCATAGTTCATTTGCTGTAGATGATATGGTTGTGTTTAATTGGATAGGTTCACCTTCAGTTGCCTTGCAATAGGAAATCAAGTTGCCTCCCCAAGTCCAGCTGGTCTTGGAGGCAACTGGAGGTGAAACTATCCAAGTAAATGCAAGCACATTATTAACAGCAAATGAACTTTTAGCACATCAAGGAAAAGACAATGTAATAAGATAGATTGTAATATATAATTCTACTTTATTATTAGCATTTTTAAAATAAACTGTAATCAAGTATCCTTAATAGCAATACATGAATACATAGTGTAGTAAACTGATGGTTTATATTTGCCCCCTCCTTCTTCCTTGAAATTTTTTAAAAGTTTCTGTGTCATCAGGAGGGTAGCTCATATATCATTATATGGTTTTGTGGTTGCTATATTAGTGATTTAGAGTGCAGAATATTGCATCATTTCCAGTTTAGACAATTTTGCATTTCACTTAATTTCATGTCTAAACATGGTTGTTGAGATTGGATTTTTCATTTGATTTTATCCAGAGTGGAGCTTCTTGATTTGAGTTGATTTGTCCTAGTTACTTACTGTACATTCAATTTGGATTCCAGTTCCCGCAATTATTATTTGATTTTACTAGTGGTATTCAAAAGTGATTTGAAATTTGGTTCATGGATTTGACAATCCTGCAATTTCAAAAAACATAGTAAACTTAATGAAAATGGTTGATGGATTTGAACACTTCAAATATGATTCCAGTTAATTCATTTTGTCCATTGGAAATATGCAGTTCAACTTGAATTTTGTAAAGTGTCTATGAGCTCCTGCATTTTCAAATATTCAAATAAATACTCCAAGAATTCAATTTAATTAAAAAAAGGCCATCCTGCAAAAGTGATTTGAAATTTGGACCAAGGATTTGACAATCCCACATTTTTAAGTTTAGGTCCTGAATTTACAGTATGTAATAAATGAGCCTGTACTTGACGAGCTAGTAAATAAAAACATTTTTAACTTATTTTTATTATTTGATGTGGTTGCAACTATAACTAATGTCTTGTAATATATTTAGATATATTAATAATATAATTTACCTACTAAAATTTTAAAAGTAAATTTAAATATTAAAAGTAAAATTATAATTTTAAATCTTAAAATTTATCTATTAAAGTTTAGATATTCAAAATTTAACTATTTTTATTTAATTGTGATTTATTCAATATTGAAATATTATATATTAAAATTTTAATATTAACTTTTAGATACTAAAATTTTATATTTAAATATTTAATATTAAAATATAAATTTTTTTAAAAAATAAAATTTAAGTTGTAAGGGAAAATATTTATTAAGGGGATGCTAATTGCAAAGGGGAATTATACCCTGAAATTAAATTTTTGGCTAGAGCGTCCAATTGGATCCACATACTCTTCTATACGTGGTGGACAACCCTGGATGCAATTGCTAGAGGGGTAGCACCCTGTACCCCGGTGGTTGTTGAACGTTTAATAAAGAAGCCAGGTGAGCAAATCAATTAATAGATTTTTTCAGGGGGCACATAGTACCCATACAACATTGCCAATGCAAAGGAGTCATACAGGACATGCTCAAACGTCATATACCCCCACAGTGTCTTCTGGTGTTTGAGTGCTAAGCAACATATATCAATTTGAATAGGTACATACTCCAGCTTTTTGACGTTGGTTTTTAATATGCAGTGAAGGAGGATTCCCAGATATACCACAACATGAATTCTTTGTAAGGTGTATTTTTTGGATAACATGCACAATTTTTTGAATACTTGAACTAATCTATTGATATATAAACTTTGATTGAATTTGAAGAGGGTTCCAGGGGGCGCCCAACTTGTATCAGCCCCCCATGCCTTGGCAAACAAAATTAATAAAGGTTTAAATGTGTTCACAAGGACTGCGTCCCTGACTTTGTTTGACAATGCCTTGAATACTCCATTAAAAATTCAGTTTTTGATATTCAGTTCCTATTTGAAAGTTGGGTTTGACTAGGTTTTTTTCATATTCATTGTTATTTGCAAATGGGAATTGTTGAATGCTTTCATAGATATATTCATCAAAGTTTAGCTTGGCATCCCCACAAATTTCATTCATCTTTTTGAAGTTGATATTTGATCCTATTTTGTATGCTTCCGTTAACCACAGCAAGCACCCCGCAGGTGGTAAATATTCCCTATCTTTAGCTTTGATATTTGAAAACTTATTCATATTCTGTTGAATTATTTATTTATTTGGTTTTTATTTATTTGTTTTACAGGGGCTACCAGTGACTGGTAACCCCCATAGAACCAACTTGGTGTAAAAGCCGCTAATTCTGCAACCTTGTCTCCATTCCTAGTGATAACTAAAATAAATATAAGTAAAACATAAAAAGACTTACTAATTGTTTCCCCTATGGCCCCCTCAGCCACAGGCGCCACCTCAGCAAACTTCATGAGCGTTGGCTGCTCTTCATTAATTTTCCTAGGCTTAATTTTTTCTTATCTTTCTTGAAACTTGTGTTTCTTCTTGGTTTCATTTGATAAATTTTCTGTATTTCTTGAAGCACTCCTGCTTCTTGACTGAGTTTTGTTTTCATCTGTTTCCATTTGGTTGGTTTCCTCTTCATTTGTGTTTATTTCATGTAGGATCTCATTTCCTTCAATTAGTTTGATTTTTTGAGTATTCTTTCTATTGGTTTTTACAAATTCCCACAAGTTGTAACTGTCACTTTTGAAATCTAACCACTTGAGTATTTCCTTTTGAAGATTTAAAAATATTTCTTTGTGTTCTTTGTTGACCATTGTTCCCAGGCTATTTTTTGCAGTTTCATTTTGCTGGACCAAGGCTCTTTCCTCATTTCCCAGTTGATTTACCATGATTTCCCTTATGTTGTTTCAAGCTTGACAACCTTTTTGAGGACTGACTCTAATTTGTTTATTAAGTTTTAGATATTTGACATTTTGTTTGAATTACATCAAAAAACTGGTTTTTATATTACTACCTTAAATGTGTGAATATTTTTCATCATCATTACTAAATTAAAGACAATAAATGTAAATATTGCATTAGAATATTGTAATTAGATGTCAACTCTTGATATTTTATATATTATGTGTATAGTTCAATGAATTTTGTTTAATAAAATACATTGTAAACTTGGCCTTTTCCATTATAATTTAATGAAATAGACTATGTTTATATTAGAGAGCCATTAACGCTTAGTACAAATATTGATCTATAGTGCATTTTACAGCATGTATATTTATCTATTGTTAATAATTCTATAAACTTCTTAGCTGGATTTTGCAAGCTAATAATAATGTAATGTGTTAATAAATTACTGTTTATTAACACATTACATTAATATTAGCTTGCAAAATCCAACTAAGAAGTTTATAGAATTATTACCAATAGATAAATATACATGCTGTAAAATACACTATAGATCAATATTTGTACTAAGCGTTAATGGCTCTCTAATATAAACACAGTCCATTTCATTAAATTATAATGAAAAAGGGTAGGACATGCCACTTCAAAAACAGCACTTCAATTTACGCCATCTCAAATTAAATTTGAGATGGCATTTTTTGCGTTAGTGATTTTGAATCACAAAAAAATAAAATAAATAATAAAATAGTTAAAATTCACTTATAATTTTATAATGCAGCATCTTGAAAGTACACCATCTCAATTTAGGCATTTTGAGTCAAATTAATTAAATCTTATTTTGCTAACGTTATTTACATATGAAATCACTTAGTGTGAGGCGTGTTTACGCCATCTTGATTTTACTTCATTTCAAATCACACTATTTATCTTTAACTAAAATAAGCTTATTTCCGCACTAAAATAAAGCCTGTTGTATAAAATCAGAAGATGTTCCTATAGTATTAATCCAAGACAATTATACTAAGAACAACTTAAAATAGCATCACTATGGTTGTGGTGCAGGGCGCTATCTGCAGATATTACCATATTGAGATTACTACCCTATAAGGAAAAGTATAGGGGAACTGCTGCCCTTTCTTGCGTTTTTGGTTGGAGAGTTACCCATTGAAACATAAAGATCAATTTCTGATTAGCCACTAATCAACATACCTGCAGCTAGCCGCAGATGCGTAGATTGGTGACTCATCAGAGGAGCCTATACCTATGGCAATTAGTAGCTCATCAATTTCCCCAATTTTTAATTTGGTATAGAGACCTTCTGCTCCTTACCAACAAGTATGACCCCCCAGATGAACATTCTGAAACCATATTCTAGACCTAGTTCCCAAAAATTGGCCCTACTTTTGCTGCAACCACCTGACTTCAGTCAGGATTACTCACCCTTTCTTTTCCCTCTCCCATTTCCAACTATATAAGGCCCTCAGATAGCCGCAATAAAGACATCATTGAATAGAACATAACAACCAACTTAACATTATTAGATTACTTGCAGAGCTCAAATAGAGAAGTTCTGTTGTGTAAGGAGATAATAGTCCTGCTGTGTTCCCCCAGTTGCTGCTCAGCTACTCCAACCTTACCCTTAGAATCCTTGAGCACTACAATGGTAGTCCTACTATTGATTGTCATTGCTGGGTAAAAAATGGTTTTGCTATATGTACTTTATAACTTATCTATACATGAATACATTGATAGGAGTTCTCTTAATAAAATATTTTAATAGTCATTTCAATATAAAAGAAGGTGATTACGCCATTTTGATTTATGTCACTTTGAATTCCACTGGGTTTTGTATCACCCAGTTGATTGAATGCGCACAATGGATAGGGAAAAATAATGGGGAATTATATATGACGCCATGCTACACTATATTGATTTCCCAGTTGCAATTCTTGCTTTTCACTTTTAAAAAGTACATTTTCACGTTAAAAACCATAGTATTAAAAAATGTAAGAAATTCACTGAAACTTTGCAAATATATATTTTTTTGCCTTTTCTAAACAACTGGGTACTTTTTACCCCCAGTTGTATAAGCTAGTTTTTGAGAAATTCAAGTTTTACTATTTGGCCCAGTTGAGGTAGCTCCACTGTAAATTTGTTAATTTAATATAAAAAATGCTCAAAAACACTATGTTTTGAGCTACAGCACCTCAATTACATCACTTCAAAAATGCCATTTTGACTGCAAGTTTTCAATAAAAACTCAAAGTTTTGCATACTTGCGTTACTAATAAAAAATATTTTTACAAGATAAAAAACATTAAAATTTTGATAGTATATATTTTTAGATCTCTTCTACAATTCTATGTAAAAAATATTACTACTTTAATATTAAAAAAATCTTATTTTTCTCTTTAAAAACAATCCTTGAATTCCCATATTTTGATGCTAATTCACTTTCAGATGCCTCCCAAGCCTACCACTAAAGCTGCGCCCAAGGCCTCCAAGGCTTCAAAGTCCAATATCACTCCTCCCAAGGCCAAGAAGGCCAAGACTACCCCTAAAAAGCAGCCTGCTAAGGGTAAAGCTCCTCCCAAGACACCTACGCCCTCACCAGAGCCTGAGGAAACAAGCTAAACCCCTCCCCACTCTCCTTTTGTTTACTCCCCCTCTGATCCTCAAGAGAAGTTATTCAACTTCAATTGCCATTCTGGCCCCACTTCAGAGCCTGAGGATGAAGAGGAGCAGGAGCCTGAGCCTGGTGCTCCTGCAGATGAACCAATTGAGCTCTGGGATCTTAACTCAATCCACAATGTATGCAACCAAAATGACACCTTTGCTGTGCCAACAATGTACCCTATCAGCTATCCAATTATGACTAAGAAAGGGGGTGCCGGCTTTGTCTACAAGGGCTACAGCTTCAGCTGCAATGACAAGAAGAAGCCCATCTGTCAACATCACTTCAAATGTGATAATGTTGGCTGTCCAGCTAGACTCACCACCTATGGATTCACTTGGTTTAAAGCCCTGACTATTGGGCATGACTGCACCAAGCCTTTTGACCCTCTCTATTAACTGATCTGCTTGTTTCTTTACCAGGTGATTCCAACCACAAAGGATCAAACTGCAACTGAGGTTGTCAATGATGCGCTCCTTAATCTAAATGATATCCAACTAGCAACTGTTGGTGGCGTCTCAAAATTATAGAGATATATCACTGATCAGAGATATGCTCTGGGCACTGAAGGTGTCAGTGTAAGCTCCATTGACCAATTGATCATTACTGAGGAGCAAAAACTATCTTGCCATGAGGAGAAATTCCTTCTTCACAATAATGGTCAACATGCCCCAGAGCGTATCATCTGCTTTGCCACAAGCCAGGATCTGTGCAACCTTTTAAAATGCAAGACCTGGCTTGCAGATGAACCATTCTCAACCTGCCCAAAGCTCTTCAGCCAGCTTTGGAATATCCATGGGCAGGTTGGTAATCTAGTTCTTCCCCTTGTCTTCTTTTTTCCTTCCCAACAAGAAGAAGGAAACATATGTCCAGGCACTCACAATTTTAAAGGCCAAACTTGATGAAATCCTCCCAAGTATCAAAGAGGAGCCCAAGGAGACTAGAGGGCGCAAGAAGAAATCCATCTCCCAAGAAGAAGATGCTCCTACCCCAATCAAGAAAAAGCCAGAAAGCCTTCCCTACCATGAATATCTGGTAGTGGATTTTGAACAGGCTCAGGCAAATGCCTTTATTTAAGTCTTCAAGAGCTCCCCTCAGGGATGCTACTTCCACTTCCGGCAGGCATTCTGCTGCTGCCTCCAAAAGTGCTCTGAACTTCATGAGCTGGTCTACACTGAAGGCACCAAAAAAGCAAAGGATGTTTTTAATTGCTTTTCTACCCTTGCCCTTGTGCAAAAGGAGGAGACCAATGCCTTTTATGATGCCCTCCTCTGCCATCCCTATATCCAGGCCAACCAGGCAGTCTTTGCGCCCTTTATTGAGTATTTTGAGACTCAATGGGTTGACATCTTCCAAGGAGCATGTCTCATTTGAAAAGGCGGTGACTCAATCACCTGGAAGTGCTATAAGCAGGTCAAAGACAGGTTGATCAAGACCACCTCTTCACTTGAAGGGTGGCATAGCCAGTTTTCCCCAAGGGTTATGGTTCATAAGCCCAAATTCAATAAGATCATAGTCCAGCTCAAAACCCAATAAGCCATCTCTGCCTGCCTCTTTAAGACTGATATGAAGACAAAAGGCAACCCCCCAAGCAGACCAAAGCAGTAAAAAAGTATACAGAGATTAGCAAGGTGGTCCTTGCCTACTATCCCAAGGATAGCAAGCTTGAGCATCTTCAAGCTATCTAGTTGCTCTTTCCACTAATGTTTGAGCCTATTTGCAATAAACTCTTCTTTATGTTCTCTTTTATTTCCTTTGATTTTACCATTATTTGACTTTTTTTGGTATTTGGCACAATTCTATGCTTATTTTAAAGTATAGTTTATAGTTAAAATAGATGAAAATAGTTGTTTTTGGGATTATTTTAACTTTTGGGCTTTACCCAACTATGTTGCTACAAATCAACCCCATTTTTATATTGCAGATTTGGAATTTCGAGGCTTTTTTAGCTTAGAAATGTTTTTGAATTTTATTTTTTAAGATGTTTTTGGGATATTTTTGGAGTTCAAAAAATCTAAAATTTTAAAACTGTTTTTCCTTAGTCAAAATGCTGTAAATCAAAATGGCGTTTTTACTATAAAATTGAAATAGCTAAAAATTGAGATGGCGTATTTCAAGATGGCGTTTTTTGAGATGCAGTTTTCAAAATGGAATGTCCTACCTGAAAAAGGCCAAGTTTAAAATGGATTTTATTAAACAAAATGCATTGAGTTATGCACATAATATCAAAATATCAAGAGTTGACATCTAACTGCTATATTCTAATGCAATATTTACATTTATGGTCTATAATTTATTAATAATGATAAAAAATATGTATGCTAATAATTTTAAGCTATTTGTAAAATGTACAACATTGTATTAATTATGGGAAATGTTGATAATGTAAAAAGAAAAAATTATTAATTATGAATTGAAAGAGAGATATTAATTTTAATAAGTTGTCACAAAGAAAAGATTTATTTACTAATCAAAGGACAGGAATGGGCAGAATGAACATTGCCTCCATCTGCGCCTTTGAAAGGGACAGCATCAGAGATAGTAGGGGGATCGGTAGTGGCTTGGGAGTCAGGGTTAGAAGGTGTTGTGAATACCGCTATTAACCATGTTTCAATTTTGCCTTTGGTGGGCCATTTTGAGGACAAATCTCTTGCTTTTGCTTTTGCCTCTCAAAATGAGTTGATGACTGAATCAGGAAGTACAATTGTTTGGTTTCTTGATCCTGCGCAACTCACTTGCCCACTAATGCTGGTGGCAAGTGATCCTACTGTCCTGGTAGTGTTTTGTGGTATTCCTAACATCTATATATTCCATTTCATATTCACCAATAAAAATAAAGTTCTATTCACATTTTTGTCTTTGTGTCTTCTGTACTTCTGCGCCTCTCTCTAGCCACAACTAGTAGAGATTATTCTTCCAGGGCCACAACTTAAAAACATTTTCCTTCCCTATCATCTAATCAAGACTTAGTACAAATCCAATCCTAAGGTTAGGATTTCCCGTTGTGTTTCTGTGCCGCACCTCAGAACACAACAAAAATGGTGCTCATTACAGGGGCTGTAAGCCCCTTGGTTATCCATTTTGTATCCACGTTTTCAGGTCCTTTGCCTCGCCTATACAAGAGTTGAATTCACCTGAAATAACCAGTCCTCCTATTGAGGAAGATATTGCCAACCAGTCTATTACTCCCACTATACTGAACCTCAGGAATGGTCACTGCCTAGTTGCTTACCCCATGGGTACCCCTGACTTGGAGCAAGTCATGTCAGTAGCCCTTGGGATAGCCTGTTAAGGAGCTATCCCTTGCCATCAGTTGCAGTTCAGTTGGGCTGAATACTAAAAATTAATTGTGGCTTCTCAATTTCCACAACATCTCCTCTCAGCGGCTGGCTCCACTGAGCACTTACTATTGTACTTTGTGCAGCCTGCTTTGGCCCATCATCAAATGGTGTTGGGACTCCATGTCCAAGAAATTTTGTCCCTGCAAGCAGCGGTTACTCATCACTGGGACCAGTTTGCTGCCTACCAACAGTGGATTCATTCCCTATTTTCCTTGGTATCTTACAACCAACGTGACTCTGTCACTTCTCAGACCTGTTTGGTCAATTCTATCAAACAAATGCGCCAGTCCATCCCCAAATACGTGAGAGAACGCCTACAAAAGTTTCACCAGCTAGAACAACCCTGGCAAACTCAAGTAGATTCCACCTTAAATGCTTATATCACTGACTTCAAACAACTTGTGCAACAACTCAATTCATTCATCACGTATTCCTTTGAGCAAATACAGCAGGTAGCAGAATTTGCTGCTAGTGGCCTTAATGAACTCAGTACAGCATTTGAACAAGAGAGAGCTGCCAACGCTGCTACTATAGCTAAACTCCAGAGTCAAGTAAATGAGCTATCTACGCCCAAGCCAGATGTTCTGCCCTCTCCCCCTTCTGATGACTTGGCAGATAGAGAGCAGAGAATATGGGATGCCATTTTCAAGCTACGTGCAACTACCTGCAGTCAGGGACGTCCTGCTGAAGCTCCTCAACCTGATCCCCAGGTGATTGAATTAACTGCTCAAGTTGCAGAGCTACTGCAAGAACTTGCCACCCTATGTGAAATGATGGCAACTGCTGCTAGTCCAGTTGGGGTTGTCAATGAAGATGGTTGCTGCCCTGGTTTATTAGGAGCTCCTCAAATCCAATGTGCTAGGTAACTAGTTGCTCTAGCTAACAAAGTGGACCAATTAAAACAGGATCATACTGAATTGGATAGAGACGTACAAGAGATGAATAACCTGATTGACTCTGTGAATGATAGGTTCACCCCTTGCCTCTCAGTGGGGCCATCCCTTACTTTGCGGCTGGCTGAACTCTCCACAATAGTGACCACCCAAGGTCAACACTTAGATACTACTGCACAACAAACCACTAAAGCTTTCAATATGGGGGCCTGCGCTGTTGAGACCCTTACTACCCTTGAAGAAAGATTTTGTCAGCTATGGGCTAGACAGCCCCCTTCTGAATCTGAAGCAGAGTTTTCCCTGCATATAAACGTACTCAATAGCAACAATGGTGGCCCAACCCCCAAAGCACACATCAAGCCTACCTTTAAGCAAGTCTTTGATCCTAAAACCTCAACCATTGCAGCTTTCCTAACTATCTACAAAACTTCCATGAGACAGGCTTCAGACAAGGTTAAGAAAGAACATATTCTGACCTGTCTACACCCAACTTGCCAGGAGGTGGTAGTGCCTGAGCTTCCCTCCATTGAGACGTGGGAAGATATGAAGCAGCTTCTGATTGATGAGTTCAGTGGTGACCTTATCCTGGAAGTAAAAAAGGACACCTTCATGCATATTGCTTTCAAGCCTAAAGAGACACTAGCTGAGTTTGAAGACCAATTCTACATGGAAGGACAGCAACTGATCACAAGCAGACAGTTGACAGCCCATGAAGCCTACATGGCTTGCGCTCAAGCCCTCAAGGTTAAACAACTTCTATGCCTTCACTTCAAAGTCCACAAGACTATGCTTTCCTCCATGAAGAGCATAAAGACATTGTTGCAGGATATGCACCTTACCCACTCTGGCGCAGTTGTTAGAGAAGGTTGAGCTACTTCTAACTCTGGTTCATCTTCCTGTGGTCCTTGTATTCTTACCATGAATTATCAAAATCCTCCTTGATGCCAAGGTTGCCACAACTGTGGTCAGATAGGTCATCATTCTTGAGTCTGCACCAACCCGCAGGTTAAAGGAGCTGATCAAAAAGAGCAGGCAGGAAAAGAACAGTCAACCTAGAGGCAGAGACACTCTTGGTTGACAATTCTTCCCAGTCTCTTTCAATCCCTCCATCTATAGCTGACTCTGAGCCTTCGGATAATGAGGCTCCTCCTATCCTCCTCTTGTTTCACAATTTCTCTGATGACTCTGACCTGGATGACTCTGATACTGATAATGCTGATGCATATGGATACTGTGTTCTGGCAGTTCCCAAAACCATTACAGTCCCCTATAAACTACGCTCAGGAAAGACAACAACTACTGCTAAGCCTTTGCCTGAAGCCAAAGATGTTATCTCTTGCCCTTACCTCACTCAGGCTAAGAGGTCCCCCGTGCTAGTGGAGTCATCAGAAGAAGCTGCCAAGGTTGCTGATGCTGTCTTCAAGAATGTATCTGTTTTTCTCTCCCTCCAGACTGTTTATAAGGAGTTCCCAGGATTAGGATGCATGATTGAGAAGTGGGATAGGGAACTAGCAGAGGCTCAAGATATCTTGGCTGTCCTTCCACCCTTTGGTTGCACTACCACTTGAGTAGAGATCTCCATTCATAAAGTGAAGATCAAGGCCATTCTAGATACTGGCTTGCCAGTCAATGTTGTCTCCTCCAAGCTTTTGAAGAAACTCAGAATTGCCCCTGACCTTAACTATCACCAGAAGTATGGCACAGCTGGACTGTCTATGATCCGCACCATAGGGGCTTACTCTGCTCTACCCATGCAGTTTGGTAAACTTCTTCTAGCTGCGCCAGCAGTTGTCTTGGAAAATGAGAGTTACAATCTCTTAGTTGGCACCCAGTTCCTTAGGGAATATAATGGGGTAATTAACTTTAAAGATGGTTACCTCTCTATTCTGGGATACAAAGTCCCTCTGATCTTTGAAGAGCCAATTAAAGTTCCTGGGAAACAGCTCAAGACATGTGCCTTGGAGTATCCCACTGGGGGTTTCAACCTCAAATATTGCACTCACTCCTCCAACATGAAATTTCCACCCATGGCTTGTCCTGCATCTGAGGGGATCCCTCTCCTAGCCACGTCTGCTGTCACCATCCCACCTGGCTCCCAGGCCATCCTGGACTCCCAGATATCATATGAACTACCTGAACAAACCTTCTTGGAGTTGTACTCTCCCCCCTCATTAGGGCGCAACAAACCTTATCTCTGTCCTGGAATCCTAGATGTCTCTCATAAGGACCCTGTTCAATTGTTGGTAGCCAACCTGACTGCAATCCCCATGACCGTGTCTAGGGGGCAGGTTGTTGGATATGGCAAGTTGTTGAGTGCTCCTGATGTCCTGTCTCTTCATCCCTTTGGCACATTCCAGGATTTTAACCACCTGAAGATGAGCCTCAAGTCTTATCCTTGTTCACTGCGCAAGACTTTCCATAGCTGTCCCTGGTTCAACATAAAGAGGTGCTAGACTTGCTAGACCAATTTTCCGACATTTTTGCAAAGGACAGTACCAACTATGGGTTAGCCAAAAGCGTTATTCATCAGATTGACACTGACAATGCTCCTCCCTTCTGTGCTAAACCATATTGCTGCAGCCGTGTAGAGGACGCCCAGGTATCTAAAGAGCTCAAACAACTGTTGAAAGCTGGGCTGCTGGCCCCTTCCCAAAGTCCTTGGGTATCCCTGCTACTCATTCTAATGAAGAAATATGGGGGCATTGTATTGTGATGGACTATTGCCAATTGAACTCTTTGACCAAGAAGGACTCATACCCCTTGCTGCGTATTGATGATGCCCTCTGACGCCTTAGAGGCTCTAAATTCTTCTCCGCAATGGATCTGGCATCTGGATCTGGCAAGTTGACCTATTGCCTGAGGATTGTCAGAAAGCCGCACTCATTACATATGAAGGGCTTTTTGAGCCTACTCGCATGCCGCAGGGACTCTGCAACGCCCCCGCCACCTTCCAAAGGGCCATGGAATCCATCCTCTGTGACTTGAAGTTGTTGTGCGTCTTAGTATACTTGGATGATATAATGGTTTTCAGCGCTACCTTCACCAACCACCTGGCTCATCTCAAAGAGGTGTTAATAAAGATTTGAGAAGAGGGCCTCAAACTAAAGCCTTCCAGGTGCGCCTTCTTCAAAGAGTGTCTTGAATTCTTAGGCCATGAAGTAACCCAGACTGGGATTTGCCCAATGACTAAGAAGGTTGAAGCCATCAACAAAATGCTTCCGCCCACCAACCTACAAGAAGTACAAGTCTTTCTGGGGATGATGGGCTACTACAGACAGTTTATCCATGACTTTGCCAATACTAGTGAACCTCTAGTCCAGCTATTATGTAATGTCCCTTTTGAATGAACCGCCAGTCAACAGCAAGCCTTTGAGACCCTTAAGCAAAAGCTCAAAGAGGCGCCAATCCTTGTGTATCCTGACTATGATAAGGAGTTCATCCTATACACTGACGCTAGAAATCTTGCTATTTGAGCTATTCTGGCCCAACTGGACAACAAGGGTGTAGACCATTCTGTGGCTTACACTTCCTGCGTGCTGAACAAGTATGAGAAGAACTATAGTGTCATAGAGAAGGAGTGCCTCACTGTATTGCATGCAGTCAAGAAGTTTTGTCACTACATATATGGCACCCACTTCACTGTTGTCACTGACCACGCTTCTCTTAAGTAGTTACAACAGCTTAAAGAGCCTGAAGGGCACCTAGCTAGATGGGCTCTACGTCTGCATGGATACAACTTCACGGTGCTCCACCACCCTGGGATTCAACACCAGAACGCTGATGGGCTCTCCAGAATGCCCATTCTTGCTTTGCACCCTGCAGAGGCTGACCAGTTATATGAACTAATTGGATACCTGTCTTTGTGGGAAAGTGATACAGAAGAAGTACAACTGGCCTTGTCCAAGCTATCTGAAGATACCCTCATACACAACAATCAGCTCTTCATGAAGGTACAAGATCAGTATCTGCCTTATGTGTGACCCTGTCTTTGCCTCTTGGTGGTGTTGCAAGCTCATAAAGAGACTGGGCATGGAGGCATATCCAAGACCTTTGACTGGCTTCAAAAGAATTACTTCTGGGAGAACCTTTGCCTGCTGAACCCAGACATCATAGCTAGCTGCCACAATTGCCAGGTGCAAAGGCCTTGAGCTGCTACCCACAAGTTCAAATTAGTCCTCCTGCAACATGCCTTCCACACTGTCAGCATTGACGCAGTATGTCCTCTCCCCTGCTCACGTTCTGGGTGTTGCTTTATTCTGATTGCTGTTGATCATTTCAGAAAGTGGGTAGAGGCTTGCCCTACAAAAGACATCACAGCTAAGACAACTTCTGCCTTCCTGCTACAAGATGTTTTCTACCGCCATGGCTGTTCTCAAGTGTTGCTCTCCAATAATGGGACTAACTTCAACGCCAAGCTGGTAACCTCTGTTTTCAAAGCTTTGGGGTCTCATCAGTCTTTCTCTGCCCCCTACAATCCTTCTACAAATGGGGCAGTTGAGCGTGCTAATTTGACACTGGTCTCTACCATGAGGAAGCTCACCTACTCTGATGCTGCCAACTGGGACCTATACTTACCTGCCGCTCTCTTTGCATACCGCCTTAGCAAACATTGTGTCACTGGATACTCCCCTTTTGCTATGTTATATGGTCAAGATGCTACTACCCCTTTGCTCTTGGGGGCCCCCTTGCTTATCTCTGACAAAGCCATGAATCCTGACAACCACGTCAAGGACCTAGTCAACTGCATAATTGATATACAGGCCACTGCTTACACTTCTGCATACAAGACCAAGATGCTTGAACTTTCTCCTGATAATGCTGGACGCTCCCCCTTGCCTGAATTTAATGTCGGTGACCGTGTTCTTTACTACCAACACAGAGTGGGTGGGCGCGCGCATAAATTAGACACTCTGTGGATTGGCCCTTTGGAAGTAACCTTTAAACAAGGATCTGAATACACTGTAAAGCTCCTCTCTAGTGGTTGTCTTTTTGCTCAAGTGCACGCAAAGTTCCTTTGTAAATATTACCCCCCTAAGGCCAATCTAAGAGAGGGCAATGTCGTGAATACTGCTACTCACCATGTTTCAATTTCACCTTTGGTGGGCCATTTTGAGGACAAATCTCTTGCTTTCACTTTTGCCTCTCAAAATGAGTTGATGACTGAATTGGGAAGTACAATTGTTCAGTTTCTTGATCCTGCGCAACTCACTTGCCCCACTAATGCTGGTGGCAAGTGATCCTACTGTCCTGGTAGTGTTTTGTGGTATTCCTAACCACTATATATTCCATTTCATATTCACCAATAAAAATAAAGTTCTATTCACATTTTTGTCTTTGTGTCTTCTGTACTTCTGCACCTCTCTCTAGCCACAACTAGTAGAGATTATTCTTCCAGGGCCACAAGGTAAAAACATTTGCCTTTCCTGTCATCTAACCAAGACTTAGTACAAATCCAATGCTAATTTTAGGATTTTCTGTTGTGTGTCTGTGCCACACCTCAGAACACAACAGAAGGTGGGGGGTGGTTGGGGAGGCAGGGTTTGTTGACTGGGAAGGGGCAGCAAGAGCAGTTTGTTTCAATTGCTCAAATTTGTCTTCCAGCACATATGCGGGCTTGGTGAAACAGATGGATTGGCGTGGGGGGAGGCAGGAGTACTTTCTGGACTTATCACTATCACTTGCATAGAATATGATGAGATCAAATAAGTCCTGGACAGACACAGAAGGGAAAAGCTCGTAACCCTTATCAATTTGGGTGCATAGTTTGTTGTAGGTGGTAGGCTTTAAGCACCTGAGGGTGGAACCAAAATTGTAGAGACATACATCTGCAAGATGCATGTTGGCGTGGTTGATGGGGTAGAACCAACAGGTATGCCCCACAGCCCTGATTTCTTGGATAGTCCATTCTTGCTGCTCCATCTCAGCACTCAGTACAACTGTGTGCACGGCGTTTTGTGTGGCCCACTCCTCCAGCATGGCCTTGAGCTCTGTCTGGTAGGCATACCCATCTGCGGTGTTTGATATTGCCAAGTAATAATTGACACCCAATGGGGAAACTGCCAATAAAACCCCAATAAAACAATGCAGGATTGGCCCGCGCTTGAATACGTCAGACTGGATACGCTTCTCTCCAAAGTCTTGGATACTGGCCAAGATCTTAGCATATGATAGGAAGATGACATAATTACAGGCCCTCATTGCCCCCCTTTAATAAAATTGATGATGGTCAAAATGTATGGGTTAGTATTCACCAACCTGGGGCCACCAAGAGCCTGATTGGATAGGATTCTGGCGGCAATCATAACTTTGTGCATCCACAAGCTCACTGTTCTTTTGTTGGTGAAGATGCCCTGGAGTCCCAGCTGGAGACGTACCTGGACCAGGGACATCTGCAGGTCACGTTCCATAATGGGCATCATAAGGGGATGGGCTGTATCACCTTTGGTCAAAGTAAAGGCACCAGTTGGGGTCTTTTTGGTAGGGGGCCACAGTTGGTGTGGGCTTTCAGGGTTGCAACCACAGTGGACTTTGCAAAACCCATTGTGGCCGCAATTTCCCCAATGGATATAAGCATCCCTTGCTTTTCAACCATTTCAAGAACAATCTCCAGAGTGATTAATTTTCTTCTGCGTCTTGCAGGATGATTGGCTGGAGGCGGGGTATGTCTGCCTTGAGAACCAGACAGTGCCATCTGATTGGCTGTTTCTGTATTATGGCTTTCATTGGTGGCCCTATGGCTCACTTGGTCAATTATAGATGCTAGTGTTGCTATATGATTTGGGTTAGCAGCTGCCTGTGCGTGATGGGCAAACAGGGCCATGCTTGAGGACACAGGAGAAAGAACACACTCCTGGGTAGTGCTTGCAGAGGGGCCTGCAGGTTGGGAGTGGCCATAGAGG
This sequence comes from Entomophthora muscae, assembly GCA_014839935.2. Classification (NCBI taxonomy): domain Eukaryota; kingdom Fungi; phylum Entomophthoromycota; class Entomophthoromycetes; order Entomophthorales; family Entomophthoraceae; genus Entomophthora; species Entomophthora muscae. The sequence continues at coordinate 51,438 of QTSX02005026.1, forward strand.
GAGGCTTCACTATTAGAAGACCCAGCATAGCCCTGTATGATTTTTTCAATGCCAGGGAACAGCTTGTTGACTTGTTTTTTTATTGGAAGAAGACATAATAATTTTTTTAAAAAACTTAAACTCAAAAAGAGGAGTGTATATTTTAGTCAATTTTATTGTTAAATATGTTAATTTTGTGAATAGTAGGATCTAAATTTTAGCTGTCCTAAATTAGAATAGGGTGATTTTTGAGAATGCCTATGATGCCTAAAAGAATTAGCACAAATCAACTCTAGATCCTTTAGCATCCTTTTTGAGACACCCATAAATTATATTTATTTCAAATTCCTTGCAATTATGATTTGAAACTTGGTTCTTGGATTTGACAATCCTGCAACTTTGGATTTGTTAATTTTTACATGATGTCTATGATTTGTTTGACATATAGGAAATCTCAAGTTGTACATTAGAATCCTGCATTTCTGATTCATGTATCCTGCATTTTTTTGTTGTGTTTTGTCTTTTGTTAGTTGAGTTATCTGCTCAAGAGATTTGAAATCTGCCAATTTAAATAAACCAAAAAAATTCAAATTAAATGGTTAATTTTATTTAATATTTTACTTTTCATTCAGCTGAGTTATCCGCAAAAGTGATTTGAAATTTGGACCAAGGATTCAACAATTCTGCATTTTTATGTTTAGGCTCTTAATTTACAGAATAAAAGTGGAGTTTGAAATCCAAACTCTGTCATTATAGGGTCCTACTGCCCGTGTCAGGCACCCACCCACTAGGGAGTAATTTCCCTAGGTGGTGAATGATTGCAGAGGGATCAAATCCTGTTACCAGGGATCTCACAGGTAAGGAGACCATCCCTAGATGGAATAACTCTCCAAGGAGTTGTTATTTACCTAGCAGGGGATTAAAACACCCCAAGAAGAAGTACACTCCTAGATAACACAATAAAAAGGCCAAAGCCAACGGACAGAAAACTTGAGGCTTGGAACCCTGGGTGATGGAACCGTAAACCTTGGTTTCTTCCCAGACAGGAGGGTTGTTTGAGAGAGGAGTTGCGGTATACTAGACTCCCAGAATTACACAACGCCAGGAGCTGTCAAGGAATTGGGACTCTGGTGTTGTACCTGAATCAATGCGTGATCCTATAGAAATGCTGGTGAATACCGTTGTAGTCAGAACTATCCAGAGTAACCATTTATACCCAAGCAACTCCATATAAGGAGTCTTGGGTAATTTTATGGTTTTGGAAATTTAGAGTTTTAAGTCAAATAAAATAAAAGCAAAACAATCACTTGGATAGATGTAGACTTTATTGATTGAACAAGTAGTAAAATTTAACTTACCAGCCTTATATAGCCTGGTAGTAATGAAATAGTTTGGATGAAAAAAGAAGGAGATCAGAAGATTTAGGGATTAAACTGGAGAATTTGGGGTAACTGGAATTCATACTACAGCTTTTTGTAAATGAATTTTAGCATGAGCATGATCTCCACAAAAATTGACTTTCTTGGCTGAAGTTATTGGACAAACAAAGGGGACAATCACTGGGGAAGCCCCAGTTTTCACCAGCTGATGGCTGGGGAACTGGAGAAGTAAACACAACGGAACCAGATTTTTCAGAACTAGAATCCAAGTTAACAGCGTCAACCGCTGTGAAAACGTCACCTTGAATGGTCTGGGGATGATTTGAAGTTGATTTGGCACCAGTTGATTGGCTGAACACTTCTGTTGAAGGTAACAATTGGTTAACCATAGTATTAACACTTAATTCATTACCCAGTTGATCAATTACATCCAGGGAAGCCTTGAGTTTGATCCCTGTCCCTGTTTTAATAAAATAATCAGTTTCAACCGGACTGTTTTTCAAAGGTAATAAAGAACAGATATTATTAACTAATTTAGCTGTTTTAATATTTCCTAATATCCCTGGTTTAGAGTGCCCTTCTGCAGATAAATTATCAAGGAAATTGTTGTCAGGAATTTCAGTAAGGACTTTCCTGACAGCCCGTCTACTATCTATCAGTTCTCATGTGCGCTCACTCCCGCCAGCCAGCCAACTTCTGCGCAACCGCCCACCAGCCTTTTTATTTTCAGCTAGCAATCAGGCACCAGCCAGCCAGCTGCTCACTTCCCAACCAGAGGGCTTCAAGATAGTACAGGTTGTGTTGCTAGCAATGAAAATTACCCAAAAAGGATTCTAAAATGCAAAATATGCATTTTCAAGATCCAAATATGAGAATTTTTCTAGAAGTAAATTTAAAAAATTCTATTTATTAGCACACCTTATCCCAAGTTTTCAATTATTTATTCCTTGAAGCAGAAACACTATATAATAAACTTGAAATCTTGGTGATAAGTTGTGCTATCATAAAGAGAATTTCCTTCTATTGTGTATCACATAAAACAGGGTTATGCTTTTCTGTCATGCCCTGCCCCAAAGGGCAGGCTTTTTAGTTTTTATATTTTTTAATTTTTGATTGATTTAATCTTCTTTGTTTTTTTAAAATATTGATTTTAAGTTAAGTGTTAACAATTAAGTATTTTAAATCAATTTACCTTCTTTTTATGCCAATTCACGTTTGAATTGCTGTTGTTGTTGTCTCCAGCTTCTTTTGCTACTCAATATATTTATATTTTCTTTTTTTAAGTTAGAAGATTTCTAACTTCAACTTTATCTTTTTGCAATTACACTTGCGTAAGCACCCGCTCCTTCCCTAGGGTTATGTTGCTGATCCGCGTCTTTTACGGGGTTTCTGTTTCCCTCTTTCTCCTCCGGGTTCTTGCTCAAACTTTCTCCAGTTTCTCCTGTCCTTGGATTTTTCCTCCTTTGCATATCATTTCTCAACTGGAAAAGGCTTGCCTATAAATAAAAAGCTTTTGAAGAGTAGGCTTTAAGCCAAAATTCTAAGTGATTTCTTACCTTTAATCTTTATCAATTTTTAAACTTCAGATCTTAAATTTTAGGAATTTCAATTTTTAGTAATTCATTCTAAGTTTTCTTCTTTTCTTTTTTCTCTTCTTAGTTAAATAAATGGAAGTTGTAAAACAACAAGCCTTAGGCTTATTTTATCCATTAAATCTTTTAAGAAATCTTTTAATAGTTACATGTACCAGTTTGCTGATAGAGAATATCCCAATATTGACATTCTCTTAGTTACTAATTATTCACTATTAAATACCTTATTTTATCTTCTTTGTTTAGGGTTCTTAAAATCTATCACTTCTTTTGTAACCCAGTATAAGTTCTTAGTAGGATTCTGTAAATTTATATTGCAGATAGTACCTATCTTTTTATACCTTCTGAATCTTAAACCTAATGCTTTACATGCTTTAGTTTATAACCTTTAACCACTATGGGCAAGACCTTACATTTTATCTAAAAGTACTAATTAAAAACTACACTATCAATACATAATTTTCTTGTCACAGGAAAAATGAACCAATTAATTTTTTCTGCTGCAATCACAGATTTTCTAGGATACAAGGCCCAACAATCTTTTACTGCCTTTACAGAAGCCCACTCAGAGGGTGTCATAGTAGTTCCTATAATGCTAGGCATAACACATCCTAGTTGAAAACCAGTAAATCACAGAAGATATTACTGAAATTGTTAAAGTTAAAGGATCTAAACCAAACTATTAATTGAAAATGAGTTACTGTAGCTCTAGTTAATCATAAGAATTCAAATATTCATACCAAATTAAGACTGATAAATTAACACAATATCAGGATCACTTTATATGCCCTAGTTTATCAGATGGGCCATCAGAAGTTAATTACTCAAGAGTTCTTTACGTACTGAACTTGTTACACACCAAAATGATAGAATGGTTTAGGAGCTGCAAATTTAAGTGAAATTGATGAGTAGATAATTTTGCTACATATTAGAATTTTTCTATTGTTTAACTTCTAAGAGTTGAGCCCTCCCAAATTCTCAAATAAACCAAAAACTTATCTGCTCAATTTTAAACTTATTTCAATGCATCTGATAGTTGTTCTCCTCCAATATTTCCTCTACAAGTTTATTCTCCATCATAGTTTAACTTGGGGATGGGGTCTTGTCCTGAATACTGCTTCTCCAAGCCCTCACAATGTTATCCCAATGCCTCTCAATACTGGAGTTTTTAGTGAAAATTAAAACCAAAACCCTTGTCAGTTCCCAATGCCCCAAGTTTTATTCTGAAGACTTGTTGATTTTGTTGCAGGAAATTTACCTAAGATTACTCTTGTAATGGCCTGGATTGCTCTCAGGGGAACTTTCAGTTGAGGGAAAGGGCCAAGCCTGGAAGGCCCAGTAGATGACAGGGGCCATCCACATCACATAATTAGCAGCTGTGACCCAAGGGAGCCACACTCTCATGTGGAAAATCACTTGATCAGTGAGCCCCAGCATGGTCAGATAGGCAAATTCAAGCGTGCTGTAATCATATGATGGTGCAGAAGAAACAAAGGGGAGTTCTCCTGTGGCGGCGCTCATGATCTGGATTGACTGGGCAAGTTGGCGGAGCAGAGAGAAACCAGGAAAGGAGAGGCAGGGTGCAAGAGCAGGAACTATCTCTTGATCAAGCACTCTAGAAGATTGGATGAAGGCTGGTGTTAGTTGGTTGGAGGAAGCAAGAAGTTGCTCTGTTTTCCAGTGCTGGCGTTGGTACTGGAGGTACTCTCTATTTGAAAGCACCAGCAGTATAACATTTTTTATAATGTAATAAACCCCTGCAAAGTATAAATGCTCAGTGTGCATTAACTAAAAAAATTTTATTAAGTGAAGATGTCAACAAGGAAAGGGTTATCAGTGTTCCCAGCTATATCTTACTGGAAAACTGCAATTGTACTTACTGGCAACTCCTTATTGGCTGTCAAAGAGTAATTCTTGAGTTGGGTTCCATTGGCGGGCCCTGATTTATCAGTTAAGTAAATCATTTTACTATTTTTGCCGTGGGGAAGCTGGCAGGAGATTTTGGGGCCATTTGGCAACCCAATTCCCAATTCCTTGGTTTCAGAGAATGTGGGCCAATTAAAATTCTTTCTGCTTGGTGTTGGAACAATTTTTAATTGCCCTCAGGTTTGGCTTTTACCATGGTTCAATTCCTTACTTGTCATTAAAGTTCTCTTTTAGTCAATCAGTGTGGTCAACAACACAATTATTTGATTGCGCAATTGCTCAATCACAGACATTGAACCTATGCAACATAGAGTTTTGTCTGACCCATTATGGGCCTGGAAACTCTTACTAGCTTTAATATTGTTATTAAACCCAAGTGTCTCATTGATAAATTTTACTAAACAATATCTAAAGGTATGTTGATGGTTAATTATCAACTAGATATGAATTTGGGTGTTTATCCCTCACACTTAGATACAGCTTCATACTATCTTGCTATTTTTGTCACAGAGGGTACCAACAGCTGGTACTTTGAAAACCATCACAACTGAATTCTTCACAAGCCAGTTTCTGACCAAACCTAGTGTTTCCTTGCCCTATCATTTCTTTAGCCATGTACACTGCTGTGTACTATCTCTTAACAAACTTCAATGGGAACTTCAGTCAATTTAACGTCCACACCAAGATCTTTCTCTGGCTAATGACTGTGTATTCAATAATCACATCCTTGACCAGATTTTTACTTGAAAATTTGTTGTCACACATTTCCAAATTAATCTTTCATCTTCTTGGGTATTACACACTCCTGATCCTTAGAGGCCACCAAGGTGTGTCCTGGGTCAAAGTCAGGGACTGACTGGATTGAGGTGACATTCTGTAGGTATACTAGTCATATAAAAAGGATAAAATTGAACTATCTAAACACTCTAAAAGGGGCTCATCATGCCCCACAATCATCATTGCCAAGTGATCAATAGGGGGAAACATATTTAACAGCAATGCATGGGCTACCAAAGCAGCTTCACCATCTAGGAGTCTGTTTTCATGATAATCTTCAGTTCAACAATATCCTGGATCTCAAGGTTATTTCCACTGTGTTACTCATTCCTTAACCAAGAGTTTTCTATAAGTGAACAGACTAAAGTTCTGACTCTTATGATCCTCTTGACCAGCTCTAAAATTACTATCACTAAGAAAGTTTTCTGTCACAAAAATGGAGAATAGGGGTTAAAATAGTCTTTATTAACAGAAGGAAGGTCACCTGAGAAACCTTCTAATTTGCTACTTTCCTGGAGTCCCTTTGACCAGCTACTCATTTAGCAAAGACTTATGAACACTTCAGAAGACATCTGGTTATTACAAACCAACCAGTTGTTTAATCATCAAAATGTAGATCACACACCCAACAAAGCTCCCACTTGCAACCAAAAGATTTCCAAAAGACCCCATCAACTTTCCAGCCAACTTCCTTTTTTATAGCGCCTTGTTCCCAACGTTTCCGCCTTCAGAATGGATTTCTTCAAAAGCTTAAACTATTTGCACTTGCTTTCTTCTATAATAAAATAAGCTATCAACCTTAATTCCTCAAAAGCTTAAAGTATTGATTCACTGCCTTCTCTATCATACTTAAAGCTCTTGGCTTCCAACCAATGATATTCATTAGTAACCATGCCCTCAGCCCAACCAATGATTTCTTGGGCAAAACTTGACTGCTTCTGAAGTTCCACTGCAATCCAACTAGGGAATCAAATCCCATTGCTTAAGCCTCTCAAAGTGTTAACACTTTCCCTGTTCCAGCTCAAATCTTCTTTGTCTTCTGGTCTATTCTCTTAAATAATGAGCCTTTATTTATTTATTTATTTATTTTATCTTTCTGTTTATTACCTTTAATCCTTTTCTCTTAATGTTACTCATTTATTCTTTAATCTCTTTCTTGGCTGCTATAAATGAATTTCATCTAGTCCTTTTAATTCTTCTCTCTTCCAGTCATTACAGATGTCCTACATCTGGGCCTCCTTTCTATAGCCACTGCAGATGTCCTTCATCTGGGCTACTCTCTAGCCACTACATATGTCTTATATCTGAGCTTCTCTCTCTATATTAGCCACCACCTGTCTTCCACCAAGGCTTTCAGAGGTAAGCAGTCGCTCTTTTCCTCTACTTTCCCTCTCCTCTTTGCTCTCTGAGCGGTTAGCTTGGGAATTTACAGTCACTGACTCCACTTCCTGGACATCCTACTCTTCCCAAGCATTGTCAGATCTTTGCACCTCTTGTGTTGATGCTCCTGCACCTGCTGCTTGAAACCTTTTACCCTGGCCAGGAGTTATTGTTGTAACTGTGCTGTTTTAGCAGAGTTACAAGGGGAAAAATATTTCAAAGCTAGCTAATAATCTTTATTGTGAGATAGTGATTATATAGTCATAGTGAATCAATGGATAGCAGGAACATGATTGTTGATCACACAGTTGGATGAAAGAAGGGGGTGGCTTGGTCCTGGTAATGAGTCAAGCGCCAAAGCAAGGTATCTACCGTAGGGGATCATCATTTGTTTATGTTGTTGTATTTGGTAATTTGAGTTAACTTCCTGGTCTGGCTTCAAGTGGCCAGGTAATCAGATTGTGGGTCACAAACCCACTTGCTTGAAACCTTGCTGGCAAGTTGATCCTGCTGTTTTGACACCCCCCCCCCCGACTGAAGGTTGGCCTCCTCTAGGGGTAGGTTGTTGGGGAGGTTGTCAGGAGCCCAGGCTCATACTGGACTAGCTGTTGTTCTGTGGCAGGCAGGGTAATTTGCGTTATTTTTGTATTGCTTTGCAGGGTCTTAGGCAATCATGGTGTAGGGTTTTGTCTTGTTTGTGCTTCCTGAGTCCTTGCACAAGGTAATTGTTATTTTTTTACCTTCAGAATGATTGCTGGGCCTACTTTTTTGGGTGGTACTTTGATTTTATCAACATTCATGACCCAAACTTTGTCCCCAACTTCATGTCTATCTTGGATGGGGACAAAGGTTTTTTTGCAGACATTCATTTTCCTTTTATGTTTGCTCACTGTTGGCCTCTATAACTTGAGGGTCTGAACAAGGGGGGACTTTACTTAGAATTTCCAGTTTGGGTCCTGTCAATGCTTGAATGATATTTGGCTGTGTGCTGTATACCAACTCAAAAGGGCTTTTTCTGATGGATCTGTTCACTTGGGTTTGGCACACAAGTAGTGCAGTTGATAGCTGCTTATACCAGTCTTCAGGTCTCCCGGCGGTGAGTTTGACTAAGGCTTGCACAAGGGTGGCATTAAGCCGCTCTACACGTCCATTGGCCTGTGGATGATATGGTGTTATTACGGTATGTTTGACCCCATTTTTAGCGAGGTATATATTGGTGTTTTTGGAGATCAATTCTTTCCCTCCATTGGTTATCAGGAGTTCTGGCTTTCTGAACTTGCTGATTATTTCTTTTCCAATGAATTGTTGTACGTCATTGCCAGTGTGTGCCCTTACTGCTTAGCCTACTGGCCATCTTGTAGCAAAGTCAATGGCGGGGATGATGTATTTCTTATCATTGTGTTTCCCTGGCATGTGGCCAACAATGTCAAGAGCCCATACTTTGAAGGATAGTTATGTGCAGATGGAAAGTACTGGCTTTGGAGGGGTTTTGCTTTTGACAAACTTTTTGCATACCTCACATTGGTCTAGGACTTCTTGAACGTTGCAATATAAGGTTGACCACCAGGCCTTGTGTTTAAGGAACTCATATAGGTTTTGGCTCTTGGTATGTCTGAGGTCTCTGTGATAGCGTAGGATGATGTCAACTTGCTGATGTGTGGGAATGTAGGGAATGGTTGTGCCATCAGAAATTTTTCTATGTAGGGTCCTGTATACATCTGCAAATAGGTGTTTGTTTTTGATAACTGTTTCCTTTGTTATTTTGGTTGTGCCAGGGGGGAACCCTTGTCTTTTGTTTGTAGTACTAAGAGAGGCCAATCTGGGTTGAGCCTATTTTTCCCTCTTGAGGCACAGACATACAGGCGGGAGAGAGTGTCTGCCATGGTGAGCTCGGCTCCAGGTTTGTACTGTATGGCATGTTGAATCTCTCCAAGAGCTCCATCCAACGGGCTTGGCGGCAAGACAGATTTGCTTGAGTTTTGAAATATATGAGCAACTTGTGGTTGGTTAATGCTGTGAATTCTTCCTGCCATTCTAGGTAACAGCACCATTTGACTAGAAAGTACACAATAGCCAACAGTTCCTTGTTGTGGATAGGGTATCAACACTTGTCATCTGTCAATTTCTGCAATTCATAAGCTACAGGCAGGAAGTCACCGTCATTATTTTGATTTGTAGTACTCTCCCAATGGATGCATCTGAGGCGTTGGTTTCCATTTGGTATTCCCCGTCACGCTTGGGGTATTGCAGGATGGGAGCTGTTGTGAGCTTCTCTTTGAGGCATCTAAAACAGAGGTCACATTGGGGGGTCCACACAAACTTGGATTTGGCGCCTGTTATGGCAGATAAGGGAGCAGTCAAAACGCCACAGTCAGGTATGAAGCGCTGTACATAGGCCACCATTCCCAAGAAGGCGCAGAGTTCCAACTTATCCTTGGATGGTGGCATCTTGCAGATGGCCTGTATCTTTTGACTGCCGGGTTTGATGCCGTCCTTTGAGACAATGTGTCCCAGGAAGGGTAGTTGCTCGCGGAAGAACTGGCACTTGGAGGGTTTGGCCAACAGTTTGTGTTGTGCCAAGGTAGCAAAGACTGCCTCGAGGTCCTTGTGGTGCTGTTCTACTGAGGGGCTGTAGATGATGATGTTGTCCAGGTAGACTAGGGCATGCCTGCCTATGTGTGGCGCAAATACTTTGTTCATGAAGGTCACAAAGGTGGACGGAGCGTTTGTCATGCCAAAGTTGAGCACCACACATTTGTATGAGCCATATTTAGTGTGGAAGGCTGTTTTGGGGATGTCTTCCTCCTTGATGCAAATTTGGTTGTAGCCTGCAGTCAGATCAATCTTGGAGAAGACTGTGGCTCCTCCTAAGGCATCAAAGAGATTGTCAATCAGTGGTAGTGGATAACAATTCTTGATGGTAACTTTGTTTAGGGCTCGGTAGTCTGTGACCAGACGTAAGGTACCGTCCTTCTTGGCCACAAAGAATACGGCAGCCCCAAAGGGAGACTGTGAGAGGCGGATAAGTCCTTTCTCCAATGCTTCCTTGAGGTAGGCGCGTAGGGCGTCATCTTTGTTTGGGGTCAATCTGTAGATAGGACGCGCCTTGGGTACAGCCCCTTTGAGTTGGATGGAGTGTTAGATGTGTTTCTCAGGGGGCAGCCCAGGCAGTGCTTCCTTGAAGATTTCTGGATGACAGACCACAATTTCGCGGTCCTGAGGTGTGGAGGTATCCTGGTGATCCTTGAAATGTATGATCTCGTACTGGCAGGAGTCCCAGTCAATTGCCTTCAGGTTTTCCTTTTTGTCCTGGGTCTCCATGATGCGTACAAAGACATGGTTGCGTAGGAGTTGGTCCACAGAGTCAGGGTAGATCTGGTGGTTAACACCTTCATGCTTGATGGTCAACACTGAGGTTGCCCAGTCTATGTGAGGATTGTTCTTTCATAATCAGTCTAGCCCCAGCACAATGTCAAACTTTGGGAATTTGATAACAGGACCTTGGATGTGGAGTGTAAGTTCTCAAGCATGACGAAGAAGGGAGTGGTTTCCCTTGTCACGGCAATGTGGTGTTTGTCAGCCAGGACCACATTTTTAATCCGCAAAGGATTAGTGGCCAGCTTGAACTTGTCCATAAAGCTACTGTTGACCAGGGTTCAATCTGCACCCAAATCCAGGAGTGCTGAGTCCATGTAACTGCAAAAGCAGAAAGGATAGGACATCAGTTTATTGGGATGTCTGGTGATGGTGTACAGTACCAGGTCCTCTGAGGGCACTTGGATCATTGGACATTGGTCCACATCCTTGGGTTGGTACTCATCATTGGGCAAGTCAGGGGTTGCGTGGGGAGAGTTTGGCTTGCTTAGTGCTCTTCCTGGACTTTGCCCTCGTCTTGATTGCCTTGTGTGGCGGTGACACGGAAATGGGTACAATTTGACTGGCCATTGTTCCCACTTCCATGTCCATTTGAACCTGTGGGTTTGTGGTTGGTGTTATTCCCGTTGCCTCCAGGGAGTGGTTGAGTGGAGCGCCCGCCTGGATGGGAATCCTTGGGTCTTTCTTGCTTTCCAGTTTGTGCCTTATGAAGTGCATTAGAGGTTTGTTCCGCTTTCTCCGCTTTGTGATACAGGCTTTGAAGGTTGGTCACCTGGTCCAGGTTCACATGCCTCATCACATGCGACTTGAGGGCGTCGTAGTACATGAGGTGTGTGGCTGGGGTGTAAAAGCCATGTCAGATGGTGCTTAAAATTGGAGTTCCTCATAGGCACAGGTGAGTTCCTTCACGGTGCCTGTCTGGGTAAGGTTCTTTACTTGGCGTATTATCATGAGCGCTGTATCCTTAAGCACAAATCTCGCCAGGAAGTCTTGCTTAAAGGTATCCCAGTTCTTGTCGGTGTGTTCCTTGTGCCACTTGTCACACCAGGTGCCAGCGTCATGGGTCAGGCAGATGGAAATTTCCACAATCCAAAATTGCTGTGGGCATTTCATCTGGGCCAGCTTGCTCTGGGCGGACTGGATCCATGCGGCAGTGTTGTCGTTGTTGGCCCCAGCGAAAGGTTCCAAGGCAGCGCTTCATAGTCTTTGAGCTACGTAGGCTGGCATGGCGCTTTTGTCGGTTGGTCGCAGCATGGAGGCGGGAGCCTGGAAGAACCCTTGTGCAGACATGGCGTGAAGGCGGGTAGTGGGATCACCGTATTCTGGTACAGGACGAAACCATCAGGTATCTCGGCACCAGGAGTTTACGGGGTCCAGTCAGGCGGGAGGCCAGACATAATTCTGTTGAGGATTTGTTGGCCGCGGAGTGTGCAGGCAACAGGCGGAATTTTTCAAGATAAGGTAGGATAGAGAACCTACCTGTGCTACCAATGTCGTAACTGTGCTGTTTTAGCAGAGTTACAAGGGAAAATATTTTGAAGCTAGATAACAACCTTTATTGTGAGATAGTGATTATATAGTCATAGTGAATCAATGGATAGCAGGAACATGATTGTTGATCACACGGTTGGATGGAAGAAGGGGGTGGCTTGATCCTGGTAATGAGTCAAGCGCCAAAACAAGGTATCCACCATAGGGGATAATCATCTGTTCATGTTATTGGATTTGGTAATTCAAGTTGACTTCCTAGTCTGGCTTCGAGTGACTGGATAATTGGATTGCGGATCACAAACCAGCTTGTTTGGAACCTTGCTGGCGGGTTGAGCCTGCAGTTTCGACATTATCTTCTAGTCTGGTATGTGGGTTGCATCGATAGATATCTGGTACGATCGTACTACCTTCACAATCTCCGTGGAACCGTCTCAACAAGGGTTATGGCATGTTGCTTCTGAGTGATACCAGTGGTTTTCAGAGTACCGATAGATAGGTTCACTCTCCTCAACAATGTTTGAACTCCGCTATATCAGGATCAGTCTCGCCAGTAGTAGGAAACAGCTCTACCCGAAGAAAAAGCCATGTGTTCCATTTATATTATAATAGAGATATTTACTAGCCTCACTCTTTTAATGTAGCATAGCTGTGATAATCATAATCATTATCGGGTTACTAGAAACCCCACGGCTCAGCAGAAATCTTATTGCGATCTTATTTACATATGCTAGTTAAAAAGTAATTTTGACGACCCCGCTTATCAACCACAAACACGTAAATATTGAGATTGTAATCGCCGATAAGGCCTATATCTAGCCATCCATATGATAAAGGCTTAAAATGCAGCTTTACGCAAGCACAATCAATCTAAGCGAACGTCAGCGGATAAAGTGTTACATGTGGCACAAAATAAGTATAATATACTTTATAAGGTTGTGCTTGAGTAATATTTTTGAAGTGACTTGCTAAAATCAGCTTGGATATTAAAAAACATTTTGTGAAATATCATATACAATACTTTATTTAAGCAGACAATGTTGCAAAAATTGAATTACCAGATGAGGGATGCAGTATGTTTCCCACTAGCTTAAACAAACACAAATTTAGTGTCTCCGTTGAATGCTGCCGATTCAGCGTAGGAGGGAGACTTGGGATCATCTCCTTTGTATCCGCGCTTGAAGCCGGTGTAGTTTTTGGTAAAGTGAAGGTCGTTGTCATCCTTGATGGAAATTTCTGATTTTCCGTTGAAGGTTGTGGCAGAAAATCTTCCCTTGTAGAAGGCAGGAAGAGAAAGATAAGTGTGTCCGTTAACTGTCCCAGCAGCAAAGTGATACCCATCTCTGCAATCCACTTCTGGAGCGAGAGATTCCACTTTGATAGAAGAGACACCATTAAAGTTCTTTGCATATACAAGGCGAGCTTCTTTGACTGTAAGGTCCACGTTTCCATCTGCAGTTCCACCAATAACATGGTTAGAGCGGATATCTGAAGCAGTAATATCTCCCCGACGGGTGTAGAGAGAAACTGTTCCAGAAACGGAGTTTTCGAGCTTGATCTTTCCAACCCCAGTAGTCAGCTCTATCTGGTTGGCAGCCTTGTCCTTGACATGGATATCACCTGAGCCAAGCTCGATGTGCAGTTTCTGGAAAATGAGTTTCTTTCCGAAATCAGTAGAAACATGACCATAAGGGAGACGAACCCAGAGACGCTCAACATCTTCCAAATCATTTGGAATTTTAACAACGATATTTGCACTAATACAGTCCTTGTGACTGGAGAACCATCTGGGGCCCTTTACATTAAATCCATAGGCGCCTTCTTTGGTATGACTGCCAACACTAACCTTGTCAGCAACTTTGATGCTACTGATGAAGATCTCGGGCTCGATCACAACTTTGGCCGAGTCATGTCTTTCAAATGAAACAGTACTGAACTGAAAATGATTAATTGATAAAAGTTTTCATATTTACCTTAGCATGTCCAAAAACAGCTACGTTTAGAGATTTATATTCTTCTGGATTATATTCAAAAGTTTGATTCAGTTTGTAGGCTATTTTGGCTTCACAGCGTTCTTTTGAATCAACTGTACTTGATAAGAACTGATTTACTTCGGTGTTAGATGGCTAAAAGGTCAGAATAGCTCAAAGACTTATTACTCCAAAGCTCTGGTATGCACCTCCAAGACAATACAAGGCATACGCTGAAGCTGCCAAGAACAAAACGAACTTTCCAGGCCTTGCATAAGGACACTTTTTCTTAGGAGGGACTATTGATATTAGCGATCCGCCTAAAGAACAACTTACTTGCATCTGTTTTATTGGAATCATCCACCAGTAAGTGCACTGTGGAGTCCTCCTTCTCAGAAGAAAAATATTCGTGGCCTAGAAGATCGGACATAAGATGGACTTAATCAAGTACCTTGTGACATTAAAAACAAACTTTGTGGTTATTGTTCCACAACTCTGGGTTGCTCTTCAGGACTATCTGTTGCTTAAAGCTGAGGGTGATAGATGTTAGATCAGATCGGGTCCAATCTGTTCCGCACGGAAATTCTATTTGCTGGAGTTCCCCTTTTTTGGCTTAGCTTCAGAAAGAATGGATGAAGTGTTTCAGTGATGTAAGACTTGGCTATAAAGGTATTTACTAGCCACATAAGCATACATGCTGTATTTTAGATGTAAGTATGACGTCATTAAAAAGGTAAACCTAACCTTGGGCAGTTCAATTTCTGCCTGGGTGGACTAAATTTTGGCTTAACTTAGCAAAAGAACATATACTTTGAAAACTGAACGAATTAAACTGAAGTCCTTTTAGATGAAACAAGCAGTTTCATGCTGGCTCCAGCAAATGGTTAGGTGTCAACAGGCTTAGCCGATCTCGCCATTGAGATCTCAACCAATCAATATTGGTTCCAAATTAAAGCCTACGTATCAACTTGCTCGGAAGGTTGCGTTTCCTTTTAAACGCCGCCTGTGAACTCAATGAAAACGTCCCCAAAAAAGTATCAACTTGATTGGTCTTGAAATCGGTAAATTCGATCATCGGAGCAGCTGACAGATCAAATCAGTTTGGAGCACTTCAGATACACATAAGTTTACATGTATCAATGTTCATACTCAACCCTGCAGCAAAACCAAATTACTCAATCGATCAAGCGATATATTTTGTGGGAAACTTGCATGCAAGATGTTTACAGTGAAAACCAAGAGATTGGATACATCGATTTCTGATTAGATTGGCGTAGGAAGGAGAACACTATGTTGGTACTTGGTTTATTGCATGGAATGAGAGATAACTGATTATTTGACTACGATGATACCATATAACAGAATGGGGAAATGGAAAAATCATATTTGTCCAGCAGGAAAGTGATGAAGAATGGGCTTGAGAGGGAACCGCTTATTCACATTTGCATGTCAATAAGGGTGATCTCATGCCATCGTACCAGCTGTTAAACTTTATCCTTTGAAGGAGATAGTGTAGGGTTCAATAGCTTATGATCGGTGGAGCCTGAAACATAAAAAAATAAAGACACAGTTCAGGCTTGAAGGGGGAAACGCGATACTTAGTTTTGCATTAGAACTGATTTTTGATCTAATGGCAGGGGAGTGATTCAAACCCTCCAACCTTCCATATTTGCTGATCCTCATCTAGGGCTGCGGCGTCCCACCCCCGGACAAAGATCTTCTTTTTCCGGCATTCCAGAAGATCGGATTTAAAATCAGCTTTAAATAGAAAATATATTGGCTTCCACATTTTCAGAAACTTCAGACAGAATCCGGGTTTTGTCCAGGGGTGGGACGCCACAGCCCTAGCTGCAGCAGACAAAATACATATCAATTACAGCATTTGCCTGAATAGAGGTATCCGAAGCAGGGGTGTGGCAGATTAAAAAAGCGCTGATTAAGGTAAATACCATAATTGGCGCATCTCATCCATTGTGTTTTCAGATTTTGGATTCCCCTTACCTAGGGGAATCTAAAATTTAAATAAAAGATGGCTAAAAACGGCTTTTTTTCTGGACAAGCCAGGATTTATATTTTTTAATAATTTTTTATTTTTGACTAAAAGTTGAATTCTAATTCTTATATTTTATATTTTAAAGTTTGAAAGAAAAAAAATAAATTTTATTTAAAAAAATCCAAAAAACATCCTTCTATTGTCAAAACAACGGGGTCAACCCCCCAGAAAGGTTCCAACTAAACGGGTTTGTGACCCGCAATCCGACTTCCCAGTGACCCGTAGCCAAATGTAGAAGCCAACTCAAATTTCCAGAAGCAACAACATGAGCAATAATGATCTCATATGGTGGATGCCTTGATTTAGTGCTTGACTTATTACCAGGATAAAGCTACCTCCTAACCATCCATCCAAGTGATTGCCATAATCATGTTCCTGATATCCACAATTCATTCACACTATATAAGTGATATCTCCAAATAAGGATATCTATCTAGCTTTTAACCATTTCCCCTGTGTAACTCTTCTAAAACAGCACAGTTACGACACTATAGATGTGTACGACTACAAATCCAAAAAAATTGTAGCCAGTACAATTTCCGGAATTATTTCTGGATCTGAGACAAATGGCTGCCTTTTTATAAAGCAGCCATTGTTTCGGATCTGCCACAGCCCTATCCACAACCCTATCCTCATCCTCCAGTTTGCCATTAAGATAGTTCACTTACACAACAATCTGTCACACTATCACTCTCAAACATATTTGATCCTTCAACTTTAGTAGGATCAAGCCATAATATCTTTAGCTTAAAATATAAATCTATTATTCAATCGAATTATTCTTGTCGGGATTCTCCTTTTCTATTTTAGCTGCTAGGATTCTTTTCTTGGAACCAACTTTATTTTGAGCCCTCTATCTTGATTATTTTCACTTAATTTGCTCTCCAAAACCTTTCCTCTTTTTTCCTTACTTGACTGGCTAAATCCTATCTATTTTAATGGTTAGTTTAAGTTTTGAAGCTTACATTTATCACTGGACAACTCTCAAACTTGGAACCTAATGCTAGGTTAGTTTTAACTAGTTCCTAACCTGCTTATCTTTTGCTTTTGCTTTTGCCTAT
Organism: Entomophthora muscae; assembly: GCA_014839935.2. Lineage (NCBI taxonomy): Eukaryota > Fungi > Entomophthoromycota > Entomophthoromycetes > Entomophthorales > Entomophthoraceae > Entomophthora > Entomophthora muscae. The sequence continues at coordinate 68,418 of QTSX02005026.1, forward strand.
GCCAGCAGTTTTGGAGCCTGTTTTTCCATCCTTTTGCTTGCCTCTTGCTCATTCTTGAGTTATCAAGCAATGCTGTAACCTTTCCTTCTTTTTCTTCTGGCTCTCCTTTACTTAGTTTAATTTTTCTAAGTTAAACTGACAATATCTGATTTTCCCAACCTCTATTTTTCAGAAAGGTTTCCTAACCAAATATGGTTGAAATTTTCACCTCAATTCTTGCATTTCACAAACAAAGCACAATAAAAGGCTTGGTTTTTCCAGTCTCAACAATAAGTTGAGATTGTTTGACTTGCACCCCAAAAAGGTACTTGTTAGGTTTTGTGGCTTGTGTTTTTCATCAAATTTTTAGTCTTAGTTTAAATCTTGGTCTCACAATTCCTTTTGACTTTATTCTTCACCAGTTAGGTAGTTTTTATAATAGCACCAACAATTTAATTGTTGATAGTTTTAATCCTCCTTCTAGTGCAGACCATTTCCCAGACTTAGAGATTGAATTTTTAACTAAATCATCTGTCATTAAGACTGGTCTCTATTTTTCTTCTTAGGGTTAATAAATTGTCTTAGTCCTTATTTTACCTCATATAAGTTCTTAGGAGCCTTAGTTCAGTTGCTATTGCAAACCTTGCCCACCTTTTTGTATTTGACTAATATAAACATCACTGGGTTAAAGGATTTAGTTTATAATCATCTTCCACAGACCATGAGACCTCACAATTCTCCTCTCATTTATTTCTTGCTTTCCCCGTGTAAGTTGCCTCTTTGTTACTGGTAGTACCTCATTTTGTAATGCACCTGAATAAAATGCCAGATACAACTGGATCACTCACTATCTGTCAGGAATGAAATTTCTGCCACTCTTGAAACCCAAGACTTGGAGCAGGTTTCAAACCCTGGTCAAGACTGCCTGCAAGCTGCCGGCCCTGAGGACCAGGGGGAAGCCACCTGTGTTTTTTTGGGATTGAATACTAACTGGTCTGAACTGTAAATGTTCTTGAAGATAGGGCTATTGTAACAAAATTGTAGGATAGTATGAAGCTGTGTCTAGATAGAAAGAGATAAACATCCAAATCCACATAGAGCTTATAATTAATCACCAACATGGCTTCAGATATTGTTTGGTAAATTTTCCTAAGGAAACACTAGAATTTAAAAGAACTATTAAAGCTACCCAGAGTAAACGTAAATATATTTCCTTGGACAAGATCAACAAGTCTTTGGAATAAAACTCTGGCCATTAGGAGTTAACAATAGTCTCAGTTTTGATTTCCACGGTAAAGATGCCAACATTGGGAGGCATATGAGTAATATTGGGCGGACTGGAAGGAGTAGAGCTTGGTACAGAACCTCATCTTCTAGTTACAATACAATTTAAAATCAAATGATAAGAAACATATCAGAGCAGGCTGACTACTGGATGCATGGGTATATGTTAAAATCAAATAGATGAATTTTTAGGTTTATTAAGAATTTTGGGAGGGCTCAACTCTTAGGAGTTGAACAATGGGAAAATTTCAATATGTAACAAAAGTTATTAACTCAGCAATACCACCTGAATTTATGACTACTAGCCTGTCTCATTATTGAAACACATAACTAGTCCAGCAATCAAAAAACTCTTGAATGATTAATTTTTGATGACCTATCTGATAAATGAGGTTGTATTGCCTGACTCTCAGATTACTTCTATTTATCAGTTTCAGTTTGGTACAGATAATTGGATCCTGCTAATTAACTGGGGCTTCCATAACCCACTTTCAATTGATGGTTTGATTAAAGTCCTTTAATTCTGTCAATTTTGTCAATATCTTCCGGGATTTTCTCACCTTCTGACTGGGGAATTTATTACCAGCATTATGGGAACTACTGTGATAGTTGTCAGCAAAGACTTAATACAATGATACCTAGCAAAGAACACAATGAGTTGCCTAATAGAGGCAAGAAGGCTACCACTATTGGCTTGATAAGTCTGATGTCTACCTTGGTGACCAATCAGAATCATACACCTAAAAAAACCTGGGCCAGAAGGCCGCCCCCAAGAACATCACTCCTGAACAGAAGGGTTGCACTACCCTTGAAGATCTGGCCAATGAAAGCCTTCCCTGCTCCCATGCCATTTTGCTGGGCAAGTTCCTTAGGTTGAAGTTCCTAATTTTGAAAGTTCAGAAATCAAAAATGGGACCCCCAAAAAGTGTAAAAATCAAAACACTATGTAGGGTACAAAAATTGAAAATATCAAAGATCAAAGTGCAAAAATTGATTTTACAGAGGTTAACTTTGAAGCCCAAAAAAATACATTTTTTAATATAAAAACATATAAAATAAACTTTTGACAGACCAAAGAGACCCCAAGAAGTTCATTTCTGCAATAAAAACTATATGCTATATAATAAAAAAGCTTAAAAATGCTGTTTATTTTAAAAAATGTTATTTTAGTTTCAAAAGCAAAATTAGACTAGAATTTATATTTAAATGCATTCAAAAAAATATAAAATATAAAACCATAAAAAAAACTGCTTTATAAACTATGGTTTTAATAAAAAAGTTTAATTTATTTTCAGCTTATGTAAAGCTATAATAAACACTTCAGTATAAGAAAAATAAAGGAATTTTCCTACAAAATACAAGCATATGATTTTAGGTATTTTAGTTTATTAGTGATCTTATTTAAATGATAAACATTATAGGAGCTTAGCATAAAAAAATATAAAGTACATTCATTGCTTATTAAAGCTATACTATACAATGTTATACTCAATAAAAGATATAGGCTTATATCTTATTTATATTAAGTCACAATATTCAAAGATATCAAGAACCTGTCACTTACATATCATAAAATGAAGACTTGAATATTTTTATGTAAAAACACTGTCACAAATGACAAACTCTTGCTAACTATTCTTGTGGAAAAGACTTAACTACAGGATTTGAACCCTGACACCCTGCAGGCCCAGCTGCCCGGTTGCCTATGTTTTCCTAGGCTCAAACTAGAGCAGGATTCAACTTTGGGGAAACTCCTGAGGCCTACTGACCTTGAGCTACCTGTGCTAACGCCTCACCTGCAAAAGGATCCTGTTAACCCCACCAATGAGAGCGCAGGCTGGGTCAGCAATCCAAAGATAACTTGGGCCACTGCAGCTGGCAACTGCCAGAATTAACTCATTCCGCAAGTTGACTTACTATATGTCAATAATCAGAATTAAAAATAATTTAATGTCAACAGCATTGGAAAGTCAGAATTAAGTTTTCAATCATGCAGACTACTAAATGTTGACACTTTTTTAATAAGCAGAAACCTGTTTCCTGGACATTTCACTTAATAAAAATTAAGCTTCAAATATTTTTTAGGGTAATGTGATAACACAGATTCAAAAAAATTCATAAAAAATAATACATGGCAATTAAAATTTTTTATAAAAATACACTTCAAAAATAATTCACTGTGAAATTAGCTATCTTTACTATAAAATATTTTTTCCCACTTATGAAGATAAAAAAATCCAATATACAAAAAGGTACTACATAATGATTTACATATTATAGGAAAATAAAATAATCAGAAAAAGTAATATAAAGTTTTTATTGAAAACTACAAAAAACATATAATTTACTAGTAAAATATCAATATAGGCCATGTAATACAGTCTAAGGCATCAAACTATTAATAGAAAATCAATGATTTTTATAAAAACAGTATCATAAATTATTAATGAGCTATTTAGAATAACTATTTATTTAAAAATATTATACTAAACATATAAAAACTAATACAAAATTAGGCAATACTGAATAAATTTAAAAGCTAGACTGTGATCACCTGGTTTCCATTAAGAACTGTGGCAATCTTCTTGATGTATTCCCCAATCTCTGAAAGCTTATATTTGGCCTTGACAACGTCCTTGATCTTCTCTTGATATTGTTTCTCTTTAGTGGTTCTATTCTTCTTAGATGGGCGGTTCTCAATATCTCTGATGGATGCAACAGTCTTCCCCTGTTGGACTTTGAGGTGCTCATAGAAGGTGTTGTATCTGGGCTTGATTCCAAAGGAGGACTTGATATGCTTATGCCAGCCCTCCAAAAAATGAAGTAGTTTTCATCTCATCCTTAAGAACTGCCTGGTAGCAGTTCCAGTTGGCTTTGGCTCTGGGATTTCTCTGGCACTTAATGACCTTACGTCCAATCCACTGTGGCTCATAATATTCAATGAAAGGGTAGAAGACATCCTCATGTTTCTTGGCATATGGATCCTGACATATGAGGTCACAGGCTTGTCCAGTATGCTCTGTCTTTACAAAGGCTAGTGCTACAAACTACTTAATTGAGATTTGCATTTTCCTGATGTATCTAGACAGTGGAGCTTGCTGAGCTCAGGTAGACCCTTTAGTTGCCTGTTGACAGCCTGTAAATAAGGGAAAAACACCCCTGTACCTCTCCATCAAAGGTATTTATAAAAGTGTTATGCTGGGCAGTTTCATAGTCCATGATTATAGTTGAGGGACCAAGTGCTTTATCATGAGCTTCTTGTTCTGCAGCAAGGGTGGCTTCATTCTTTTCATTATCATCTGGATTGGCTCTAGTGTTATGGCCAGGGGGACTCTTTTTATTACTGGGTAGGGCTTTGATGCCCTCCTGAAGGATTTTAAAGGCCCTTGTGTAGATCTCTTCTGTTGCCCCAGGAAGCAGAAAGTAGTCAAATGGAAGCATCTTGCCTTCAATAAGGGAATGTATGTTACAGATTGAATGGATTAGACATTAAGTTGTCCATCTAGTAATTGAGCAAAAGAACAGTTGTGTGATTGCTTTATTGTGTCCTGATTTTACTAAGGATAAAAACATTTAAAACGCCTCTAAAACGGGTGTTCAAAGCGCCTTTTGAATGCACATAAGGCACAGGATTTACTTCTGAGGTTAATAATAGAACAACAAAGTGATTTATATCTGCCTCCTTAAGGAAAGCTGTGTGAAACCGGTTGTTCTCTTGTATGGGACTTTCTGCTGTGGCAATCTACTCTCCTCCATTAGGGAAGTCCTTCTGTCTGTGCCTCCCTTCCCCTGGTGGCTATTCCCCCGCCTCACACTATATAAGTGCAATACTATCATAATAAACACCAGTTTTATCTTATTATCTTCTTATATTCTTCTGTCCTTACCCAGGATGTCACTATAATACAACAGGTATAGTATTAAGATAAAGAAGTACTAGAATAACTATTTGTAGAAATCAGCACCCATGCTACATATTTTATGACATTGGCACTCATGGCTTCTACAAACCACAGCTTCCTCTCTTCCTACCCCTGCGGCCCTGTTTTTGTGGAGAGAGAGATGTCCTTGCCTATACCTGCGGCTCCTTCTGCCCAACCCACTCCAGGATAAACCTTCACTGCTTCTGGCTCTCTATCTGGTAGACTACATGGCTCTTCCTATGGTTAACCAGGACTAAGCCAGTGGTTGCCTAACTGCCAACAACTTTCAGAAATTGCCAGCTCCCAGTCAAGTATGATCTCCTGGATGAACTTCATTAAAAAAGCCCTTACCTCCTTGATACCAGTCCAGCCTGACCCCATGGCTGAAGCAACTGGCATGAACTATGTCTCCTGCTCCTTGGAGCCTGCCTTGGTGAAGGAAGTATGCTGTCAATATTCTCCTCCTTCTTCTTCTGGTTGTTCTCCTGATGGAATATCTCTTAATTCTGGAACCCTCCAAACTGATAGCTGCTCTGGCCCCTGCTCTGACCCCCCAAACCTTGCTCAAAATATATCAGAAGCTGTTCACTCCCACTCTGGAATGGCTCTATAGATGAGCAAGATAGAACATGTACTTTCTTCCTTGGTACCCACCCAGATGAATCAGCATGTTACCCTGGAGTTCTATGATCATCAACAGAAAACTAATAAGCCAGAAGACATCTATAACAGCTGCACTACAAAATTCTCTGCTCTTCAGGATACTATAAAGGATCAAGAGAGACGGATGGGGTTTCTGAAAGAGGAATTAGTTCTGGCCTTTCAGGAAAAGAAAGAGTGGCTAGATGAGTTGGATGCTCAACATGATCTCCTTGACTCCCTTCAGGACCAACTAAGCAAGCACCTTGAAGATGCCTCAGCAATTAGTACCCCTGATACTATAATGAGATTTCATGGGAATGCTAAAGCTGATAGTTCCCCCTCCCAGAAGATCCTTACTACATTGCCCCTTCCTGACTCCCACCACTGTCACAGAAGCAATGAAGTGGATGTCTCCTTCATTGCACCTTCATCAGGTACCCTGGAGTATCCCTGGGAACCTGATAGTAATCCCTCCATTGCTCCTTATGGTTCTGAAGCAACTAAACCTCAGGCTAGTCAGAGCAAGGAAGAATTCACTGATAATTCTGGAATTGAGGAGTACAATGAGGATAACTCAAAAAACTACTAAGCAACCAGGACAAGGAGAAATCATTGGCTGAATTTGTGGTTTCACCTCCCTCCCCCCATTCCTATCCCCCCTGAAAAGCCTGTGCCTGACCCTGGCACTTGTTGTTCCTTTACAACAGAGCCTTTTGATGCCCCTCCACTGGTTGACTTTGCCTCTCAATCAGAAACGTTTGATTCTTGCACTGTGAGAATTCAAGAAGATCTTGCCTACTGGGTCCCCACATCCAAGTTCTTCTTGGCCATGGACCTGATACCTGGCTACTGGCAGATTGATCTCCCTCCAGATGACCCAAAGAATTGTGCCATCCTTGCCAACCACTGGATTTTTCAACCTACCAGGATTCCTCAGGGTCTCTCTAATGCTCCAGCCACCTTCCAACAAGCTATGGACGCTGTGATGGGGGACCTCAAGCCCTCATGTGCCCTGGTCTATCTGGATGACATTAAAGTCTTATTTTGCATCTATAACAAACACCTGGAACCCCTGGAAGAAGTGTTCAAACTTCTGTACTACATCAATCTGGAGTAAGCCAATGGAGAGCTTCCAGTTGCTTATACACTGTGTAGTAAGAAGGTCAAGGTGCTACCTCTCTCAATTGGGAAAGCCAAGGGTATCCCTGTATACACATCCTATAATATGACTACCCCACCTGGCTCTCAGGTGATCCACAATACAGGCCTCTTGTTGGCTCTACCAGCTGGCACTCATGGAGAAATCTTTGGCATCCCTAATGCCTCCAGACTAGAACCATGTGTTGCACCAGGCATCCACATGCCAAGTGAGAAGGAGGTACTCATACTCTTGGCCAGCATGAGTTATGAAGCTATGGTTGTCTCCAAACACCAACTTCTGGCTTATATACAACTGGAAGAGCATAACAAACTGCAGGAGACTGTCCCCAATGCGGACTTCTCTGAGTTGGGTCTATCCTGTGAGCAACCACTGGTGCTATCAGTCATAAGCTGCAACTCCCTATCCAGCCTCTCCAAAGAGCAGAAGGATCAAGATATGGACCTCTTTGCCCAGTATAAGGATGTGTTTGCCAAGGATGATCATGACCTGGGCAAGGATGCAGATGTTGCTCATCATATTGACACCCAAGGCAGTCCACCTATCTGTTCCAGACCTATATGGCGCAGTCAAGCCAATCATGCTGTGGCTAACAAGGAGCTTCAGAAGCTATTGGGATCTGGCTTACTGGTCCCCAGTAAAAGCCCTTGGGCTTCCCCTCTCCTGATTGTCAAAAAGAAGGATGACAGCAACCGTGTGGTGATTGACTACTGTTGACTGAATGCTGTTACCAAGAAGGATTCATATCCCCTCCCTCATATTGACGGTACCTTGGACCAACCAGGTGATGCCAAGTTCTTCAGCGCCATGGACCTTATCAATGGGTACTGGCATATCAATCTACCCCCACTGATCAAGGAAAATGTGCAATCATCACTGACCAAGGGCTATTTCAACCCACAAGGATGCCTCAAGGTCTGTCCAATGCCCTGGCTACCTTCCGGCGGACCATGGATGCAGTGATGAGCGACCTCAAACTCACCAGCATCTTGGTCTACCTGGATGACATTAATGTGTTCTCCTGAACCTTTAATGATCACCTACAACACTTGGAGGAAGTCTTCCAGAGGTTACTTGCAGCCAATTTCAAGCTCAAGCCACACAAGTGCAACTTCTTCAAGGAGCACCTTGAGTTCTTGGGGTTCATCATTAGTCAAGATGGACTCTGACCTGTACCTTCAAAGGTGGAAGCCATTGAGAAAATGCAGATCCCAGCCAATAAGCGGAGTGTGCAGGTCTTCCTGGGGATGATTGGGTACTTTTGTTGCTTCATTCCCATTTTTGCATCCCTGGGCAACCCCTTTTTCAGCTTCTTTGAGCTGATAAGAAATTCTTCTGGAGCCCAGCATGTCAATCTGCCTTCAATGCTCTCAAGGAAACACTGACTGCAGCCCCTGTAATGGCCTACCCTGACTTTTCCAAGCCGTTTGTGGTTTATACAGATGCTAGTCTGACTGCAATTGGGGGTGTTCTCTCCCAAATGGACTCAGAAGGACTTGAACACCCTGTTGGATACTGCTCATGTACGCTTAACGTTCACAAGAGGAGCTAAACTGTCATCAAACAAGAGTGTCTGGCTGTGATATACTCCTACCAAAAATTTAGAGTCTATCTCCATGGGGTACATTTCACAATTTTAACAGACCATGCCTCCTTACAATGGCTTAAGACCCTCAAGGACCCTGAAAGACGTCTGGCGCGTTGGGCCATTAAACTTCAGGCTTATGGCTACAAAATCATTCATTGAGCTGGGGAAGCCCACCAGAATGCTGACTGTCTCTCCTGCCTTCCCACTGTTGCCTTAGTATCCCCCATGGCTGACATTCTCTATGACAAGCTTATGGAGGATCCTTCTTTGTGGGGGGAGGAGGAGCTGGTAGAGATACAGAGAGCTCTCAAGAAGCTAACTGTTGATACCAAGGTCTCTAAGGGACAACTCCTGAAGCTTTGTGGAGACTCTTGGCTACCCTAAATACACCCATACCTACACATGGACTCAGTGGTGGCCGCCCACAAGACTACTGGCCATGATGGCATACAGAAGAGTTAGCTCTGCTACAGCAGCACTGCTTCTGGGAAGAAATGCACACTGACGTAGTAGATACGCTAGACAACTGTCATGACTGCAACATTGAGAGGCCTAAGGTTGCCAAGTTTTAACACAGACTTGTACGCCCTGGGTTTGCCTTCCACACTGTAGCCATTGACGTAATGGGCCCCCTGCTAGCTACCAACAGTCACAACAAGTTTATCATTGTGGCAGTTGACCATCTGACTAAATGGGTAGAGGCCAAGGCAATCCCCAATCAATCTGCACTGATGACAGCCACGTTTATCCTGGAGAATATCATATATAAACATGGTTGCCCCCAGGTTCTGCTGACAGAAAATGGTACCAACTGCACCAGTTATATCATCCCCTGCCTCAACCAACTGATGGGAATTTTTGGGACACTATCCACTCCTTACCACCCACAGAAAAATGGCATGGTAGAGCTCACTAATGGTAGCCTGGTCCAGATACTCCAGAAGCTCAGTCACCAACATGAGACTGAATGGGATACCTTCCTGCCTGTGGCCACTGTTGCATATAACATTGGGTACCATCAGGCCACTGGCAAGTCGCCCTTCCAACTGCTCTACGGCTGGCAACCAGGACTTCCCCCTTTACTATATTCCTTGGTAAAGCCCAGCCTGGCTGTGTCCCCAGAGGCGTACTTCAACAAGCTGGTTCAAACTCTTATTCACTTACAATCAGAGGCCTACACTGTAAACTTAAAAACATGAGTTGCAGGACCTAGAACAAGCTGCATCCAAACGCCCCACCTTACCCACTTACCTGGTAGGAGACTCAGTCTACTTCTTCAGCAATAGAGAGTATAGCCATGAATCCAAACTTGCCTCCCTTTGGCAAGGTCCAGTTCAAGTTATCCAGAAGACTGGCCCCAACTCCTACACCCTTAAGGAGTCCCATTCTGGACAATTGATCACTAGAGTACACAGTCAGTATATGAGTGCTGCTCCCAGTGACCAAGAGTAAGCCCCAATGAGGACAACAACCCAAAAAAACAAAAGCCTAATTAAAAAATTCCATGGGTTGTTGTCCTGTTTGCAATAGTGTTGCACCAAAGTATGAGGAATAAGAATAAAAGAGCAAGGTGTTTATTGAAGACTGACAAGACTCTTCCTGTACCACACCAAATGTTCTACCACCTGAATGGCAGCCAGGAAACACAACTGGTTACCTACAGACCAGCGAAGCCAATGACCAAGGATTGGGCAACAAACCACCTAACAAGACATGTGATTGATCACAACACCATAGCCGCTACCTAGAGACGCCAAGCCATTCTTGACCCTGTTGTCTAATCCAGTAGAGGGAAATGTCGCAGATTGAATGGATTAGACATTAAGTTGTCCATCTAGGAATTGAGCAACAGAACAGTTGCGTGATTGCTTTATTGCGTCCTGATTTTACTAAGGATAAAAACATTTAAAACGCCTCTAAAACGGGTGTTCAAAGCGCCTTTTGAATGCGCATAAGGCACAGGATTTACTTCTGAGGTTAATAATAGAACAACAAAGTGATTTATATCTGCCTCCTTAAGGAAAGCTGCATGAAACCAGTTGTTCTCTTGCATGGGACTATCTGCCGTGCCAATCCACTCTCCTCCATTAGGGAAGTCCTTCTGTCTGTGCCTCCCTTCCCCTGGTGGAAATTCCCCTGCCTCACACTATATAAGTGCAATACTATCATAATAAACACCAGTTTTGTCTTATTATCTTCTTATATTCTTCTGTCCTTACCCAGGATGTCACTATACCACAACAGGTATAGTATTAAGATAAAGAAGTAGTAGAATATTTATTTGTAGAAATCAGCACTCAGACTGCATTTTTACGGCAATGTACAACCCATAGTTGGTAAAAAAGGCAGGGGCATACTGCAAAGGTACCACACATAAACAGGTCTCTGAATCTCTTAACTGCTCCAGGTTCTTTTGTGTAGCATATCATATAATTCTTGCCTCTGATGTAGGCCCATCATAATGTAAAAGGAATACCTCATCACCATTGAACATCTTTAACTCCTATGTTAAGACTAACTCTCCTTAGACCATGGCAGATTTCTTATGGGGCAATAGATCACGGCGTTTGTCACATATGTACTTCACTAACTGGTTGCAGTCAGGGATGAGCTTCAGGTTCTCATTACTTAGGTGTGTGGTGGCCTTAACTGCAAGATCAGAAGCCTTGACGTCTTTGGAGACTAGAACCATTTGGTAGAGGTACCACTTTAGAAGCTTTTCAATAAGATTGATTGGAGCATTACATGTGTGCTCTCTTTTTTCACTAGTGACTTTATCCAATCCTTCTGTGTTGATCCTTGCAGCACAGCTTCTATCTTCACACACATAATGATTGCTTCTTCCTGCTCTCTTTTGATTATTTCAATTAAAAACATAGCCATCACAGACTAAACTTGCACCTCCTTTGACAGACATTAGAGGGGAAAACCAAGGGAACTTCTTTGGGAGCTCAAACTCTCCTTTGACATTATATATACTGTGAACCTTTAGTGGATCCCATGGGCCAATTGGTGCTTGATGATAGTCAGACAGGTAATCATCAGGATCTTCTTTATTGATACTTGATGAGGAGGATGGAGGTGAAGATTCATTTGGCAGTGGAGGAGAATTATCTGGAGTTGGATTCTAGCACTTCTTGGACTGGGATGTGCTTAATTCATTTGAGCTTGATTCATCTGGGCTTGGTAGGGGTTCTGGACTCTTGGGTATCTTCTTTCTTTATTGCTTGTTTAGTGGAACCTCATCTCCTTCTGATTGGTACCATCTTGGAGAAGAAGAGGGGTCAGAGGAGGGCTCTTTGCTTTCAGGGTCTGGGGTCTTCTCATTTGTCTTCTGTTTCTTTGAGGGCTCTTTGGCTGGTTTTTTGTTGGGGTAAGGGCTTGGGCATTTCCAGAGGCTTTGGGCACTTTCTTGGTTGACTTGGGGTTCTTTTGTGGCTTCTTAGAAGATTTACCCTACAATGATTAGAGTAGAGTTCATAAAGTAAGAATAATCATACTGTAAATTCAGAACTTAAACATAAAAATTCAGGATTGTCAAATCCTTGGTCCAAATTTTGAATCACTTTTGCAGGATGGCCTTTTTTTAATTAAATTTAATTCTTTGTGTTTTTATTTGGATTTTTAAAAATACGGGAACTCATAGACACTTTGCAAAGCTCAAGTCAAAATGCATATTTTCAATGGAAAAAATGAATTAACTGGAATCATATTTAAAGTGTTCAAATCCATCAACCATTTTCATTAAGTTTACTATGTTTTTTGAAATTGCGGGATTGTCAAATCCAAGAACCAAATTTTAAATCACTTTTGAATGCCACTAGTAAACTCAAATAATTATTGCAGGAACTGGAATCCAAATTGAATGTACAGTAAGTAACTAGGACAAATCAACCCAAATCAAGAAGCTCCACTCTGGATAAAATCAAATGAAAAATCCAATCTCAACAACCATGTTTAGACATGAAATTAAGTGAAATACAAAATTTTCTAAACTGGAAATGATGCAATATTCTGCACTCTAAATCACTAGTATAGCAACCACAAAAGCATATAATGATATATGAGCTACCCTCCTGATGATGCAGAAATTTTTTAAAAGTTTTTGGCCCCCGGCATAGCCAGGGGCCAAAAACTTCTTTTCAAGGAAGAAAGGAGGGGAAAGATAAACCATCAGTTTACTAACTATGTATTCATGTATTTCTACTAAGGATACTTGATTACAGTTGATTTTAAAAAATGCTAATAATAAAGTAGAATTATATATTACAATCTATCTTATCATGTTGTTTTTTCCTTGATGTGTTGATTGTTCATTTTCTGTTGATAATGTGCTTGCAATTAATTGGATAGCTTCACCTCCAGTCACCTTGGCAATAGGAAATCAAGTTGCCTCCCCAAGACCAGCTGGTCTTGGGGAGGCAACTTGATTTCCTATTACCAAAGCAACTGGAGGTAAAACTATCCAATTAAATGAAATTAAATTATAAACAGAAAATGAACTATTATCACACCAAGTAAAAGACAACTTAATTGTGAGATTAGGCTGATTGACCACAAACAATCAGGCTAATCATTGCATGCAGATCATTACATTTACACGTTGTAAAATCACTAGGCTGACACTCTATTAAGTGTAGTAATTATACACTGTATAATCACTAATGTATCATGAATGATATGGCATTTATACGCCGTATAATCACTAATATACTATAATGGATATGGCAGTTATATGCTGTATAATTGTTAGTTTATTAGAATAGATGCAACAATTATACACCATATTATCACTGATTATCATTCTGATATGTTATATTACACGCTGTATAATTACTAGTTGATATGGTTATTATACACTGTATAAACGTTAGTCAATATAGTGATTATCATTGATTACATGGTGTGTAATCACTAAATCATCAACTGTATATTACCCATACCATCCTGCTGGACGTTGTATCAACTCAGCCTTACCCAGTCTGATGGTGGTTATGAGCATATCAAACAAGTGATGTGCAAAGGTCATGGAAATGCCAAGTTTGGGTCAGCATTACACGGTGTATAATCAAGCTTCCTATTGGTTCGGGTCAACATTATACGGCAGATAATCTACAAGTCAATATTGGATCAAGTCTGCTATTATACGGGGTATAATCCTCAATTTGACCCATTGAATTAATAAGCAGAAGGCTTGCCAGCCAGAAAAGGATCACTGATTAAGCCTTTCAAATGGAATACTGAAATTACACCTTCCAATGTGAGAGGGCTGAACAGGGACAATTTCTAAGCATCAACTAAATACAGCAAATTTCCACAGTGCAATAATAGGTGTGTAAGATACAGCCAACCAACAGACAACAGTAGGCTAGCTCAAGAAGAGCGTAGGCTGTAGCTGAAGTGTCATGTACACCTTTCAAGGCCAGTGGTAGCACACGTGTCAAGGACAGCCAATCAGGATAGGCACAGCCAGCAAAGATGGACCTATTGCAAAGGTAGCCACTGAGAACTATCTGAAAGGACAAGAACAAGGGTTGTTGCAGTATATATTGATATAGACGCCTAAAAGGATGAAACAGGTTCTTAGTTACACCTGGATAGATTGCAGCTGCTGGCTAGATTGTACTCCAGCTTCAATAAACGTAATTATCTTCAAAGTTCTATTCTATTGTAGTCTGTAGTGCTCTTGCATAGGATTAGGTAGAGTACATTGGCAAGGCTAACACCTATCTGTAGCTTTGAACATACCAGCAACAACCCAAGTTGCTCAACATTGATAAACATAGATTGTAATATATGATTCTATTTTATTATTAGCATTTTTTAAAATCAACTGTAATCAAGCATCAAAATTTTAGCTGTCCTAAAATGAAATAGGGTGGTTTTTGAGAATGCCTATGATTCCTAAAAGAATTAGCACAAATCCACTCTAGATCCTTTATCATCCTTTTTGAGACACCCATAAATTATATTTATTTCAAATTCCTTGCAATTATGATTTGAAACTTGGTTCTTGGATTTGACAATCCCGCAATTTCAGATTCAATAATTTTTACATGATGTCTATGATTTGTTTGACATACAGTAAATCTCAAATTGTACATTAGAACCCCACATTTCTGATCCATGTATCCCACATTTGTTTGTTGAGTTTTGTCTTTTTTTAGTGAGTTATCTGCTCAAGAGATTCAAAAGTTGCCAATTTAAATAAATCAGAAAAGTCAAATTAAATGTTTGATTTTATTAAATATTTTATTTTTCACTCAGCTGAGTTGCCCGCAAAAGTGATTCAAAAATTTGGACCAAGGATTTGACAATCCCACATTTTTACATTTAGGTTCTGAATTTAAAGTATGAAACACAAATAAAATTAAATAATACTCACTTGCTTTTTATTATTAAGTTAATAGTTTATATAAGTATGGAAAGTACTTTTAGAGCTAGCTTATTAGTAAAGAATAGAAAAAAACCATGTTTAAATAAAAATTTGACATTCTGGTAGTCACAATAGTCAAAAATATTTAATTTAGTTTTTCAGCATAAAAAACGCTTTAATTTTGACGTTGGCATACTGACAGTCATCATTAAACTATAAAAACACTATGTAAATCACTTATAAAGCTTAGTTAATATTTTCCAGAGTTGGTTTTTTAAGGTCAGAATTGATTATTTTTAAATTTAAAAAAATTAAAGATTTGCATATGTAGCTTATGAAAACTAAATAATAGGGCTTGTAGAGCAGAGTCTAAAGTACAGCCCTGGGTACTTTGGCCTGAACTACCTTACCATTATATGTGTGCTTTTTGTTAAGTGGCAGTGTTTTACTAATAAACCAGCAAAGGTGTCAACATTCAGGCAGTCAGGGTTCTTTTATAGTAACTCTCCTATTAAATCTTGCTTAAATAATGTCACTTTGTTTGCTTAGCCAAACCCCTTTGTTGCAATTTAGGTGACACGTCAATTTGACACAAAGTCAATATTATAAAGACATATATAAATTCTAGTTTTAACATATGTGTTTTGGCTTAAGTAGACTTCCAGCAATAAGCTATAGTTTATCCAGTGAGTTTAAAATAACAGTAAATATCTAAATAATACAAAGAACACTATGAAAGTTGGCATATGTCTTTAATTAATGCTTATCTTATTATATATTTAATAAAAACAGTAATACAAAATATAAAAAATAGTTATTTTTAGAATATTTTATAATTTATTAAGAAACTCATGGATTCTTATTTGGGGTTGACATCCAGATATTACTTACTGGAGTTGACCTTAATGCAAAAGCACAAAGAAACTTACATTTTCATAGTAAATTATATTAGTTTTTTGGCTAAAAATCAAGCCTTTGTTTAAATGGTGTTGACATTATGCCTGTTCCTTTTTAATTTTACAATTCCAACTTAATAGTGCACTATGAAAAATTAGCTTAGTTTTGGAAATTCCTGATTCTGGAAGATAAATAATAAAATAATGTTGACTTACTGAATGAGTTAATTCTGGCGGTTGCCCTGCGGCTAGGGAATTGAAGAAACTTCCCTTATAATGCAGGCTGCCCAAGGATGACAAATCCTGCAACTCAGAAAGAAAATTTGAGTATTCTTGTTTTGACCCAGCCAATGAAAGATATCCTACACAAGATGCCACCAAGGGTTGCCAAACCCTGGTAGATGGTACCACCCAGCCCGAGGGGGATTAAAAAAGTTTTCCCATGATAGTTGGGTATACTTATACCCTAGGATGCCAGGAAGTTACCCATTGCCATTCTTGCAATAAAGAGACATGAACCTTTGGTTCAACCAAGTCATCCCATATTTGATTTTAGTTCTATTTCATTTGCAGACTAACCTCTGTGGCCTTGTCCCCCACACCCATCAACCCCAAGAAACCACAGACTGTCTGCCCAAGCTATATCAACTACCCGGAGCACCCTTTGGCCTGGTAAATTTCAGGGAATATCCCCCAACCCAGAATATTCAGAGTTCACTCTAGAAGAAATCCTGATCTACAACCCCAAAGCCAGAACTCAAGATACAGAGATCATTAGCCGAGAAGGATCCTGGATAACTGTGCCCCCTCTGCTATTCTGAGATAAATATAACTACCTGCCAGCCTACCTATTTCCAATGGCCCCATCTCTAACCCTGCGGCCCAACCGCCCACAAGAATTTGTGGCAGCCAATGAGTCCATTTCAACACAACTATTTAGAGTAATGTACATCACTATAACTGGACTCATGGATTCTATGGTTCCCTCCAATGGACCCTGGGCCATCATAGGCAAATCCTTGAAATATATTGTACAGTTAGCTCCTATCCTCTGGTTGGCTTTTCTCTCTGGGCTTGCAGGCTGTCTGCCCGCAAGTCCTCAAGAACTCCCCGCAGGATGGATATCTGACAAACACTGTACTTCCACCAAAAGATGATATATATAGTTCAAAGTTGTATATCAAAGAGAAACATTCTATACATCTTATTTTACTATAATAAATATAGTAAAAAGATATAATAGAAGATAATTGAGGGTAAGAAAGGAGAGAGGATAATAGAAGATAATAGAAGATAAGTGAGAGTAAGAGAGGAGAGAAGAGGAGAGGAGAAGAAAGAAAAGAGGGGGAAAAAAGAAAGTTTTTCTACTTGGTATCAGATTTTATATGATCCACCCTCTTGACAATGCAGAAATTTTTTAAAAGTTTTTTGGCCCCTGGCGCAGCCAAGGGGTCAACAAACTTTTAAAAAATTTCAAGGAGGAATGAGAGCTGGAAAGGGAAAAAGTTAAAGACAAAGAAACCAGGAATTTACTACACTTTGATTTCTGCACTTTGTTTTGTGCACTTTGATTTGGGCACTTTGATTTTGTCCCCTGAAAAAACATAGGGAAACAGTACAATATTATATTAATTTAATATTTTTTAAAATTTCACCAAAACACACCAATTTATTAATATTGCAATAAAATAAAACCCTACCAAAAAAACTTCATGTATTTATATATATTTAAATATCAGGTCTTAAAGAATCTACATAAGGAATTTCTAAAGTTTTTATCAATTATTTAAAATTTTATAAGCTTATAAAAAGTGTGACCAAATTTAAAAGTCTATTTTTGATTTCATCACTTTTGATTTGAGGAACTTACTCAAACATAATGAATAAAATATTAATTTTTTGCAAAAATTTAATATTAAGTGGACCTAGTTTTTTGGTATCTTTTTGGATTTTGATTTGGCTACTTTTTGATTTCTGCACCCATTAATAAACTATTTGTAACGTTTTATATAAATTTTAAAAAAATTATTTTTGAAAAATAAAGGGCTTTTAATAGTAATTTATATTAATAGTTAAATAAAACAAATTAAAAAATTTGCCTAAAAAGCCAAAAAAGCCTTTTTTAGCTCTTGATTTCTTTTTTACAAATAGAAAAATTTTTTTTAAATTTTAATTTTTTTTAATTTTTATGTGTCAAATATTAAATTGATGAGACTACCAGACTTCAATTTTTGCACTTTCAATTTCACCCCATCTATTTAAAAGGATGAATAATATCTATTTTAGTAGCCAAATTAAATTAAGGTGTGTTTTAAATTGCATCAATTTGGGCACTTAAAACTTGGTTTTTTGATTTTAGCTACTAGTAAAAACATTTAAAAAGAGTCAAATTTAAGAAAAATTTTAAATTTTTTGGACAAAATATTTTATTGAAAAAAGTGCAGAGATGAAAAATCCATTGATTTGGAGATTTTGATCTCCTCATTTTGACTTTAGGCACTTGCCCCTGTCAGCAGAGCTGCTGAGCCTTTCTGATGCTTCCTGATAAAAGGTGTTCCAGTTTTGCTTTGGATGTTTCCAAGCTTTGTTTGATTGACTGAAAAAATTCAATTTCAATAAAAAGACTAATAATATACTTTAAGTAAAAAGACTATTCATGTCAGGATTGACAATTCTTTACCCCTGGAAACCCAGGCCCAAGGGCAGGATTTGAACCCTGAACCTGGATTCCTACAGGCCGCCAGCCCCATGGACCAAGGGACTGCCTGCCTGCATTTTCTTGGGACTGAGCCTCTGCAAGCTGAAGCTCCTGCTAAGTCCCAAAGCCAGAATACCAGTGCAGGTTTAATTATGATGATGCCCAAGAGGAGCGTCTTGAATTGCCTAATGAAGACAGAGAAAGTTCCTCTATAAACTTCATGAATCTGAAGCCCTCTTGGTTAGCCAATTAAGTTCCCCTGCCAAGGGAAATCACAGGCTTTAGGCCCAACCCTGTGACCACAGCCCAAAATCAAGAAAATAAAGTTACCTATTTGGACATTCCAACCAATGAGAGAACACCCAGCCAAGGTGCCATTATGCTGCTCATGCGCCCGGGCCTCCTGGCCACCTGCCCACATTTTTCCTGATATTTTGATGAAGCCCTTATTGAAAATACTAAGTTTGGAGGCGGGATGCTATATATGCCTATAGATTCTGCGCTCAAACCTTATTGCCATTTTCGAATAAAGGTTATGTTATTTTGGCTTACACAGCTATTGCCTTATTTTGTATTTTCCATCTACCAATTCAGTACAAGATCTCCCGGTCCTCCTTTCCCACTGCCCGCAGTTTCCTGTCCTCCAGGTGTACCCTTTGGCCCAGTCCATTTCACTGACTACCCTTTGAAACCCAAGTACAAGGAATATACCCCAGAAAAGATACTCAAACTCAATCCTTTGTCTTGCATACAATATGCAGTTAGATACAACTGTCAAGGCCCATGGATATTCTCAACACCCAAGTTGTTCAGAGGGAAATTCAAATATCTCCCTGCTTACAACCTTCCCATGGAACCACCTACAACCCCCAAACCTATGCCCACTTCCTCACCCAACCTTTTAACTGACCACACTGGTAAGCTTTTTAGGATTGTGTACATCACCCTCACAGGGGTGATTGACACTATAATCCTGGCTGCCGGCACGTGGTCCTGGATGAGAAAATCTGTATCCTACCTTTTTAGGTTAGCTCCTCTCTTGTGGTGGGCTTTGCCCACAAAAAACCCAGCCCAAGCTACCCCTGAAAACAATGAGCGGCTGCCCAAGACTGGATCCCTGACATCCCAATTAATTTCTTACCTCAGAAGGTTTGATTACATTTGAAAAGCAAGGTAAGTCTCCCTAACTTCAATACCACATTTTTAACTTCAAACACTTTAGATTCACTTCAAACTAAAGATAAGCTTCAAAATAAGCACTATACTAAATATTTAGTTAATGAAAATGCAAGGATATTAAAGGTAAGCTTAATTTTAAAATTTTAAAACTAATTTTAATTTAAAAAGGTACTTGATCTTAAAAACAATTAGTTCATCTCATAATTCAAATCAAAGACAAATTTTAGCTAAGCATTTCCTTAAACCTACTAAAATTCATTTCCTTTTAGATGTACTTAGTCTGAAGCAGATATTGGGTTAGGCAAGCCACTTTTTTCTTCTAAATTTATCAATAAAGAACTAGAAACCCCAGATTTCCCCCTGAAGCAGATAATGGATTAGGTAAGTCTTTTTTCCAGACTGCCAACCTTAATTTCAAACCCCAGATTTCTGTCTAAAGCAGACCCTGGGGTGGATAATTTTTTGAGTAAATATATGTTTAACACAAAAAATTGTTTTTCTAATCCAGATTTTGATCCAACTAGCCTTTTCAACCCAAATTTAACCTTTTACTTATAAATTACTTTAACCCAAACCCATTGTTTAAAGTTATCTATCAACCATCCTAGTTGTTCCACTTCTATTTTTTGCACTTATTAGCTTTAAGAGAGTTAATTGTTTGGCTCCCTTGAAAGGGTTTACTACTTAAAAATACAGGTTATCCTTCAAGAACTTTTAAATAGGTTATTATGCAAGCCCTATGCCTAACTCATCTTATGCTATAGAAGTGAAAAAAAGGGGTTGGAAGATTTTTTTAGCCTGTTTGATCTGGCTAGCATGGTTCAAAATATTGTTTAACTTTACAGCTTTAAGAGATCTAAAACCAACTGTATTGCTTAAATAAGAAGAGTATTTTAGATGCCTTTATTTTTATTTTGTTTACCTTATTGTTATAAAGATCTCTATATCTAAAGATAATATATTGATTGATTATCAAAAATTAAAGCTTTGAGAACTATATTGTCATTGTAAGGTCTGAAGGTTTAGGGTAAATTATTGTAAAATAAGGCCTTTAAACCAAGCATGTTTATGTTTTTCAAGTATAAAAAGGTAGGCAAGGTTTGCAATAATAACTGCACTAAGGCTCTTAAGAGCTTATATGAGGTGAAATAAGGACTGAGGTAATTTATTAAAGCTCAAGAAAATAAAATAAAAGAACAGTCTTAATGACTGACAATTTGGTTAAAAAGTTGATTTATAAGTCTGGGAAATGATCTGCACTAGCAGGGGGATTGAAGCTATCAACAATTAAATTGTGAGTACCACTAAAAAGTTGCCTAACTAGTAAAGGATATAGTTAAAAGGAATTGTGAAACTAAGATGGAGCTAAGAATAAAAATTGGAGAGGAAAACACAAGCCACAAAACCCAACAATTACTTTTTTGGGATGCAAGTCAAACAATCTCAACTTATTGTTGAGACTGGAGAACCAAGCCTTTTTATTAAGATTGGGAAAGTGAGGTGTAAATTTGAAATGGTGGAGTTAACCTAAGAAGGTTAATAGAACTTTGTTGAGGAAAAAGATCTGAAAAGACACACATGGCTTGTGGTTAACTTAAAGAAGTTAAGTTTGAAGTCAGGGGACACCAGGAGGAGAAAGACAGTTACAGCAATGCCTAGACGTTGTTTAAGCAAGAAAAAGTAAAGGAAAAACTAAGTCTGAAGCTCAGAAAATGTAATTAAGCGTATAGTAAAAGGTAAGGAGTTTGAAACCAAATTATTAACTTCTGTGTGTAGGTTCAGGGTTCAAATCCAGTGGCGGAAGGTAAGAGGAAGTTTAAAAATGGTGTTAACTAACGTTTAGATTATAAACAGGCTTAAAAAAGCCCAATTTTGAACCCAAAAGGTGGAAAATGAAGGGAAGAAGGAGGGATTCATGATGTGATAGATATACTGAACTGAATAACCATGGATAAACTTGAAACCATAAAGCCAAATAAGTGTGGATAAAAGAATAGCAGCTACAAGAAAAAAGGTAAATCCTGATAGCCATTACTTCTGAAATAAAGAATCTTTAGATGGGATGGTCTTTTTTCTGATCTTTCTGTTATAAGTCAAGGTACAAGTGGGCTAGAGAGATTGGGCCCAGGTAAATACAAAACATTTGAATTAAATCAATTTAGGTTGTGCCCCCAATAAAATCTGATACTGCCAAAAAACATAAGCTTGCATATCAATTCTGAATAGCACACTAAACATTAGATTTACAATAAAATATAAGCATATCAGAGAGGAAAAGTTCAATACCAAACTAAAACCAAAAATACCTATCCCTCTTAAACAGATGTGCTATAAAGATAACATGATTTCTCCTTTAGACTGTGTAAACAAACCCAAAGGATAATAGATTTATGAACCATGCACTTGATCTTCCTTAATAGATGTGCATGTGAGATATGGAATGTAAAAGTTGTTATCAAGAATAAGGAGCTGTTTTAAGAGGGGTGCAGCTTCACAATAAGAATAGCAATATTTTATTCCCCCATCCCTTAGATGTAAAAACATAGCCCATGGTATAAAGGATATATCTAAAATAAGACCTTGGTAGTAGTCTGATAGAGTGCTTAAAAGGCATCCACTTATAATCATATATGGAAGGTTTTAAGGATACTGAAGCTATTATGCTTATTACCAAAAAACTTTTTTTCTTATGTACCATCAAATCATCAATCAACATCTAGAACAATGAAGCAATCAGAGAAGAAACTCTCTGGACTAAAAAAAGAGCTCTTCTAGGGTAACAGAAAAATATACCTGCAGGCAGCTGTACTGTTGCAACCGAGCTTCCAGACTTGCCTGCTAACATATCTTACACTACACAGGGGGCGCTTGATGAGTTGCCCCTTGACGTATCTAACAACATGAATTAATCTGATGGCAATATCAAATGGCAGGTACTTCATCCTAATTAGGAGTGCTACCAATTTGGCCTGCTTATCCCCGCACAAGTTATTCCTTGGCTTCAAACCTTACATGGAACTTCCCACTATGCCACCCCCTTGTGGCCTTGTGGCTTTCCCCATATAGTATATTAATCACAATATTCTACAATAAACAATACCTTATTCTTATTACTCTGTCCTTCCTATTGGACTGTTGTCTTCCCCAATTCCAAATACTAAATCCTCATTGGTTCAGTTGCAACAGTGGTAGCAGCGGTAGGTTTACAACCTACCTAAAACAAAAATCCCCCCAAGAAAGGATGGAGTACAGGCTGTATGGCTACTCCCCAACAAGAGATCTTCCTGCCAATCCCCAAGGGGGACATCCCCAACGGGTATGTCATCTATCAAGACCAGCTAGTTCTCACATGTGTGTACAATTGGCTCTGCCTTGGGCAGCATGATGCCAGCGTCACCGCCCCAGTCAGACCTGTCCCAATGCATGCTCAACCTTCAGCTAGAATTCTTTGCTGGTGGCGTCAAAGGGGCCAACATTGTTAGTTGGCACCAATCTACTGAAACCTGCCTTTAAATCTGTCAGGTCCCTGAGCCCATGTGGGTCACCACTGCGTCTGGTTGCCTCACGGGGCCTGCCGCTGTGTGGTTCACCACTGGGCCAGCAAGGAACTTGAAGTCACCTGGGCGGTATTCCAAGATGCCGCCAAGTCCCGCTACAGCAAAACCTTCTATCCCATTGTCATGGGAACTCCTCTTCTAGCAATAAAACAAACTGATTCTGTTCCTGAGTACCTTGCCACCTGGCAACAAGCTCTTGCAGCCGCCCCCAAAGCTGTGACTGACAGAAATGCAATGCTACTCACTCTCATCCTCAATGGGTTAAAATCTCACATCTGTAAGTGGGTCCCCGTAGGTTGCTGCACCTCCATCAACAACTACTATAGGGCCATTGTGGAGGCTAACAATCAGGCCTCAATGGGCTTCTGCCATACCAGTGATGCTCCATCCCAACCACGTACCACACCTGGCAGTAGCCACAATCAAGTAGGCCGCCGCCAGCCTTGTCAGCAGGATAATGGGACTAAACACCCCCACAAGGGGGAGCTTCAGCTAGCACAAATTGAGGATCAGGGAAAAGCCTGGGGGTTGTAGTGACAAGAGGCCTTGCAATCTCACCTGACCCATCCTCTCAATCTCTGCTTGCAAAAAACCCCTGCAACTACAACATTCACAAAGTCAAAACCCTGAACGTCTTTCACGTCCACAGTGACAACCCCGTATTGCAAGCAAGTCACTCCTCAAATAAAGTAACACACTTGTCCTATCCCTTCTGTTTCTGTGGGAACACCCACAAATTACTAGTAGATACCGAGGCCAACCACACTATGGTGGACCAGGCGTTCACCAACTCTCAGCAATTAGACCAAGTGCCCAGCAGGTTCAAAGCAGTACAAGTAGCTGACTCCTGCAGAGTTGCCATCACCCACAAGACAGTGCCCTTCTCTGTGAGAATGGGGAACATCCAGGTTAAGCGCTCTGGGCCAATCATGGCAGGCCTCAGCCATAAAGTAATTGCTGGTCTCAACTGGCCTTGTAACAACCATCCCTACATTGATTGAGATACCTCTGTCATCACCCTTAACAGAAATGGGGTGGGGTTCCAGATTTACCCTGTGGAAATGAGCAAGTTACTCCATGATACTGTGTTTGTCAGAATAACAGAAACATGATTGTAGAATTTCAAGGGGGGAAACTAGACTTTAACCAATGTTCAGTCAAAGTTATCTGTGCAGAACCACCCGCGGTCCCTCCCTTGACCTCCTCACCACCACCAGCGCTTGCTGCACTCCTCAAGGAGTACAAGGATGTATTCAGTGAGACACTTGAACAACTACCTACTCCCCAGGAGATCCAGCACACTGTACAACTTCAAGGGTCATTACCTAAAGCACAACCATTATACTGTCTCGCACCAAAGGAAGATGAAACCCTCCGCCAGCACCTTATGGACGCGCTCAATAAGGGCTTTATTTGCCCCCTGCTCTCTCCATACAGGGTGGCTGTCTTCTTTGTAGCTAAGAAGGACGGGTCCCTTTGCCTGGTCACAGACTACCGCGCCCTAAATGAGGTGATGGTTAAGAACAAGTACCCCCTGCTGCTGATTGACAATCTATTTGATACACTTGCAGGTGCAAAGGTCTTTAGCAAGATCAATCTCACTGCAGGGTACAACCAGGTCCGCATTGCACCAGGGGATGAGGCAAAACTGCCTTCTGAACGCGCTATGGGTTGTTTGAGTGACGTGTCATGAAATTTGGAATGACCAAAGCTTCCTCCATCTTTGTCATATTGATGAACAAAGCATTTGAGGGACTCATTGGAAAATGTGTGGTTGTGTACCTTGACAACATTATTGTCTTCAGTCAAGATCAAACTATACACCTCCAACACCTCCATGCTGTCCTCAACACCCTTTGGAAAAACCAGCTAAAAGCTAAGCCCTCCAAATGCAAGTTTCTCAAGTCAGAGCTGTTATTCCTTGGGCACACCATCTCTGCCCATGGGATAAAGCCCAACCCTGCCAAAATCAAGGCAATCATCAGCATGCTGCCCCCCACTGATATGGGCCAGGTGCAGACATTCTTAGGCATGGTTGTCTATGTATGCAAGTTCATTCCCAATTGCAGGGAACTAATTGCACCTCTCACTGAGCTTCTCAATACCAAACAGCGCTTCCATTGGACCCCTGTCAGAGATTGAGCCTTCAGGACGTTGAAACAAAGGCTCATAACAGCACCAGTACTGCAGTTCCCCAATCAAAACCAACAGTACAAACTCAAGACTGATGCCTCCAACAGGGCCATAGGGGTGTGCTAAGGGTAGAAACCAACAATGGCGTCTTCCTCCCCATGGCATATGAGTCCAGGAAACTTACTGACTTGAAACAATGCTACCCCATCCACGATAAAGAATTGGCGGCCATTGTACACTGTGTTGAGAAGTGGCGCTGTTACCTGGAAGGAGCTACCTTCTCACCCTGCGTTCTGACGGACCACAAGTTGCTCCAGTACTTCAACACACAGTCCTACTTGACACACTGCCAAGAAGGATGGGTTGAGCGCCTATCCCCCTACCAGTTGCGCATTGAGTACAAGCCTGGAAAGGCATTGTCACAGCTGATGCTCTTTTGCAACTTTATGTAGCGTCCATCACTGGGGACAATGGCTTGGACCCAGATTGGCCCATGCTCTACCTCTGCCCTGAGGCAACTTGCTACAAGGGCCTTAACTTGGTCACCATCTCCAAATTGAAGGACAACAAAAGTCAGTTCACCACCAATGCTGGTAACGTCTGCTGCCGGGCAGAGACAGGTGAGAAGACGCCTTACATTCCCACCACGCAACAAGGGGACACAATATTGCACTACCACCAAACCCTGGGTCACATCAGAGGGCGTAACCTCTTTGAGATCATGAAACAGAAGATTTGGTGGCCGCAAATGCATCAAGACATCTTGGACTTCCTCAAAACATGCGTGTTGTGCAAAAAGAACACGTCCAAACCTGCACCCCCAAGTCTGTCCTGCTCATCAAGGCCATGAAACCCTTTAAGCAGTGAGCCCTTGACATTTTTGGGGCCACTCCCTGAAGACAGACTGGGAAAGAAATACATTATCACTGCCATCAACTATTTCACTTGCTGGCCAGTGGCCTGGGTAACCACCAACCACACCGCCACCACCATTACCTTCTTTATTGGCAAGGAAATTGTGGCCTGCTTTGGGTGGTCCAAACGCCTCATCACAGATGGCGGCCCTGAACTTGTTGGGCATGCCATGAAGGCATATTGTGCCAAGAACACGCTCTAATGTATAGTTACAACCCCCTACCATCCTCAAGCCAATGGACACATGAAACAGTTAAATGGCTCACTGATTCAATTGATTTCCAAGCTCTCTCAAGAGCACTATAACACCACATGGACTGAACACCTGCCCACCGCTCTACTTATCCTGCAAGCAAGAATCAACAGGGGCACCAGGTTCAGCCCCAGTACCCTGGCCTTTGAAACACCTGACAGTCTGACAGGGGTTGAACAGGGAAAACTATGGTCCAAGGTTCCCAACAAGCCTCCCCTAGTAACAACTCCATCCCTAGACCAATGGCGTGCCAAAGCCCGGGAAATCAAACACAAGCAGATTGCAGGAGGGACAAAGCACCTCAAAGCTAGATATGCTGTAGGTGACCCCGTCTATACCCTCAATCCCAATTCTGCCAAGTTGGAACCCAACCACCTAAGGCCCTTCAAGATAGCTGCAGTCTATGACAATCACACTTATCAACTTGAAGATGCCCAAGGAAACACCAAGAAGCTTCACCATGATTGCTTGCACCCCTGCTGCGCCATCCCCACACAAAATTTGTTTGTGTGGACCTTCCCAGACCTTCCACAGACTCCAGTCTTGGTGTCTAACAACAAGCAGGGGGCAAGGGGGTGTGTTGCAACAAAGATTCCAGACTTGCCTGCTAACGTATCTTACAATACACAGGGGGTGCTCAATGAGTTGCCCCTTGACGCATCTAACAATATGAATTAATCTAATGGCAATATCAAATGGCAGGTACTTCATCCTAATTAGGAGTGCTACCAATTTGGCCTGCTGATCCCCACACAAGTTATTCCTTGGCTTCAAACCTTACATAGAACTTCCCACTATGCCACCCCCTTGTGGCCTTGTGGCTTTCCCCATATAGTAT
This sequence comes from Entomophthora muscae, assembly GCA_014839935.2. Taxonomy (NCBI): domain Eukaryota; kingdom Fungi; phylum Entomophthoromycota; class Entomophthoromycetes; order Entomophthorales; family Entomophthoraceae; genus Entomophthora; species Entomophthora muscae. Next base: position 95,838 of record QTSX02005026.1, read on the forward strand.
ATTAATCAAAATATTCTACAATAAATGATACCTTATTCTTATTACTCTGTCCTTCCTATTAGACTGTTGTCTTCCCCAATTCCAAATACTCAATCCTCATTGGTTCAGTTGCAACAGTACCAGAACACAGTTGTGGTGAAATCACTTGTTGGTTGGTCAATTATCACCTTAGTTGGTATTAAGCAAAGTCTGTTGTTTGACTATATTGATAATCTGGATCATCCAGGGTTTCCTCTGAAATGAGTTGATCTAAAGCTAATTGACTGTATTGATTGATCATGTCAAGATGTACATTGATTTGAGTCTTCACCAACAGCTGTTATTGAACTGCTTCAAAAAAACCCTAGGATTGACTGGAGGTCTCCCTAAACTACTGTTATGAAAGTGACATAGGTTTATACCTATGTTGATCCCCAATGTTCCCCATAATTTCTGTTGTTCACTGTATGTTTTAAACCACTTAAGCAACTAGGTTTCTCTATTTAAGCTTCTTTTTTTATTATTGTTGTAGATTGAATGGATTAGACATCAAGTCATCCATCTAGGAATTGAGCAAAAGAATGATTGCATGATTGCTTTATTGCGTCCTGGTTTTAATAAGAGTAATGATGTTTGAAACGCCCTTAAAATTAGTGTTCAAAGCGCCTTTCAAATGCGCACAAGACGCGGGCTTTACTTCCAAGGTTAATAATAGAACAACAAAGTTATTGCCCCATGCCTCCTTAAGGAAAGCCGTGTGAAACCAGTTGTTCTCTTGCAAAGGACTTTCTACTGTGCCTTCCCACTCTCCTCTATTAGGAAAGTCATTCTGTCTGTGCCTCCCTTCCCCTGGTAGAAATTCCCCCGCCTCCCACTATATAAGTGTGACACTATCACAATAAACACTAGTTTTGTCTTTACACCTTTATATTCTTCTGTCCTTTACAGGCTGCCACTATACCATCAACAGGTATATTAATAAGAATTAGGTCCCTGACTAACTGTTTGTAGAAATTAGCAACCCTTTGCTGCTAGCTTTACAACAATTATTAATAACTGTACTAATATACACAAACTTTTAAGCTACACTAATGATATTCATCTGTAAGTGTATTCCCTTATAACAACACAAGACAACTACAGCACTTACTTTCTATACTGCCAACCAGCTGACTATAAGTCCCTCCTTGTTGTAAAAGTTGCAGCAAGGGTTGCTAATTTCTACAAACAGTTAGTCAGGAACCTATTTCTTAATACTATACCTGTTGATGATATAGTGTCAGCCTTTGGTAGGACAGAAGAATATTAAGGTATAATGAAAAAACTAGTATTTATTGTGATAGTGTTGCAGTTATATAGTGGGAGGCGGGGGAATTTCTACCAGGGGAAGGGAGGCACAGACAGAATGACTTTCCTAATAGAGGAGAGTGGGATGGCACAGTAGAAAGTCCTTTGCAAGAGAACAACTGGTTTCACGCGGCTTTCCTTACAGAGGCATGGGACAATAACTACATTGTTCTATTATTAACCTCAGAAGTAAAGCTGTGTCTTAAGTGCATTCAAAAGGCGCTTTAAACACCTGTTTTAAGGGCGTTTTAAACGTCATTAACCTTATTAAAACCAGGGTACAATAAAGTAATTGCACAATTGTTACGTTGCTTGATCCCTAGGTGGACAACTTAATGTCTAATTCATTCAGGATCTGCGACATTTCCATCCACTGGATTAGACAGCAGGGTTAAAAAGGGCTGGTGTCTCAAGGTGGCAGCTATGGTGAACAGTCAATCTAGAAGAGTTACAAGAAGAGTCTTGAAGAAGGTTCAAGTAGTAATTTCCAAGAGACACAAGCCTACAAGATCAGTGGAGGTGGATAAGGCCATTAAGAAGCAGATAGTCTTGCATGACGTGGATGGCAGCTATCTGGACTTGGGGGTTCAACTAGATCAGCTACTGGTGCCTCAGTTGGTCTTAGTGGAGACAGAACCATTATTTGATGCATTGTTCATAGCCTTAAGTGAGCCCAGGGAGGTGACAGGAACTGGTTTGCAAAAGGGTAACAGCATCTATTGGCTGTTCTCCATGCAAGCAGAAGAAGAATACTTGAAGGCTCAGTTGAAGGATTTCTAATTTGAGGGCCAAGTTCTCTCAGTCTTGCAGCAGGGGACAGTGTCCAGCATAGTAAAGTCAGTCTTTTGCGCTTGGGCAACACCTGGGGTTACCGAGGTTCAACCAGTCAGTTGGAAAGCCTCTGACAACTTTGAGCAGCGTCTTCAGCAAGCCTTCCAGGAAGTGTTGAAGTTGTACACAGTGGAGGGTACTGCTCATCTGGTACCAATGGTGATGGATGGCAACCTTGTTCTTTGAGGGACCAATCACTGTGATACCAAGCAGGAGGAGAACATGGGAGTCTTCCTTGAGTGGGCTGTGTCTGTATTCTGCGGGGTGGGTGGTCAGGTCCCAGTAGAGTATTCCCTTTGTGAGAGTTTTTTTGCGGACTGTATCTTCTTGGGGGTCGCCTTTCCTGTGGACATTGGGGTCAATTGTGTGTCTTGTTTGGTGGAGATTTGTTGCCCAATCCTTGATCATCAGCTTTGAAGATCTTTAGGCAACCAGTTGTGTTTCCTGGCTGCCATTCAGGTGGTAGAACAGTTGGTGTGGTACTGGAAGAGTCTTGTCAGTCTCCAATAAACACTTTGTTCTTTCATTCTTATTCCTCATACTTTGATGTAACACTATTGCAAACAGGACAATAACCCATGGAATTATTTTATTAGGCTTTTTTTTAGATTTTTGTCCTCATTGGGGCTTACTCTTGGTCACTAGGAGCAGCACACATATACTGAGCATGTACTCTAGTAATCAATTGCCCATAATGGAGCTCCTTAAGGGTATATGAGTCAGGGCCAGTCTTCTGGATAACTTGAACTGGGCCTTGCCAAATGGAGGCAAGTTTGGATTCACATCTGTACCCTCTATTGCTGAGAAGTAGACTGAGTCTCCTACCAGGTACGTGGATAAGGCAAGGCGTTTGGATACAGCTTGTTCTAGGTCCTGTAACTTATGGTTCAAGTTTACGGTGTAGGCCTCTGATTGCAAGCAAATAAGAGTTTGAATCATTTTGTTGAGGTACACCTATGGGAACACAGCCAGGCTGGGCTTTACCAAGGAATATAGTAAAGGGGGAAGTCCTGGTTGCCAGCTGTAGAGCAGTTGGAAGGGCGACTTGCCAGTGGCCCAATGGTACCCAATGTTATATGCAACAATGCCCTCAGGCAGGAAGGTATATCATTCAGTCTCATGTTGGTGACTGAGCTTCTGGAGTATCTGGACCAGGCTCCCATTAGTGAGCTCTACCATGCCATTTTTCTGTGGGTGGTAAGAAGTGGATAGTGTCCCACCAATTCCCATCAGTTGGTTGAGGCGGGGGATGATATAACTGGTGCAGTTGGTACCATTGTCTGTCAGCAGAATCTGGGGGCAACCATGTTTGTATATGATATTCTCCAGGATGAATTTGGCTGTCACCAGTGCAGATTGGTTGGGGATTGCCTTGGCCTCAACCCATTTAGTCAGATGGTCAACTGCCACAATTATAAACTTGTTGCAACTGTTGGTAGCTGGCAGGGGGCCCACTACGTCAATGGCTACAGTATGGAAGGCAAACCCAGGGTGTACAAGTCTGTGTTAAAACTTGGCAACCTTAGGCCTCTCAATGTTGCAGTCATGACAGTTGGCTAGTGTATCTACTACGTCAGTGTGCATTCCTTCCCAGAAGCAGTGCTGCTGTATCAGCACTGCTTCTGTATGCCACCATGACCAGTAGTTGTGTGAGCGGCCACCACTGAGTTCATGCGTAGGGATGGGCATATGTAGGGTAGCCAAGAGTCTACACAAAGCTTCAGGAGTTGTTCTTTAGAGACCTTGATATCAACAGCTAACTTCTTGAGAGCCCTCTGTATCTCTACTGGCTCCTCTCCCCACAAAGAAGGATCCTCCATAAGCTTGTCATAGAGAATGTCAGCCATGGGGGATACTAAGGCAACAGTGGGAAGGCTGGAGAGACAGCCAGCATTCTGGTGGGCTGCTCCAGCTTAATGAATGATTTTATAGTCATAAGCCTGAAGTTTAATGGCCCAACACACCAGACGTCCTTTGGGGTCCTTGAGGGTCTTCAGCCATTGCAGTGAGGCATAGTCTGTTACAACTTTGAAATGTACCCAATGGAGGTAGACTCTGAATTGTTGGTAGAGTATATCACATCCAACACTCTTGTTTGGTGACAGTGTAGTTCCTCTTGTGGTCATTAAGCATACACAAGCAATATCCAACAGGGTGTTTGTGTCCTTCAGAGTCCAGTTGGGAGAGGACACCTCCAATTGTAGCCAGGTTAGCATCTTTATGAACCACAATTGGCTTGGCAAAGTCAGGGTAGGCCAGTACAGGGGCTGCAGTCAGTGTTCCCTTGAGAGCATTGAAAGAAAATTGGAACACTGGGCTCCAGAAGAATTTCTTATCAGCTCAGAGAAGCTGAAAAAGGGGGTCTCTCAGGGATGCAAAGTTGGGGATGAAGCAACAGTAGTACCCAATCATCCCCAGGAAGACCTGAATGTCCTGTTTATTGGCCAGGATCTGCATTTCCTTAATAACTTCCACCTTCAGAGCTGCAGGGCGGAGTTCACCTTGACTGATGATGAACCCCAAGAACTCAAGGTGCTCCTTGAAGAATTTGCACTTGTGTGGCTTGAGCTTGAGGTTGGCTGCAAGTAACCTCTGGAAGACTTCATCCAAGTGCTTTAGGTGATCATTAAAGGTTTAGGAGAACACATTAATTTCATCCAGGTAGACCAAGACACTGATGAGTTTGAGGTCACCCGTCACTGCATCCATAGCCCATTGGAAGGTAGCTGAGGCATTGGACAGACCTTGGGGCATCCTTGTGGGTTGGAATAGCCCTTGGTCAATGATGATTACACATTTCTCTTGATCAGCGGGGTTAGGTTGATCTGCCAGTACCCACTGATAAGATCCATGGCGCTGAAGAACTTGGCGTCACCCATTTGGTCCAAGGTATTGTTGATTCAAGGGAGGGGATATGATCCTTCTTGATAACAGTATTCAGTTGGCAATAGTCAATCACCACACGGTTGCTGCCATCCTTATTTTTGACAATAAGGAGAGGGGAAGCCCAAGGGCTTTTACTGGGGACCAGTAAGCCAGATACCAATAGTTTCTGAAGCTTCTTGTTGGCTACAGCATGATTAGCTTGACTACGCCATATAGGTCTGGAGCAGATAGGTGGTCTGCCTTTGGTTTCTTTATGATGGGCATTATCTGCAGCCTTGCCCAGGTCATAATCATCCTTGGAAAACACATCCTTATACTGAGCAAAGAGATTCATGGCTTAATCCTTTTGCTCTTCAGAGAGGCCAGACAGGAAGTCACAGCTTATGACCAATAGCACCAGTGGTTGTTCATAAGGTAGATCCAACTAAGAGCAGTCCAAAAAAGGGGCTGTCTCCTGCAGTTTGTTATGCTCTTCCAGTTATATATAAGCCAGAAGTTGGTGTTTGGAGACAACCATAGCTTCACGACTCATGTTGGCCAAGAGTATGAGTACCTCCTTCTCACTTGGCATGCAGATGCCTGGTGCAACACATGGTTCTAGTCTGGAGGCATTAGGGATGCCAAAGATTTCTCCATGAGTGCCAGCTGGTAGAGCTAGCAAGAGCCCTGTATTGTGAATCACCTGAGAGCCAGGTGAGATAGTCACATTACAGGAGGCATAGACTGGGATTCCTTTGGATTCCCCAACTGAGAGAGGTAGGACCTTTACCTTCTTACTACACAATGTATAGGCAACTGGAAGTTCTCCATCTGTGTACTCTAGGTTGATGTAGTGCAGATAGCGTAAGGGAAGGTCAGAAGGGCGGTCTACATGATAGAACATGGGGATAGAGTGGCCCAATATCCCAAAATTATGGTCTCCATGGTTGGTCACAGTACCATACTGGACCATGAAGCTAGTCCCAATAAAAATTTTGTAGCTGTTGTTTTCCAGAACTATATCAGGAGCAGTGACCATTAGCTTTACAAAGCAAAGAGGAAGAGAAGAATATGCTCCTTTTGCTCTAGTGATCTGTGGCCTAGCAGTACCAAACTCTTCATGATAGGCTAGGTCTGGTGCCAGTTTAAGCTTCTTAACTAGCCGTGAGGATATGATGCTCCCAGGAGAACCAGTATCCAGTATGGCCCAGAAATGAGTTTTGTTCACTACCAGGTTAATATAGGTACAATACTGGCGGTCCTCTCTGATCTCCATAATCTTAGAGACCTGGTTTACGCTCAGTCCCTTGAACTTCTCCAGAAAGGTAGCCATGGCAGCTCCTACAGCTGGGCTTGCTTCCTTGAGGGATTCTAGCGGTGCTGAGACGTTTACTGTACGGAGCAGATTGGCCAGTTGTTCAGCACTGTCCTCCTCATAGTTGAATTCAACACCTGATTGAGCCAGTTGTTTGGCATAGGGTAAGGACACTATTTTCCGAGCTATTTGGGGGATAATCACCTCAGGGCAAAGTTTAGTCCAGTGAGTTTAAGTGTTAACAGCAAGGATTCAATGTAAGAGGTCCTCTTCAACTCCTTCAGATTCAGCATCCTCATGTATTGGTTGGGAGTCAAAGTCAATAAGAGAGGATTTAGCCTTAGAGTTGTCCTCAGAGGATGGCAAAGCAGCAGGCCTCTAAGCTGGTTTGTCAGGGGGCAGTGGTATGGGGGGAGATGAGGGTGTCAAAATTACAAAGGCAGCCAAGGATTTCTCCTTGTCCTGGCTGCTTAGTAGTTTTTTGACTGGTCCTTATTATCCTCCTCAATATCAGCGTCCTTGGCGTAGTCCTCCTCAGTTTCCTCCATGCCTACATGATGGATCTTTTGGCGTGGATTCCTACATTCCCAAGAGAAGTGGCCAGCCATACCACATTTGAAGCAAGTACAGGGGCCATTGTTGACTTGAGCAGGCCCAACCTTGTCAGAAGGCTTGAGCATCTCAACAGCCATGTGGGGTCTATGCTCAGATTGCTGGCAAGGGCAGCCTTCAGGAAGAGGGACTTCAAACTCCTCCTTGTAGGTGCATAGGAGGAAAATCATATCTGGCACAGTTCAAGTGTTGTAAATGCCCAACTTAAGAGCCAGAGATAGCTCCCAGTTGACACGTACAGCATTGAGGGATGCTGACTGCACATCAATAAACTGCACAGCACTCATAGACAACAGGGTTTGAGCTTCAAGGTAGAAACTAGAAGTGAAGTCTTCTAGGGTTTCCCTCAACTTTAGCTTGGTGTCAGAAAAGTCCATCTTGCGACCAAGAAGTGCTTCTTGGCTACTAAATTCTTATGTCAAGGCCCTGGAGACGTTGGCAAAAGTCCAGCCATTCTCAGGGAGATGCAGCAGATAATGGTTTGAGTCTCAGCATCCAAACAGTTGATGATTGTGGAGTCCCTTGTGGCATTTTGGCGCCATACATGGAGTTCTGGTATAGGTGTAAGAACATGGCCACATTACTCTTGCGGTCAAACTTGGGTAGATTGACAGTCTTGAAGTTGTTGGAGCCATGTTAGAGGGGAGCAGGTGTGATCCTCACTGGAGAGCGGGTGAGACGGGAAAAGCTAAGGGTAGAGGTGGAAAAACTAGCCTCAGAGGCATGTCAATAATTTTCCTCTTGCTGCGCTTCACATTCACCTTCTCTGTCTTGATCAGCCCCAGAAGCTTCAGGGGTGGCCAGGACGTCATACTTAGACTCCAGCACTGGCTCTAATACTTGTACAGCGTTGGGAGCCAACCAAGTGTGGCCATCATTGCTTTTGTAGCTATGATAGAACTCGGGGCTGAAAGACCTTTGTGGACTGTGGTGACTCTTGGAGTTGAGGTACATGGCCTGTAAGTTGACGGCCATATTCTTACTGTCCATCCTATCTAATTGGCTCTGGAAGGCGTCCAGGAGAAGTTGCTGCTTGTCCAGCTCATCTTGATAGACTTTGTCCTCCTGAAAGGTGATATCCAAGTTATCTTCCAGAGAGGTAATGTGCTTTTCATGGGTGGCAAGCTCAGCTTGAGGCAAGACTATAACTTTTTTGTCCTTCCTGGCTTGGATCTGGCTATTGGCTCTGTCATGAAATTGTCAAAGTTTGAGACAATCCTGAAGCTCTGACACAGTATGGTAGCCATTGAACAGGAAGGCAAGATTGGCGCTTTGCTGGATCAGTTCTGTCTGCATATTCTTGTAGTGATCAAAGAGCTCAAGTATGTCACAGCAAAGAAGGTGGCTGGAGGGGGAGTTGTCTGTAGTGGTAGACGTGGGAGTGAACAAGGGAATGGTAGTTTTGAGGGTCTGGATGTACAGGCATTCTGGCTACCGCCAACCTGCTTAACATCCAGCCATTGCCCAATTTGATGCCCTTCCAATATACCGTTTGACCTACCAAGAATGGTAACCAAGCAATATCACATGACAATCCAAGTGTTGAAACCGCAGGTACGGCCCACCAGCAAGGTTCCAACCAAGCAGGTTTGTGACCCGCAATCTGATTACCTGGTCACTTGAAGCCAGACTAGGAAGTCAACTCAAATTACCAAATCCAACAGCATGAACAGATGGTGATCCTTTATGGTGGATACCTTGTTTTGGCGCTAGACTCATTACCAGGATCAAACCACCCCCTCCTTCCATCCAACCGTGTGATCAACAATCATGTTCCTGTTACCCATTGCTTCACCATTGCTATATAATCACTATCTCATAATAAAGAGTATTATCTAGTTTCTAAATATTTTCCCCTTGTAACTATGCTAAAACAGCATAGTTACAACATTGGTAGCACAGGTAGGTTCTCCATCCTACCTTATCTTGAAAAATTCCGCCTGTTGCTTGCACACACCGTAGCCAACAAATCCTCAACAGAATTATGTCTGGCCGCCCACCTGACTGGAATCTGTACACTCCTGGTGCCAAGATACCCTATGGCTTTGTCCTGTACCAGAACACAGTGATCCCACTACCAGCCTTCAACGCCATATCTACACAAAGTTTCTTTAAGGCTCCCTCCTCAATTTCACAACCAACCAAAAAAGGCGCCATGCCAGCCTACGTAGCTCAAAGACTACGGAGCGCCACCTTGGAACCTTTTGCCAGGTCTAACAAAAACAACACAGCCACATGGATCCAGTCCGCCCAGAGCAAGCTGGCCCAGATGGAATGCCCACAGCAATTTTAGATTGCAGAAATATCCATTTGCCTGACCCATATGACTGGCCCCTGGTACAACAAGTGGCACAAGGAGCACACCAACAAGAACTGGGATAACTTTAAGCAAGACTTCCTGGCAAGATTTGTGCTTAAGGATACAGTGCTCATGATAATACACCAAGTAAAGAACCTTACCCAGACAGGCACTGTGAAGGAACTCACCTGTGCCTACAAGGAACTCCAACTTTGAGCACCATCTGATATGGCCTTTGACACCTAGCCACACACCTCATGTACTACAACGCCCTCAAGTTGCATGTGATGAGGCATGTAAACCTGGACCAGGTGACCAACCTGCAAAGCTTGTATCGTGAAGCAGAGAAAGCAGAGCAAACCTCCAACGCACTTCATAAGGCACAAACTGGGAAACAAGAAAGACCCAAGAACTCCCATCCAGGCGGGCGCTCTACTTGACCACCCCCTGGAGGTAACAGGAATAACACCAACCACAAGCCCACAGGTTTGAATGGACATGGAAATGGGAATAATGGCCAGTCAAACCGTACCCATTTCTGTGTCACCGCCACGCAAGACAACCAAGACAAGGGAAAAGCCCGGGAGAGCACTAAGCAAGCCAAGCTCTCCCCACACAACTCCTGACTCACCCACTGATGATTACCAACCTGAGGATGTGGACCAATGCCCAATGATCCAAGTGCCCTTGGAGGACCCGGTACTGTACACCATTGCCAGACATCCCAATAAACTGATATCCTACCCTTTCTGCTTTTGCAGTTACACAGGCTCAGCACTCCTGGACTCAGGCGCAGATAGAACCTAGTCAACAGCAGCTTTTTATACAAGTTTAAGCTAGCCACTAATCTATTGAAGATTAAAAATGTGGTCCTGGCTGACAAACACCACATTGCTGTGACAAAGGAAACTGCCCCCTTCTCTGTCATGCTTGAGAACCTCCACTCCACCATCCAGGGTCCCATCATCAACTTCCCAAAGTTTGATATTGTGCTGGGGCTAGACTGGTTACAAAAGAACAATCCTTACGTAGACTGGGCAACCTCAGTGTTGACCATCAAGCGTAAAGGTGTTGACCACCAGATCTACCCTGACTCTGTGGACCAACTCCTACGCAACCATGTCTTTGTACGCATCACAGAGACCCAGGACAAAAAGGAAAACCTGAAGGCAATTGACTGGGACTCCTGCCAGTACGAGATCATACATTTCAAGGATCACCAGGATACCTCCACGCCTTAGGACCGCGAAATTATGGTCCGCCATCCAGAAATCTTCAAGGAAGCGCTGCCTGGGCTGCCCCTGAGAAGCACATTCAGCACTCCATCCAACTCAAGGGGCTGTACCCAAGGTGTACCCTATCTACAGGCTGACCCCAAATGAAGACAACACCTTACGTGCCTACCTCAAGAAGGTATTGAAAAAAGGACTTATCCACCCCTCATAGTCTCCCTTTGGGTCCGCCATATTCTTTGTGGCCAAGAAGGACGGTACCTTACGTCTGGTCACAGACTACTGAGCCCTAAACAAAGTTACCATTAAGAATTGTTACCCACTACCACTGATTGACAACCTCTTTGATGCCTTGGGAGGAGCTACAGTCTTCTCTAAGATTGATCTGAGGGCAGACTACAACCAGATTTGCATTAAGGAGGAAGACATCTCCAAAGCAGCCTTCCACACTAAATACAGCTCCTACAAATGTGTGGTACTAAAATTTAGCATGACAAATGCCCCATCCACTTTTGTAACCTTCATGAACAAATTATTTGCGCCCCACATAGGCAAACACATCCTAGTGTACCTGGAAAACATTATTGTCTACAGCCCCTTGGTGGAACAATATCACAAAGACCTCAAGACAATCTTTGCTACCTTGGCACAACACAAACAGTTAGCCAAGCCCTCCAAGTACCAGTTCTTCTGCAAGTGGAAGGATTGACAATTCATTACCCTGGGAAACCCAGGCCCAAGGGTGGGATTCAAACCCTTAACCTACATCCCTGCGGGCCGCTGGGCCCATGGACTAAGGGCCCGCTCACCCGTGTTTTTTTGGGATCAAGCCCTTGCAAGCTGAGGCTCCTGCTAAGTCCCAAAGCCAGAATACCTGCACCAGCTCAACCATGGTGGCGCCTAAAGAGGAGCCTCTTGAATTACCTAATGAAAGCAGAGATGGCGCCTCTGTGAATTTCATGAGTTTGAAGTCCTCTCAAGTAACCAATCAAACCCTACTGCCAAAGATAAACCCAGGCTTTGGGCCTGACCCCGTGACCACAGAAAAGAATCAAGAAAATTGAGTGACCAAATTGGTTGTTCTGACCAATGAGAGAACACCCAGCTGAGGTGCCATTTTGCCGCTCCCACATCCGGGCCCTCTGGCTGCCCGCCCTGCACTTTTCCCAATATTTTGAAAAAGCCCCAATGGAAAATACTAAGTTTGGAGGCGGAATGCTATATATGCCTATAGATTCTGCACTCAAACCTATTGCCATTTTTAAATAAAGGTTATGTTACTTTGGCTCTTACAGCTATTACCATATTTTATATTTGGCGTCTATCAATTCAGTTCAAGATCTCCTGGCCCTCCTGCCCCACCACCCACAGTTTTCCGTCCATCTGGTGCACTCTTTGGGCCCGTTCACTTCACTGATTATCCCTTAAAGCCCAAATATAAGGATTATACGTCAGAGAAAATCCTTGAACTTGACCTGCTAGCCCGCATCCAATCCGCTATTAGATACAACTGCCAAGGCCTGTGGATATTCTCCACCCCCAAACTATTTAGAGGAAAATTCATTTATTTCCCAGCCTACAATATCTATATAAAACCACCTGTAACACCCAAACTGATGCCAGCCTCCTCACCCGGCCTTCCAACCAACCATACCAGCAAGCTTTTCAGAATAGTGTACAGCACCCTCACAGGGGTGGTGGACATCATTGTACCAGCCGCCAGCCTGTGGTCTTGGGTGGGGAAGTCTATTTCCTACCTTCTAAAGTTAGCTCCCCTCTTGTGGTGGGACCTGCCCACAAAAACTCTGGCCCAAGTTACCCCCAGAAATGGCGGGCCAGCTGCCTGAGACTGTATCCCTGACAGCAAGCAACTACCCTTCCTGAGACACATAGTCTCAAAGGACGGCATCAAATCCAACAGTCAAAAGATACAGGCCATCTTCAAGATGCCACCACCCAAGGATAAGTAAGAACTCTGCACCTTCTTGGGAATGGTTGCCTATGTACATTGCTTCATACCTGACTGTGGCGTTTTGACCACCCCCTTATCTGCCATAACAGGCGCCAAATCCAAGTTTGTGTGGACTCCCCAATGTGACCTCTGTTTTAGACGCCTCAAGGAGAAGCTCACAACAGCTCCCATCCTGCAATACCCCAAACGTGACGGGGAATACCAAATGGAAACTGACGCCTCAGATGCATCCATTGGGGGAGTACTACAAATAAAAAATAATGACAGTGACTTCCTTCCTGTAGCTTATGAATTGCAAAAAATTGACAGATGGCAAGTGTCAATACCCTATCCACAACAAAGAACTGTTGGCTATTGTGCACTGTCTAGACAAATGGCGCTGTAACCTAGAACAGCAGGAAGAATTCACAGCATTAACAGACCACAAGTTGCTCATCTATTTCAAATCTCAAGCAAATCTGTTGCACCACTAAGCCTGCTGGATAGAGCTACTAGAGAGGTTTAACATGCTAATTTAGTACAAATCTGGGGCTGAGCTTGCCATGGCAGACGCTCTGTCCCGCCTGTATGTCAGTGCCTCAAGAGGGAAAAATGGGATCAACCCAGACTGGCCTCTCTTAGTACTACAAACAAAAGACAAAGGTCCCCCCCGGCACAACTGACATAATAAACAAAAAAGTTATCAAAAAATAAACACTTATTTGCTGATGTATATGGGACCTTACACAGAAAAATGTCTGACAGTACTACCATTCCATATATCTCCACACACCAGCAAGTAGACACCATCCTATGCTATCACAGAGATCTCAGACATACCAAGAGCCAAAACCTATATGAGTTCCTTAAGCACAAGGCCTGGTGGCCAACCTTATATTGTGACATTCAGGAAGTTCTAGACCAATGTGAGGTATGCAAAAAATTTCCAAAAGCAAAACCCCTCCAAAGTCAGTACTACCCATCCACACACATTTAACCTTCAAGGTATGAGCCCTCAACATTGTTGGCCCCATTCCAGGGAAACACAATGATAAGAAATACATCATCACTGCCATAGACTTTGCTACAAGATGGCAGGAGCCTAAGCAGTGAGGGAGCACACTGGCAATGACATATGGCAATTTATTGGAAAAGAGATAATCAGCAAGTTTGGAAAGCCAGAACTCCTGATAACCAATGGAGGGAAAGAATTGACCTCCAAAAACACAGACATATACTTTGCTAAAAATGAGGGCAAACATACCGTGACAACACCATAACACCCACAGGCCAATGGATGTGTAAAGCAGCTAAATGGCAGCCTTGTGCAAGCCTTAGCCAAGCTCACTGCTGGGAAACCTGAAGACTGGTATAAGCAGCTATCAACTGCACTACTTGTGTGCCAAACCCAAGTGAACAGATCCACCAGAAAAAGCCCTTTTGAGTTAGTATACGGCACACAGCCAAATATCATCCAAGAATTAACAGAACCCAAACAGGAAATCTTAAGTAAAGCCCCTCTGCGCTCAGACCCTCAAGTTTTAGAGGTCAACAGCAAGCAAAAAGAAAAGGAAAATGAACGTCTGAAAAAAACCTTTGTCCCCAACCAAAATAGACATGAAGTTGGGGACAAAGTTTGGGTCATGAATGTTGACAAGAGCAAACTACAACCCAAGAAAGTGGGGCCAGCAATCATTCTAAAGGTAAACAACAATAAACTTACCTTGTGCAAGGACTCAGGAAGCGCAAACAAGACAAGAACCTACACCATGATTTCCTGAGACCCTTCAAAGCAAGACAAAAGCAACGCAAAACCGCCCTGCCCACCACAGAACAACAATTAGTCCAGTACATTGCCTGGGCTCCTGAAAAACTCCCTGACAACCTACCCCCAGAGGAGGCCAACCTTCAGTCAGGGGTGTGTGTCAAAACCACAGGCTCGGCCCGCCAGCAAGGTTCCAAACAAGCAGGTTTGTGACCCGCAATCCAATTACCTGGCCACTCAAAGCCAAACTAGTAAGTCAACTCAAATTGCCAAATTCAACAACATGAACTAATGAAGAGTCCTTATGGTGGATACCTTGTTTTGGCGCTTGAATCATTACCAGGATCAAGCCACCCCCTTCATCATCTAGCTGTGTGATCAACACAATCATGTTCCTGTTATCCTTGATTCACAATGACTATATAATCACTATCTCTCAATAAAGATTATTACCTAGTTTCTAAATATTCCCCCTTGTAACTCTGCTAACACAGCACAGTTACAACACCTCCAATATTTCTGGCACCACCACTGGCCTTGGGGGTTCTGAAATGGATGCCCCAGGGTGAGAAGGAAGGCCCATGAACATTGGGTGCCATGCCAGTCCAGCCCTGCCTCTATGGGCAGCTGATAGTCTGAATGAGGTGATACTCCAACATTCTTTGTATGCCAAGAGCATTGATTTCCAGAAAGGATCCATCCCTTGGGAGCCTCTTTAAGTTGTTACTCTTGGTAGCCAGTTGTTTAGGGTGTGTTGCTTATTTGCTAGGTTTAGGCCTAGAGCCCTGACCCATTATGTCCTAAAGGCGTTGTTCCAGTGGGGTTCTGTCACATGGGTGGAGAGTACCATGGACATTGTACATCCAAAGATCTTGGCTGTGGCCCTACAGACATCACATAAGCCCAGCCCCCCTGAGCTTGTTGCCAATCAGTTTTGTGGCAGTAATTGGTTGTGTACCTGGTCTCCACAGTGTGTGTTGAACCATCTTATTGAGACTCTGGAAGAATGGTTGGGATAGAGGGAAGAACTGTGATGTGTACCAGACTTTTGAGTATCCAAGTGTATTTACGAGTTAAACCCTGCTGATCTGGGTCACCAGGTTGCACTGCCAGGAGGACATGGACCTGAAAACTGCACCAAGAATTCCCAATTCCATTACCTATGTGTCAAAACCTCCCACCTTGACCCATGTGCCCAGATGGTGCACCAGGTCCCTGGTTGGCTTAATGGCAAGAGAGGGTCTAAAGCCAGGGCTCCCTAAGATGATGGCCTGGTATTTATTGGTATTTACTCTGGCCTGTGAGAGTTCAGAATAATTCTTGAGCGCCTTTGCAAAGATGGACACATCACTTTTGGAGGCCAATCCTACAACACAGTCATCAGCAAAGGCCTTGATTGTGAATGGGTTCTGCCCATATGTACGCAGGCCCAACAGTTTGCTGCTGAGGTTGTGGATCCATGGGTCAATGGCCAAGTTATAGAGAAGAGGGCTGATGGGGTCACCTTGTCAAAGGCCTCAGTATAAGATCTCTTCAGTCTCCCCATGAGTCATTACCACTTGGATAGATGATTCCTGTAGAAGGGATTTCAATCATGCCCTAAAGGTTACAGGGACCAAGTGAGCTGAGAGGCATGTGTCAAGGTAGGGCCATGATACTCTATCATACGCCTTTTCTTGGTCCAGGAAGATAGTGATACCATTCTGAGACTTGTCCCACAGTATATTTGTGATAGTGTTCACATTGTTGGCAATATTGCGGCCCGGAGTAAACCCATGTTGGTTAGGGTGTGTGGCAAGAAGGATTAATCTGCACATTCTAGCCACCATGATTTTGCTCAACAGTTTCTGATCAGTTTTCAAGAGTGTGATATGCCGCTAATTATTCAGCTCTGCTCTAGATCCCTTCTTGTGGAGCAGGACTGTCAGGCCATTGCCACCACCTGGAATGGTTGTCCCATTTCTTAGCGCCACATTAAAAACGTCTAGAAGAATTATACCAAATAAGGCAAAATGGTGTTGGTAGAATTCATATGGCAATCCATTGGTCCCAGGGGCCTTCAGTTTTGGTGCCATGTGGATGGCTTCTTCAAGCTCTTTCATTTTAATAGGGCGTACAAGATATTTCATTTTGGGGGTTGCTGGAACCTCCTCTAGCCATTTTCTGAGGGCCATAGGATTTGGCTCCCCTTCCAAGGCATATAGATTTCTGTATAAAGTGTGGGTTGCAGACAGCACCCCTTCCTTTGAGATATGGGATATACCTTTATCAACTACCTCAGATAGTGCTCTCTGTGCTCTCCTAGTCTTTTACATGGAGATAAAGGACTTGATGGGCTGCTTGCCCTTAATTGCCAATGAGGTTGCAGCCTGGAGGTGGGCCAGGTTTGAGCGGGTTTGCTCAATTCTGGCAAGCTTTTTGTAGGCCGCTTGCCAGGCGGCTGTCCAGCCTGCGTTTTTTGGTATGTTTGCCTTCAGGTGTCTGATGGTATTGATTATTCTTTGTTTGTAGGTGTTCTTAGCCGTCATGAGTTGGGAGGATTCCTTTTGAATCTGCTCCTTAACATTGGCTTTAATGGCGGCCCATTGGTCCGCCCGCCCGTGTTTTTTTGTTGATCTCACTGTTGAGGTGATTGATCTGCCAATCCATTGTTAGTTTGAGTTGTTGGTTGCAAGCAGGATCTGTGTGTTCCGCTGTCCCTATGGTCCCCAAGCCTAATAGTGGCACAGAGAAGTCTGTGATCAAACCCAAGGATGTCCACTGGTGAGTGTGGAAAAAACACGGCCGTCAAGCCCAGGGAAATGAATATATAGTCAATGCAAGATGTGGAGAACTCTATTATTTCCTTGGGGTTGATCCAAGTTATACTTGCGGGGTATCCAGCTTAAAAATCTGCAATGTCAATAGGTCCCAAGCCCTGCTGCCAGTCCCCAAACAGACCTGAATGGTCCAGAAGGGGCATGGATGGAGCCTTGTCTGATGGTAGCAGCCAAGAGTTGAAGTCCCCTACAAAGATGGTATTTGGAGGGAACTCAATCTGCTTGAGTTGAGCAAGGAAGATTACTTTATCCTTGTGAGCTGGCGGGCCTTAAATAACTTCAAAGGTGAAATTTTCATCTTTTCTACCAATATCTGCCATTAGAAGTCTGCTGTCAAGATGTGAACGGTTGTTTGCTGCTTTGATTGAAGATCCCCGTCTGATCCATATACAACATTTCATGGACCAAAGGGTGGTGTGGGGTAGCATGGGCCACTGGAAACTTGGCCTGGCCTCAGAGCTGTAGTTGACTTCAGTCAAGCCAACCAGATCATCTTTGAGGGAGAGCAGGATATTTATTTTCTTTGCCTGGGGCTGTGGGCATGAAAATCCTGCAATTTTGAGCATCCCTATTTTGATTGTGGTTCCAGTAGCCACTATGCCAACATGTCCCCACCAGAGGTAGGACCACTATTGTCATTGGCTGCTGTGTCTTTAGGTTTCTTATTCCCCTTAGACTTGATAGGGTCCCCAACTGTGTATGGAATGGCTTGGTTACTGCAGCAAGTTTGGTCTGGGTCTTGCGTCTTGGCCTGCCACCCTCTTGTGCATAAGGTGCTTGATTCTGGGCGGTTGGGGCTTGGTCTTGTGATTGTTGCATGTTCTCTTGGGCCGCCGCAAAAGGGGAATCAGCCAATAAAACTTGGGCCGGGTTTTCCATTGGCCCATCCATTTCAGTGTCATTACTGAACTAGGTCTCTTGCACATGCATTTGGGTGGTTTGAGGTGCCTCTGCTTGGTCAGATTCAGGTACCATTATTGGTTGAGACTGAGGCTGGGTTTGGGCCTTTGTATGGGCCTTTTTCTAGCGCAATATGATTGGCTTGACCACCTCATATTCAGCCATGATGCCCCAGGCCAGGGCTACAAGAGCATTAGTCTGGGAACCAGTTGGCTCAGAATTATGGGGCTCCTTGGGGGTGTCTTTTTCTACAGCCTGGACTCCTTCTATGGTTGTAGGGCATAAAGCCTCTCTGTGGTCAAGCGCAGAGCATAGCGCACAAATGGGCAGAGTCTACTATGAAAACACCTTGAACTTGCCACTCAATGTACCATCTTTTTTTAGAATGGTTGCATGGTGTGGGATGGACAAAATTCTGCTATCCTCATATGGTTTGATCATAGTCATTGCCTTTGCTGTGGTCAGGTGCCCCATGTAGGGGTTCTTTAGCAGTTCAAACTGCACAATTTCCCCATACTTGGACAGTCCTTCCTTAAGCTGGGATTCCACCTCCTCTCTAGGCATGTCCAAGGCAGGGCTTCAAAAGACATGAAGAGTGTGGTGTCCTGGTTGAATCTGGTGCAGGTGGTGGGCAGGACTGTTTGGGTCTTCTTCCCCTTGGGATCAGTAACCTCAAAGGTGAAGATTTCTTCTGCTGCTTGATCTTCATCTTCCTTGCAGAGGAAGCCCAGATCAAACAAGTCCTCAAGAGGACTCTGGTGGAGGGACACCGCCTTTGGATACGCTGTGGCTATTGTCTTGGCTGCCTCCTGGAACTTGGTGGGGCTGCCTCCAAAGTTGACTCTGATCCCATGAGGGACAGAGGACTTGGGGAGGGCTCTGGTGATGTCCTAAAACCAGTGTTCAGAAGTGATAGACTTGAGCCACCCTTCCAATGGCACAAAGGGTCCCTTCTTGGTGGTTTTGGCAAAGTATGCCAGCTGGTCCTTGACAGGGCGCTTCTGGCCCTGGACCACCTTGGCCCAGGATCTAGTGTTGTTGTTAGCCATACCTTTCTTTTTAATGAAATCCTTGTTTAAACTCAGACTCTTATGCGCTTATCACTTGCTTTTAAATTCTCAATTCCAAAAAGTGGTATTGAGCTGATCAAGAAAGGTGGCATCCCAAAGTTCATTACCCTACATCCAAAGGATCCAAATTGTGTACAGAGTGGGGTCTTTGGTATGTCCTTTTCCTTCACTTCAACCTGGTTGTAACCTGAGGTGAGGTCAATTTTGGAGAAAGATCTGGCTCCTGAGAGTCTTGCAAACAGGTCCTCTATGGGCGAAAGGGGATATTTATTCTTTACTGTACTTGCATTTAGCCCTCTGTAGTCTGTTACTAGGCCAAGAGCGCCTTCCAATTTCTTCACAAAGAACACTGCTGCCCCCAAAGGGATTCAGAGGGGCAAATGAATCATTTGGCCAGGTTTTTCTCAATATGGTGTTTGAGGGTTTGGGTCTCCATGGGAGAGATTCTGTAGAGGGGTGCAAGTTTGGGCATGGCTTTACATAGGTCAATGCCGTGTTTGACCTCTTGTTTGGGTGGTAACTTTGTGAGTTCTTCCTTGAATACATGGGTGCATTTGTTTAGGAGTGCCGTAAGTTCTGGGCATTGGATTTTGACTGTTTGTGTGGTATTGAATTTGGTGTACCTCATTATGTGGAGGGTACTGTCTTTGGTTAGACATTCTGAGTCATCTTGGTTTATGGCCTAAACAAATACCGTGTCTCTTGGGATAAGGTTGTTGGGTTCTTTGAGGATATTAAAATTGACTCCGTTGTGTTTGATGGTCATGATTTTTGTTTTCCAACATAGGCTGGGGTTCCCTCGGGTGAACCAGTCCATGCCAGCTACAATGCTGTAGTTTATGCTGTTCATGACAAGGCCTTTAATGGACGGTTGTATGCCGTGGAGGTCAATTCTGAAGGGAGTGGTTTTGCCTTTGGGTAGAGCCTTTGATTTGTCTGCCATCCTGGAGTATCTGAAGTTGGATTTGACAACTGGTATTTTGTACTTGGTTACAGATGGTTTGCTAACCATAGTGTGCACCAGAGGCAAATAAAATTCTATGTGTATGGGATTTATAAGTGCATGGATAAACAAGAAGTTGGGAGCAATCTTTTATTTTTAGGTCCATAAAGATGGAGGAATGCAGGATGGGTGGGATGTGAGCAGCAAAGTTTTGCCCAGGTACAAGTATTGTCAAGTTGGGGGAAGGCAGGGGCACTTAATCCTGTTCCCCCTCCTCCTTTCCCTGGTCCTCTGTTTTGAGACCTTTGAGGTCAGAGAATGTGGGGTCAGATTCATAGCGGGTTGCTGTCTCTGCATTGTTTACTTTGGTGGTGTCCTCTTTCTTGGGAGTGGTTTGCGCTTTGGCTGTGTCATGTTTGGCTCCTGGGGACAACATCCAGGAGGACACGGCAGGAAATCTTTATAACAAAAGATTTGAGGTTTGAAGCTAGCCTTGGGTTAGCCTTCAGGGAAAAATTAAGGGCACATACCTTAATTTCCTGGAAAACAATATGTGAAAGTCCTTTTGGCAGAAAGGACAGGAAAAAGCTTGAAGATTATTAAAGCCAACACAAATGTGGATAAACTTGTCTTTATTAGGAGAAATGATTCTACTTAAATAGTAGACAAGGGACAGTGATCACTCATTAGAGAGACAGAGTGGCTGAGGGGGTCACATTGGGATGAGGTCATACCAGGATCAGACAAGAGAAGGTATGGTGTTCCAGAATGGGTGGATATTGGCCCAAACCCATTTACAGAAAGCAAGGAATTCCAAACTCAAAAGCAAAACCAGTCAAATCTTTGCAGCTATCAGTATTCAAAGGCCATATTGAAATAGCATTAATGGCGCAATCCCAACAGGCTGCAATTGCCATTGTTGCAATTGGAGCTGCTGTTGCTATGGTTGGTGTTTTAGCACTTGTTGCCATTGGATTTTTCTCTGTCATTGTCGTTTGAGGAGTGGTTGCTGTTGCCTGCAGCATATCCCATGTTTGCACGTTTTTCTGCGCGCTTGGCTTTTGCAATGAGCGCAGGCATGGAGGTATTAGCCTCTGGGCAGATGAGGGCAGCAACAGAGGTTAGCATTCTGTTAATGAATGAGGCTCTAGTGTGTACATTGTCAGCTTGTGCTGGGGTTGGGATCTTGCGGTGTATTTCCTCAAATCCATTGGCGTGGGCTGTGATAGTGGTCTTCTAAGGAAGATTGCTGAGCTGTATTGCAATTTCTTGGAGGGATTTGGTGATACAGAAGTTGGGAGTGATGTCTTCTTTGAACTCTTCCCAGTTTTCAAGCTGGTTGTCAGTTTGTGAGCCAACTAGGTGGCAAACCAGCTAGCTGTGGCCTCATACAGGCGCTTGCTAGCTTACTGAACCCATTTTTTGTGGGGGATGCGGCTGGCGCAGAGTTTAGCAGCTGAGTGGTCTAGCCAGTTGATGATGTTTTCCTTGTTTTTACCAAAGAACTTGTCCATATCAGTGTATTTGGTGTTGGTCACTTCACCTGTGATAGTGGTTGTGTGTTTGTTTGTGGTTGAAGAGAGCAACTGTATTGAATTATCTTGGCACATGCTTTGGGCCTGACCAGCCCTTTAAATACAGTGCATCCACTAGGTATATCTTTGTCAATGTTGTGGGCACATAAGAGCAATTTCCAGGTCTCCTGGGATGTGGCCTGGTTGAGTATGTGAGCAAAGGTGGGCAGGGTTTGGTCAGTCATTTTCTCTTTCATGAGTGTAGTCAAAAAACTGTAGCTGCTACCAGTGATAAGGAGCGCCTTTGGGGGAAGCTTCAAATATGAAATTAGGAAAGAAGAGAGGTATCTTTTATTGGATAATATTTTAGACTTATATAGATTGGGCTGTGGCGGAGATTTAGTCAGATCAAACCTAGGGGTTGGTCATGTGCAGGATGGGTTCGAGTTGCTGGATACTTGGACAGGCATGTGATATTGCTTGGTTGCTATTTCTGGTATGTCAAACTGTATATTGGAAGGGCACCAAATTGGGTGATGACTGGATGGTAAGTAAGTTGGCGGTAGCCAGAATGCTTGTACATCCAGCTCCTTGACAAATTGGAATATATCTTGTTTGGTGGTCCCACAAAACAATACAAGGAGGGTAGGATCACTTGCCCCACACATGGGTGGGGGGAGTGAGCTACACAGAACGAGGAAGGCAAACAGATGGATCTCCATCTTTGGAAATAGATCCATCTTGAGAAGCAAAGGTGAAAGCAAGGGTTCCTCCAGGAAAGAACCCAACAAAGGCAGAATTGAAAGAGCAGGGATATTGTATTCTGGGTATACTCCTGCTCTGGCCCATCTATTTTGTTGATAATGATGTTTAAATTTTTCAGCATAGTCAGGGGTTTAGATGACTTTCTTTGCTGATCCCTGGTTGGGCGGGGTACACTGTACCTACTGTTTGGTGTTCTACTGTAACAGCTTGGCTATGTGTGTTTGGTATCCTGACCAGTACCCGGCATTTGCTTTACATCCCCCTGGTGGGAACCTGTGATACTGGGGTTCAAGGGTGGTGTTGTGGTCTAGTATATATTTCCTACATGGAGTATGTGCCCTAAAGATGCGCTGGTTGGATGAACCTTGATGTCAGATATTTTATTTAAGTTGGTAGCTAATGAACAACTGGGCCTTTATCCTGCGCCAGATGGAAGTAGAGTTAGTATTGTAAACGGGGTTTGAATGGCTTTAGGTGGGGTTGATAAATAGAAATATCTGTGAAGGGGTGAGTGAAGCGATGTTTAGCATCTAGATGGATAGGAGGAAGAGCCGAAGCTTTATTTAAGATAGACATGTAAGTTTTAAAAAAAACTAGGGGGTTTGGGAGCAATAGTAGCGCTGCAGCTCCTCAAGCTTTCCTAGTGGAAGGTGGATATGGCGGGAAGCGCAGATGTGTATTGCTCCGACAACTGCGTCGAGGTATCGGGATGGTAAGATGGAGGGGATGATCGCATTAAATGAGGTTACCTTGTTGATGAATTTTCGGTGAACCTTTCTTCGGTTAGAGGTCTGTCCGGTGATCTTCCATGCCATGACCCGAGCCCATAAGTAGACTTTAGCAGGGCCTTGGAGATCCAGGAAAAGGTTGCTTGGGAGCTTGGCTTTTGATAGATCGCTCGTGTTCGGTAGAAGTTTCTTTGCAATGTGTGCCAGTTCCAGCTTGTGCTTCTCGGAAACGAGGGTGGAGTTATAAACCTCTAGCTCAAGCGATACGTTGCACGGGCCCAGTTTATTTTCAACGTATAGGAATCCGGATACTAGCTTGGGCTCAAGCCATACCGGTTCAATGCTGCTGATCATCATTGAGTTGTACCCCCGCGTCTGGCGTTTAGACCTTAGAGGATCAAAGGTTACCCTAGCTTGAAGGGTCTTGTGGTATTCGGGAAAGTCTTTCTGTGGGGCTCCTGTCCATGCTGTACTGGGGTCAAGCGTAAGCATGCTTAGGTTTACCTGGCTGCTTGAGAATGCGCCAATCATCTCCATTATGCTGCAATAGTGTGATTTGGTGGATTCAAGGTTACGTGAAAACAGCTTTAGTGCTATTACATCGTTCCAAATGGTTATGCATATTAATCCGAGTCATGTGTAAAAAATAAAGTAAAATTTTGATTGGTTCCTTATTTATTCGACATGTTTAAATTTTGATTGGCTAAAAGATATACGCTACAGTTTAAACCTTGGGTCTATACACTCAATATTTCCATATAGGTTTGAATTCAATATTCTGTGGAAGGATTTCCGGAATAAATAACTTAGCTGTGTCAACCGCCTAGTGGATTGACCATGTCAGAATAGCTTGTATTTTTTAGAACAAGACTCAATTTCCAAAATTAAGAGCTTAAGGCCCTTTTTGTATCAAGTATCAGCATTGATTTAAAAAGAACGATTTATTTGATTAAACTTGGGAAATTTTGAAATGGATCTTTTAATTAAACCTATTTATGTTTTTTAAAATCCAGCAGGATCATCTTTTGGAGCCCAATAAATATTTTCAACTTGGCAAAACCTCAGATCTGGGGCTAAATGGGTTGAAAAATATGGGTGTCAAATAAAGATGCTTTGATAGCAGTGCCTGGAATGATTTGCTTGTGTGGCTTTAAATTCTAGAATAAAATAAGCAATGTATGTTTCAGCAGATCCTTTGCAAATAAGGCATTGCTTTAATTTCAAATGATTTGTCTGCAATAAATCATTTGAAATATCTTTAGTTAATAGCGGTGGACAGAATCGGACTGGATTCCGGGTTTACCCTTTATTTAGGTAGCCGAATCACGTCCTTTCGGGAACTGCGGATTCCCTAACTTGTAGAATCCAAATTTTCCTGAAAGGATCCAGCGAGGAAGTATTTCTTTCCTCCAGAAATCATTGCCACCTGCTCGATATCGGTGGAAGATTTAGGACGAAGACCAGAACTGCGTAAACTAAGGAATAGGCTATGGAATGACGACATATTAAAAAAGCATCGTCTCTTTTCTGTATAAATCCAAGCCATCAAATTTTATTTCAAATCCATCAAGAACCCCATCTAGCCGGATTCCCCACTTAGGCAAAAGCAAGGCAAAAGCAAGGCACCAGTTCTAATAGGATCAGGGCCTGTTTTTTCCCATGCAGCTCTATTATAAACCAGCCATCGGCTCAACCCTATTTAACTATAGCTCAAAAAGGATGCCTCGGCAGCTGCACGGATCGATTTCCAGATATATATATTGATTCCTTTCAGTGGATCCTTATATTTAAATAAAGCAATATTTTTAAAGACACCCTTTATGCTTTCAATACAGAAACCCCACCAAAAAATATTGATTGGTGAGTTCCAATCCCCTTCGTCATGAATGAGATGCAGCAGCCTCTCAGCGGTAAGGATATCCCGAACCACGCCACGGGTAAACCGAACGAACTTGGCTTTAAGTAAACCACAACCCGGCAAGGTACACCCGGCAAACTTTCTGGAAATGACCGATGCGCAATAAGGGGTCAACCATGGAGCAGGACATTTCTCAGATGAACTACACAGCATAATCGAGTTCAAGGTAACAAGACCCAGACTACAGACAGAACCCTCAGTAAACCAAGAAAAATTGATCCAAGCTGTTCAAGGATCTAAAACAGTTTAATTGGGATGCAGGTGAGGCATCAAAGAAGGACAGAAAACAAAACCATGCACAACCAAGATTACCCCTCATCCACCAACATATCTCACGATACACTGGGAGCACTTGAAGAGCCACCCGAGCAGGATGGCAAACTACAGGCACTATCCCCTAACTAGGAGCACTACCGATCCAACCCCCTGATCCCTCTCAAGTTATTCCCAGCCCAAACAATACACAGAGCATGCCACCCCCTGATAGACTTGCAGCATCTCAATATAATATATCCATCACAATGTTCTCTAATAAACTAAATCTTATTCTTCCTTTCTATTTGGGCCATTGTCTTCTCCAAACTAAATACTGGACTATTATCGGTTCAGTCACAACAGCAGTAGGTTCAATCAACAAACCTCTAAGAAACCCCCCATAAAGGACATAGTGCTAGTTACATGGCTACACCTCACCCAGAGTCCTTCCTCCCATCTCCCATCAGGACATCCCTGAGGGTTACGCTGTATACCAGGATATGCTAGGTGTCACCAGCATCTACAACCAGCTCCACCTGGGACAAGATGGCATTAGCCTCACCCCAGTCCAATCTGTCTCAGGGAATGCTGAACCTGCAACTGGAATCCTTTATGGGTGGTGTGGAGGCAGCCAGCATGGTGTTTGGCTAAACTCCACCAAACACCATCTGTCAAGTGCCAGGGTAGGTTTCATGATGCCAGGAATCACTTGCCCAAGATGTAAAGCTTGAAAGGCAAGAAAGCTGTCAACCAGATCAACTGATTTGACGGCTTTAAATCCAACAGTTGATTGGAACTGGGGTACTGCTGCTCCAGTTCACCATTTGGATCCAATCCCCCTGGCAAGCTGACCCTGATAGATCAACCTGATCAGAGAGCTGCTTGATACAACTGTAATTATCAGGACAGTCATCAGAATTTGGTCACACCAGGGTTCTTGGCAAACTGGACAGGGGACTCTCTAGACAATGCCCAAGGAATAGGAGCCAAGGATCTGGTGGTATTGCTTAGTTGAACTTGGTATGTATGGGGAAACTTTCACTGCTTGGCTCTTAAGGGTTGAGCCCCCTAAACCCTTTACTGGGATGGAATAAAGTATCCTCCAGGCCCAACTTTACTTTACCGTGCATCCAGTAGTTGGCCAGCTAGGCTACCTCCCTTATAAGTTGATCCCAGGTTGAACTACTGCTGGAAGATGGGGCCCCGCCCTGAGCGCTTTGTTGGCCTCTCCTCCCAATGTTAGTCCAGTGCTGCAGAATCTCAGAGTTTCCCCTACTGGCCTGAAACCAAGGCCCTGGCCCCTCCCAATGTCCTGAAAGCTAAGTGGAAGACACCTGGATTCTCTCCCAGGAAATTTATCTGGGACTTTGTTAAGCTAGGGTTAATTGTTCTGCTTAATCCTAGTGTACCTTTTGAAGATTTCACCAGCTGGTACTGGAAGCTTTAGTGGTGGTTGATCATCAACTCTGTGTGGAATCAGGGGTGGTCCCCACCCCATGGAGAGGGGTTCAAACCATCTGACCATATCTGCCACACTACTCAGCTCTTCTACATCTGAGTTCCTGGGAGTAGGTTGCCACAAAATATGGTTCCTCTGCTCCTGTCCCGTCAAGCTATTCGCCGCCGCCATGCTCATTTGTATAGGCTCCCCTTTGGGCTTTCTGTTCAGATTGCTTTTCAATCTGGGGTTCCCTCTCCAGTGGGGGTGGCTGAGGCTGGCCCATCTGGTTCCTGGTGGGTGGTGCCATGCTGTTTTGGCATTTGGATCGCTATCCTGCTCCACCCATTGACAAAATTCCCCAGAAGTTGGGCTGACTTTATTATCCCATTCTGGCTCCACCCTCCATCACAAGCCCCAGGCTTACCATGCAGCAATAAAGGTTTGGGTAATGCACACAGACAGCTGTTGTCTGGGGTGGAGTGCCATCCATCAGATTTACCTGAAAGGGCATCTTTGTCCCCTTTGTTAAATACTGCATGTGTATCTATTGAGGAGCTCAAAGTGTATCAAAGGGGTTCCACCTTTCATCAGGGTACTACTCTGTTGTTGGTATCCCTTCCTCAGTTCCTTGGGTACTGTAGCATGGCTGATGTCCCTGAAGTCAATAAGCTCTCAGGGCTGTGGTTGGCGGTTGACCCAACTGCCCAGGACTTGGCAGTTGGGACTCCCTGTTAACCACAACCCAGGCCCAGGTAAGCCAAATCCTTTCTCTGGCCTCACCATATGTTGAATTCCCAGCAAGGTGCTATGGAGATCAAAGCCAACCACCCTGCTGGCTCCTGGGTTTCTGGTACTTGTCCTGGGATGGCTTTGACTAGTCAGTGTTGCAATCACTCCCCTCCTGTTTCTTATCAGTTGCCTCTGGCAGTTTTGAACAGACCTGCCAAGGTAGACAGAGCGCCAGTGGTGGCAACCGCCAAGAGGTTGTTGGCTATGCTCCAGCAGGTCCTGCCCGCAAAGCTGTTGGTAGTAGAGCCTGAGGAGCTGCCTCTTGTTCCCATTGATTGTTATTGTCCTGTCCTCCCTAAAGCCTTCAAGAAATGATCAAGGGTTGCTTTCTGGAGCACCCCACCTCCTTAGCTGCTGTCTGTACCGCTGCAGAGAAGCAGGACCCTTCTGGGGCTGAATCCTTTGCAGCAAATAAACCTACTTCTTTTTACTTCTTGCTTTATGGTAGCGTAGACATTGTCAAACTATCTATCAACCAGCCGTTCTGTTGGACACTGGAATGTCTGAGGATTCCATGAGTGCTGAGGCTGCCCATTGGCTATAGCTCAAGTATCCCCCTGGGTTGTTAGTCAGGGGTGGAAGCTGTCAAACGTTCCCCCCCTTTCCAGCCTAAAAAGCCTGGGACATCTATAGTCCCGGGTCAATCTTTTACCCCAAGGTTCTCTATATGCTCTACTCTTATGGACCCTATCATCTTAGGAGTAGGATGGTGGCGGTACAGTAATGGATTGGCTCTGCTTAAGGGAAATCCATTGCAAGGGGACCGCTCTTCTGGCATTACCTTTTGTATACCTTTGTTGGATATGTCGGAATTAGAGCAGCCTTCACAGGCAATCCAGTGGGTTCCTGTCTCCACACCGGAAATTTCAGACTTACCCTCATGTCTCCAACCCTGGTTGGCAGCTTTCAACGCCACTAGGGGCAACCTTCTTCCCAAGCGTGCTCGGTTTGACTTTGACTCCAAGGTTACTGTTGATCTTAATAGTATCACTTCTCCTATTTACCCCTTGAATCTGAAGGAGGATGCATGTTTGGAGGAGCAGGCAGGTGATATGGTGGCAAACAGCTACATCTTTAAGAAGGCTTTGTCAATTGGTTCTCCATTTTTGCTTGTTCAAAAGTTGGATGGGTCTTTACGGCCATTTGTGGATTATGGAAACTTAAACAGCATCACAATTTCCAATCCCTATCCTTTGCCTCTTGAAGCGCAAATATCTTGTGTTGAGAAGGCTAAGATGCTCTCAAAACTTGATCTTTTGAATGTGCTCAATCAGATTAGGATGGCAGAGGGGATGGAGTGATTGACTGCGTTTAGAACCAAGAATGGCATCTTCCAGTTCCAGGTTATACCCTTTGGGTTGAAGAATGCTCCTGCTTTCATTCAGCGGTTAATTGATTCCGCCCTGGGAGATCTCCTGGGGGCCTGTGCCATTGCATACATGGACAACATCTTGGTGTTTCCACGGGATGAGGAGTCCCATAAGGCTCATCTATCAGTGGTGGTGGAGCGTATTTCCAGGCTAACTTGATCATCAAGCAAAGTAAGTGCAAATTCTTTAAATGTAAAGTTACCTTTCTGGGTAACATTATCTTCAAGGATGATCACATTATTGCTCCTCTTAAAGAGGCAGCAGTTTGTAGGTATACTACTCTGGTGACTGTATCTCAGCTTCATAGCTTCTTGGGGACCTGTACTTTCTTGAAGAATTTTACCCCACATTTATCAGAAGTGGCAGCTCCTTTGTATTTGGCTAGTGGGAAAACAACTCTGGTCTGGACGCCGGAGTGTGCAGAGGCATTCTTAGCAGTCAAGGCTCTCATGTTGTCTTCCCCAGTTTTGCAACATGTGGATCCAGAGCTTCTATTTTGGGTATCTACAGAAGCCTCTAAGTATTCTGTAGCAGGAGTGTTGTTGCAAACTGCCAGTGACGGTGTTGAAAGACTGGTGGGGTACTTCTCTCAGAAAATGGAGGCGTGTGAACAAAATTATATGATCTACAACAAGAAGTTATTGGCGGCTGTAGAATCTTTATATCATTGACATCACTATCCCATGCCAGCGCACCATGCCTTTATTATAAGAACCAATCATAAGGCTCTTCTGTACTATTTTCAACCCAGGGCTTTGTCAGGCCGTCAATCCAGATGGCATGGTGACTTGAAAAAATACAAGTTCCATTATTAGTTGATCAAAGGAATAGACAACCACTTGGCTGACCCGCTGAGCAGGAATCCTTCCCACCTCCAAGATGCTGGTTTGAATGTTGAGTTTAACACACATAATTTGATTCCAGATGAGGCTGTGGTTCCCATTGTGTTGACTCTGCCTGCTACCCTGGCTACCATATCCTTAACTGAGGGTGAAGACTTAGACTTATATTCCAAAGTTAAGTTTTTGCTGCCCCTGTCCAAGGGTTATGAAATGTTATGGGAACTAGCACGTGCGTATCCAGTGGGTTGGCTGAAGGAATAATGTTATGCCTGTGCTGTTTTAGCAGAGTTACAAGGGGGAATTTTTTTAGAAACTAGATAATATTCTTTAATTGAGAAATAAGTATTATATAGTCATTGTGAATCATGGATAACAGGAACATGATTGTGTTGATCACACAGCTGGATGGTGAAGGGGGTGGCTTGACCCTGGTAATGAGTCAAGCGCCAAAACAAGGTATACACCATAAGGGATCTTCATTTGTTAATGTTGTTGGATTTGGCAATTTGAGTTGACTTCCTAGTTTGGCTCCAAATAGCTGGATAGTTGAGTTGTGGATTGCAAACCTGCTTACTTGGAACCTTGCTGGCGGTTTAAGACTGCTGTTTTGACACCCCCTGGCTGAAGGTTGGCCTGCTCAGGGGCAGGTTGTCAGGGAGTTTATCAGGGGCCCAGGCACTGTATTAGACTAACTGTTGTTTGGTGGCAGCAAGGACAGTCTCCTGTTGTTTTTGTCTCGCTTTGCAGGGTCTCAGGCAACTATGATGGAGAACCTTGTCTTGTTTGAGTTTTCCAAGTCCTTGCACAAGATAAGTGTTGTTTTTGTTTACCTTTAAGATGATAGTGGGGGCCACTTTTTTGGGTTGTAACTTGCTCTTGTTGGTGTTTGTTACCCAGACCTTGTCACCAACTTTGTGTCTATTTTGGATGGGAACAAACGTATTTTTCAAACATTTCTCTTTTTTTTCAACTGATCACTGTTGGCCTGTATGCTTTGAGGGTCCAATCAAGGTGGGACTTTGCTGAGCACTTCCAGCTTGGGTTCTTCAAGCGCTTGTATGATATTGGGCTGTGTGCCATAGATAAGCTCAAAGGGGCTTTCCTGGTGGATCTGTTCACACGGGTCCGGCATACAAGCAGGGCAGCCAGTAGCTGCTTGCACCAGTTTTCAGGTCTCCTGGCAGTGAGCTTGGCTAGGGCCTGCACTAAGCTACCATTAAGCCGCTCCACACCTCCATTGGCCTGAGGATGATAAGGTGTTGTCACTGTGTGTTGGGCCCCATTCTTGGTGAGGTATACATTAGTACTTTTGGAGGTCAGTTCTTTGCCACTGTCTGTTATCAGGAGTTCTGTATTTCCAAACTTGGTGATGATTTCCCTGCCTATGAATTCTCTAACGTTGTTGCCTGTATGAGTTTTCACTGCTTGTGCCACTGGGCAGCAAGTGGTAAAGTTGATAGCAGTAATGATGTACTTATTGTTGTTGTATTTCCCCAGCATAGATCCTACTATGTTGAGGGCCCATACCTTGAAGAGTAGTTGTGAACAAATAGGCAGTACATACTTAGGTGGTTTGTTGCTTTTTGCAACCTTTTCACACACTTTGCATTGATTGAGAACTTCTTGGACGTCCTTATATAGAGCTGGCCACCATGCTTTATGTTTGAGGAATTTGTAAAGGTTGTGTCTCTTGGTATGTCCTAGATCTCTGTGGTAGCATAGAATGGTGTTGACTTGTTGGTGTTTAGGGATGTATGGGACAGTAGTTCCATCTGTCATCTTGCAATTTAATGTCATGTATACATCTGTGAGGAGGTGTTTATTTTTGATGACTGTTTCTTTTGTGATGTCAGTGATGCCAGGGGGATCCTTTGTCTTTAGTTTGGAGTACTAGGAGGGGACAGTCTGGGTCAAGACCACTTTTTCCCCTTGTAGCTCTAAAATATAAGCGCAAGAGTGCATCTGCCATGGCAATTTCAGGTCCTGGTTTGTAATAGATGATCATATTGAATCTTTCTAGGAGTTCCATCCCACATGCTTGTTGTCAGGAAAGGTTTACCTGTGTTTTTAAGTATATAAGGGATTTATGGTCAGTCAATGCAGTGAATTCCTCCTGTTGTT
The DNA here is from genome assembly GCA_014839935.2 of Entomophthora muscae. Taxonomy (NCBI): domain Eukaryota; kingdom Fungi; phylum Entomophthoromycota; class Entomophthoromycetes; order Entomophthorales; family Entomophthoraceae; genus Entomophthora; species Entomophthora muscae. Next base: position 127,509 of record QTSX02005026.1, read on the forward strand.
CCAGGTAACAGCGCCACTTGCCAAGGCAGTGCACAATTTCCAATAGCCCTTTGTCATGTATGGGGTAGCAACACTTGCCGTCTGTCAGTTTCTGCAACTTGTAGGCTACAGATAGGAAATTGCCATCACTGTTCTTGATTTGTAGTACCCCCCAATGAATGCATTAGAGGTGTATGTCTACATTTGATATTCTACATCTTGTTTGGAATATTTTAGGATGGATGCAGTTTTGAGTTTCTCCTTAAGACATCTGAAGCAAAGATCACATTGGGGGTTCCATACAAATTTGGATTTGGTGCCAGTTATGGGGGACAGGGGTGCAGTCAAGACGCCACAGTTGGGGATGAATTGTCACATGTAGGTAACCATCCACAGGAATATGCAAAGTTCAGACTTGTCTTTTGGGGATGGCATCTTGCAAATGGTAAGGATTTTCTGGCTGTCAGGCTTGATGCCATCCTTTGAAACTATGTGTCCCAGGAAAGGCAACTGTTACTAAAAGAATTGGCACTTGGAGGGTTTGGCTAGCAGCTTATGTTGTGCCAGGGTAGCAAAGACTGCCTCCAAGTCCCTATGGTGTTGCTCTACCAAATGGCTGTAGACAATAATGTTGTCCAGGTACACTAAGGCGTGTTTGCCAATGTGGGGGCAAACACTTTGTTCATAAAGGTCAATCTTGGAGAAGACAGTTGCCCCACCCAAGGCTTCAAAGAGATTGTCAATGAGTGGAAGTGGGTAACAGTTCTTGATGGTGACTTTTTTAAGAGCTTGGTAATCTGTAACTAATTGAAGGGTATCATCTTACTTGGCCACAAAGAATACAGCAGCACCAAAGGGAAACTGTGATGGGAGGATAAGTCCTTTTTCCAGCCTCTCTTTGAGGTAAGCGCATAGCCTGTTATCCTTGTTTGGGGTGAGTTGATAGATGGGTTGTGCCTTAGGTACAGCTCCCTTTATTTGTATGGAGTGCTGTATGTGTTTCTCTAGTGGCAACCCTGGCAGAGCTTCTTTGGGGATTTCTGGATGGTGGGCTACAATTTCACAATCCTGAGGAGTAGTAGTATCCTGGTGGTCCTTGAAGTGTATGATCTCATACTGGCAGGTGTCCCAGTCAATTGCCTTGAGGTTCTCTTTTTCATCCATGGTTTCTGTAATGCGCACAAAGACGTGGTTGTGCAGGAGCTGGTCTACTGATTCAGGGTAGATCTGGTGGTTGACGCCTTCATGTTTGATGGTCAATACTGAGGTCGCTCAGTCTACATGAGGGGTGCTCTGTTGCAACCAGTCCAGCCCCAGCACAATGTCAAATTTGGGGAAGTCAATGATAGAATCCTGGATGGTGGAGTGCAGGTTCTCTAGCATGATGGAGAAAGGCTCAGTTTTCCTTGTCACAGCAATGTGATGTTCATCAACTAAAACCATGTTTTTAATCTGCAAAAGATTAGTGATTGGCTTGAACTTGTCTACAAAGCTGCTGTTGACTAGGGTTTGGTCTGCGCCTGAGTCCAGGAGTGCAGAGCCTGTGTAACTGCAAAAGCAGAAAGGATAAGACATCAGTTTATTGGGATGTCTGGTGATGGTGTAAAGTACTGGGTCTTCTGAGGGCACTTGGATCATTAAGCATTGATCCACATCCTCAGGTTGATACTCATTGTTGGGCAAGTCAGGAGTTGTACAGTGAGAGCTTGGCTTGCTTAGTGCTCTCCCTGGGCTTTTCCCTTGTCTTGATTGTCTTGTGTGGTAGTGATACAGAAAGGGGTACAGTTTGACTGGTTGTTGTTCTCATTTCCATGTCCATTTAACCCTGTGGGTTTGTGGTTCACACTGTTGTTATTGTTCCCAGGAGACGGTCAATTGGAGTGCCCAGTTAGGTGAGAATCTTTGGGCTGCTCTCTCTTTCTGGTTTGCTCTTTGTGGAGAATGTTGGGTGTTTTTTCTGCTTTCTCTGCCTTGCAATACAGACTTTTCAAGTTGGTCACTTGGTCCAGGTTTACATGTCTCATTAAATGTGACTTGAGTGCATCATAGTACATGAGGTGGGTAGCTGGAGTGTCAAAGGCCATATCTGAGGGGGAACGTAGTTGGAGTTCCTTGTAAGCTTGGGTGAGCTCCTTCACTGTGCCTGTTTGGGTTAGATTCTTTACTTGGTGTATGATCATTAGTGTGGTGTCCTTCAGCACAAATCTTTCCAAGAAATATTGGTTGAAGGTGTCCAAATCCTTCACAATGTGTTCTTCATGCCACTTGTTGCACCAGGTACCCACGTTGTGGGTTAATTGGATGGAGATCTCTGCAATCCAGAACTGTTGTGGAAATTCCATTTGGGCCAGCTTGCTTTGGGCAGATTGAATCCATGCTATGGCATTATCATTGTTGGCTCCAGCAAAAGTTTCAAAGGCGACACTTCAAAGTCTCTGGGCTACGTAGGCTGGCATGGTGCTTTCATCAGTTGATCAAGGAATGGTGGTGGGTGCTTGGAAAAACCCTTGTTCTGAAAGGGTGTTGAAGGCAGAGAGCGGGATCACTGTGTTCTGGTAACAGATAAAACCATCAGGTATCTCGGTACCAGGCATGTACGGTGCCCAGTCTAGCAAGAGGCCAGACATGATTATATTGAGGATTTGTTGACTGTGGCAAGTACAGGCAACAGGCAGAATTTTTGGGGGATAAAGTAGGATAGAAACCCTACTTCTGCTACCAATGTTGTAACTGTGCTGTTTTAGCAGAGTTACAAGGGGGAAATGTTTTAGAAACTAGATAATATTCTTTATTGAGAGATAAGTATTATATAGTCATTGTGAATTGTGGATAACAGGAACATTATAGTGTTGATCACAAAGTGGGATGGTGAAGGGGATGGCTTGATTCTGATAATGATTCAAGCCCCAAATCAAGGTATCCACCATAAGGGATCATTGTTTGTTCATGTTGTTGGATTTGGCAATTCAAGGCAACTTCCTAGTTTGGTTCCAAGTGACTGAATAGTTGGGTTGTGGGTCACAAACCTGCTTACTTGGAACCTTGCTGGCAGGTCAAGCCTGCTGGTTTGCATTAGCTCTACAGTCAAACAAAATTTGGTGCATTATAATAAAAAAGTTTCTCTATATATAATATAATTAGTTTTATTTAACTAATGCCCAAAGTCTTTAATGTCTATAACACAATTTAACATCAAGTCCTTATATAAAAATAATATTTTATAAGTACTAATAAAAACAAAATAAATAAAAATAAAAACTAATAAAGCCCAGAACTCCCATTTATCTGATTGGCTCAGAAGCAAGAGCTTTGGGAAAAAAGGGTTCAGAGTGCTTGTAAAAAGCTGCAACCACATCAGGTGACATTGTAAATTGACTGACCTCAAGAATATTGAAGATATCTTTGGTGTCCTTAGGGAGGCCTTCCTTTACCTTATTCTTGATCCAACCAAACACTTCCTTGATTGGATTCAGAAATAGATAATAGGGCGGGAGGAAGAGGAGTCTCATTAGACAATCAGCAAGGCGCTGGCTGGAGGTGTGGTTGTTTTTGTTGATGGGGGAACTCAGACACAGCCAAATCCACCTTGTGGAGTGCAACATTATCCAAAAAAATGCTGGTTATGCCTCAGTAATTAATCCAAAGGTACTCCTTAAAAGTTTGGAGAAAATCAAGAAATGTCCCACTGTTATGGGAACCCTTGATCATCTGATACTGGTCTAAACTGTGAGGGCCAAGAAGTGCTATCATATAATATATCTGGGAACAGACAGCTGCACAATATGATACATCATCCTTAGACCCCTTCTTGACCCACCCATGCCTAGACCTGAGTGAGGAGGAAAACAACAATTCATCTATATAGAAGAACTGTACATTGTCAGTCTGCTTTAGAGCCAGATAGGTCTTGGCATAAATGCAGCAATCCTTGATGGTCTTCTCACTGTTTTGGTTGTACAGAGAAATACCCAATACTTTCCAGGAGAAGCCCAAATCAACCATTGTTTTGTAGACAAGGGTTTTGGAGACAGAAAACCCAAACTCTGTGGCCAGCATTGATTGGACAGCAAGTGAGTCCAGGTGGAAATCCTTGGTAACCCACTGCTTGATTGCATCAATATGCACAGGCTGTAGCAGCTTGGGCTGTCGCTTAGCCTTTGAATTTAACGTGATTCAACCAGTGTCACCATATTTGGTGTTGAGATCACCAATATATCTGGCTATGACACCAAATTGGAACACAATATCTCATACTAGCATTCCTCCATTCAGGCAGTTGAGGAGAGCTTCACACTCACTGTCCAACAACTGACACTGGCCCTTGGCGGGTAACACAGCATCCAAGCTATTGGGCTTAACACACAGGATGACGGCCTTCATGTAGAAGGTGGGATCACTCTTGTGTGCAGTGGTACCATTGATGGTGGAATACACAACAGGCACAGATGGATCCTCAGTTGTGACCAATGGCTCATAGGAGGTGTCAAAAACGCGGGGGCATGCAGTGGCAACTCTTGGATCAAGAGTGCAGGGCCAGGTGACAACTGGGTACACAGTCAAGGTGTAAGTAACCTCAGTGTTCCTGGTGACCCTTGTATAGGAGACTTTTGTGATAGGCCTTGAAAGTGGCTTCTGTCTGGGATTCAAGCTGCTATTTCTTGATTGTGATGTAGGAGGTGGTTGGCTGGTGCTGACGCCTTAGGAGGCCTGTGTGTTGGCATTACTCCCCTTGATTTGTGATCTAGGTCTATTATTGGACCCTCTGGGGTGCCCTTGTGGACAGGATTCCCCGCAGGCTGGTGCAGGAGCTGGGTGAGAATAGGATATTCTGTCCATAAAAATAAAAATATATATCTTAGATAAATATATATTTATTTATATTTTAAGTTCAGTTGTGGGTAGTTATTTTCTATTGATTTAGCCTTTAATAGTAACAGATTTTCTAGATCTGTGATTTAAAGCTTTTAATATTGTATACTTTCTGGGTTTGGATGATCTTAAAGTTTAATCACTTTTTATGTCTAATCATGGTTATTGAGATTAAATTTTTCATTTGATTTTAGTTGTGGTGGAGCTTCTTGATCTGGGTTAGTGTTTCCTAGTATGCTTACTTTACATTAAATTTGGATTCCAGTTCCCAAAATTAATATCTGAGTTTAATAGTGGCATTAAAAAGTGATTTTGAATTTGGTTCATGGGTTTGACAATCCCGCAATTTCAAAAAACATAGTAAACTTAATGAAAATGGTTGATGGATTTGAACACTTCAAATCTGATTCCAGTCAATTCATTCCATCCATTGGAAATATGCAGTTTGACTTGAACTTTGCAAAGTGTCTATGAGTTCCTGAATTTTTAAAAAATCAAATAAAAACACAAAGAATTAAATTTAATTAAAAAAAGGCCATCCTGCAAAAGTGATTTGAAATTTGGACCAAGGGTTTGACAATCCCGCATTTTTAATTTTAGGTTCTGAATTTACAGTACTGAGTGTAGTATCTGTGCCAACTTCTTGACACTATCACTCTCATGTGTTAATTCACTAGAGGGTTGCAATAATTGTTCAGCATAAGGGATCAACACAGTCTCAATTGCTTCATGAAAAGGAAAGACTTCAGTTTGTATGGCTTGTCTTCTTGTGACTGCTTTCACAGCTAGGACTTGGTGCAGCAGGTCTTTTTTCACTTCCTCTTCATCAGGCAGGTAGTGTTCAGGGCTGGATTCTGGGTCCCTCAGGATGGTATCCTCTTCTGGCAGGTCTTTGGTGGTGGGTTCTGGGTCAATTGTGGGAGAGGGGTCATTACTACTAGCAGTCAGAGTTTTCTCTGTAACCTGACTGCTTAGCAGTTTTTTTACTCCTCCCCATCTTCTTTCTTGTCTTCTTCTGCAGGCTTGTCATCATCTTCAATGTCTTTGTGGCCTAAATGGTAGATGTTGGCCTAGGGTTGCTTACATTCCTGTGAGAGGTGGCCAGGCTGGCCACACTTGTACAGGTATGGGTACTGTTGGCATTGTTGGCCAGAGGAGTTGAGCCAGTCACTGGTTTCTTCATAGTATCCTTTTCCAAAGTCCTGCTTTTGGAATCAGTTACGTTGAAGGTGGTGGCCTTCTTGTAATTGGGAAAAGGAATCTTGAATTGTTTTTTAAAAGAGCCCAAGTGACGCATCAATTATGGGACTTTACATGCACCATAAATTTCCAATTTAAGTGCAATGGGCAGTTCTCTGTTGGGGCGTATATAGTTTAGGAGGGCTCCTTTTATGTCAACAAAAGTAGCTGCTCCCATGGAGACTAAAGTTTGTGCCTCCAAGTAGAAGCATTCAGAAAAATCTATTAGACTTTCCTCCTTCTTTATCTTTCCTTCCGTGAACTCTATTTTCCAACAAAACAAAGCTTACTCACTGCCAAACTCAGCAATAAGCGCTCTGGATATGTTCTCATAAGTCCATCCTTGCTCAAGTAATCTGGGCATAATGATAGTCTGAGTTTCCAAGTCCAGGCAATTGAAGATTTCTGCGTTTTTCATGGTGTCATCTGTGCCATACATAGAGTTGTTGTAAAGGCAGAGGAACTTGTATATGTTTGACTTTGTCAAATTTAGGAAAATTTTGTAGGTTTGGAGTTCTGTATAACTATCAAAGTACTATAATTGTAACTTATTCTGGTCAGGGGATGTATTTCTCAAGTTTGAGGCGCAGAATTGTGCTTCTGAAGCTGTGTCTCTTTGATTGTTGCTGGTTTTTGAAGTAGAAGCAGCAGCTCCAGGCAAGTGTGTCTCACTGCTATCCAGCATAGGCTCAGTTACATAGACCTTTCTAGTGGTTCAGCCTACATTATCTTTGTTGCTCCCATAGCTATAAAAAGAGTGGCAATCCCCAGAAAGGGCCTGGCTGTTGCAGGACAGGACACTAGGGCTTCTCCCAGAGGTGCCCTGGATTTCTGGTTTCAGACCTGCGTGACAAAGATTTGCAGAAAGAAGCTGCTTTATCTGCTCCTGTAGCAACTGAATATTGCTACGTTGCAATTGTACTTCACGGGCTAGGTTTTTGATTGTTTTGTTAGCAGCATGCAATTCATCTACCAGATTCTCAATTCTGGCTTCCTGTCTATCAAGCAGCATGTCAGTTTTTTCCTGTGAAGATCATTGACTGTTTCCCAGTCTCTCTAGGTCCTCATGGTTTTCCTCTGTTTGCTCATGATTTTGCTCAATATGTTTCATGAGTTTAGGCAAATCAGTGTATAAATGACCACAATTAGCAAGAGATTGGTGTAGGCCCTTGTTGATCTCACTCACATGCTCAGAGAGCTCCTCCATATCCTGTTGAATTATGGCCCTGTTCTCCCCATTTGGCAATGAGGCAGGGCTATCCTTGATCATTCTTATATAATGATGGAGCAACTTGGCCTCATTACAGAGATAGTGGAAGGTAGCTTTGGCTCCTTTGACATGGTGAGTGACTGTACAAATCCAGTTGTTATCAACCCTCTTATGCTTGAGCATAGATCCTATCATTGCAACAACATAGTTTGTCAGACATTCCTTAATTTGGGCAAACCATGTAGCTGTGTGGTTCTGGTGGCCTACCAGGCTGTTAATTTGATGGCTAATATTGGTCATAGACCCAGAAAGCTCATCATAAAGGCAACAAAGAAAAGCCTGCTGGCTGTTAATTAGGTTACCTTGATGAGAAATGAGGGATAGCTGGTACCCCAAGTGGATGTGATTGTGGCAAATTGCAGGGTGAGCAAAGCTATGAAAGTACTCATTTGTTTGCTTGATTGTCTTCATATGAAGGAAGATTTAATTTGGGGTGATTCCAGTAAAGTTCTGGAAATTTTCCTTAGCAGTTGTGCCATAGGATTAAAGTACTGCCAATCTCTCATGGGCCTCCCCATTCTGGTAAATACCCTGGTCCATACTACCAATAGCCATCTCCAGCTTCTGCTGGGTAGGCTCTGTGTTCTTGTTCACTTCAAGTGGTGTGGGTACATCAAGCTGTAAACCCAATTGGTCCTCTATTTGTTGAGGATGCTGCAGCACTGCTATAAACTGGCTGAAAGCAATGATATTGCTAAGAAGGCCATCTGCTGTACCAGAAAGAAAATTTAATTCTGTGAAAAGACCATCAGGGTGATCCTGTAGATGCCAAAGAAAAAGCATGGATAAGTTTGTCTCCAAACTCTCCCTGGGCCAAAGACAAGTCCCTGGCAGGGCAACAAGCACTTACTTAACACTGCATTTGACAGAGTGAGCAATAAATGTTGTAATTGTGAGTATGGGGTGTGTCAAGATTTTGTGGTCTTGAGTAAAGATCTTTATTGTTCATTATAATAGGGATGTTTATATGGATTGTTCAAGAACAATCCTTACTACTAATTGAGTCTTAGGCGTGGTTACAGCCTGGCAGTAATCCAAGTCTGTAGGAGAAATACACGGGTCTGCAAATAGACGACGGGGGTCTATTTGTATTCTTCTGACTACTAGGTGTTGGCTAGTAGTGATACAATAAATAGAGATCTTAAATTTCTATCTCCAAGGGTGATTATTCTAATTGATCTCTAATCAAGAGAGCACTTTATATAGGATGGATAAGCCCTCTTGCCAGATTATAATCTGACGCTTCTAACTCTTACAGTAGTTTTAAAAGCTATGGCGACAAGGAAAAATACTTCAGATTTAAACAAAATCCAACTCTCAGGTTAAAATATACACTCTGTTAACAGGGTTTATTGGTGTTAATGGGCAAAATGGGTCAACACAGCAACAAAGGGCTCACATGCAAAGCAAAACCATTCAAAATAAAATCCAAAATACATTGATTCACAAACAAAATGGTGTGAGTTGACTTTTGGTGGACATATGTTTACTATGTGAATTGGTGACAAAATACACCCAAGTGTGGTGTATCAAAACTCAATCCAAAAACAAAACACAATAGCAACTCACTATGTAAACAAAATCACTCAATCAGTTTGTGCAATGGGTTGTAATCAAGAATGATACCAAGGTATCTAAAATAAGACACAAGATCTGAAACAAAAATTTTAAAAATATTGTGTTGGGTGCTTAATCTGGCGTAAAATATGGGAAAACGGGTGTAAATAATTTTGGGTATTCTAAAATGGGTGTGTTAAAACCAAAAACAACCAAATAAGAAATAAAAAATCTATAATTGGGATATTGGGTGGGGAAAAATATTAATTAAATAACCCTATTCAGATAAAAGCAAAAATTAAAATTAGGGAGTAACCTCATTGAAATTTATTTAATATTTTATAAAATTCTCAAAATGGAAGGAACACAGAAACAGACTACCATTGCACCCGTTGTGCGCCGCAGTTGCGGTTGCCCCTGCGGGTCAAAGAATAGACTTAGTGCAACACAAGTTCCTACTCAGGAGGGAGATGGGAGAAGAGAGTTCTATAGTGATGCTGCACTGACACAGCCGGTTCAAGGAGCACAAGCTGCTAGGGTGCGGAGCATAACCCCTTGGGTCCCAAAGCTGACCCAGAAGCCCACTAAGGTTACCACTACCAAAACAGTTAGAGACAAGGAGGTAGAACTTACTTTGTATGTGTTTGACGTTGTGTACCGGCAAGAGTTGGTCCTGTCAGCCATTCTGGAGAAGGTGAAGCCTGTACTTGATACTAGCTACAAGCCTTACGTCAGTGATGGCAATCAGGAGGAGGACTAGGAGCCCAGTTCTACTAAACTGACAAGGGAAAGTTAGTGCTAAAGAAAGTTGCTGCATTTTAAACCAAGGTGCCCATGCCCTGTGTTGTGCCCAATGCAAACAAGCCTATCCTGTAAGAGAGAGGGGCTAAACTAACTGAGTTTGGCTCCCATCCCGGTGCAAAAACCCACCAGGATGCCATCCAGTGCGCAACTGGGATGGCCGCTCGGAGAGGGGACCACAGGGAGGACACCAGGGACAACTGGGGGAAGTAGGCGTTCAAACCCATTAGAATCAGGCCAGTGAGCAACCAGGGAGTGCAAGTAGGAGCGGGGGAGGCCACCTTGGAGGACCCGGGGGGTACCACATTCTTCTGAACCATGGAGGGGAGAGGAGGTGTGGGGGGCACTACCTCTTCAGAACTAGGCAAAGCAAGCTCCACGACGTCCAGGTCAAGATTGTCACACGTCAGGCTCTTAACCACAGCCTCTCCAGAAAAGAGAAGACTGCTGGGGAGGTCCCAGAGACTGGCAGGGTTGCTACCTACCAGATGGGCCAATGAGGAGATTTTCCCCACAGGTCAGGGGAGGTGGATCACAGAAGCAAGAGAAACAGAGCCAGGGAAAAGACAACAAATTTAAGTGCTGGCAGTATCATAGAAAGAACCAGCACAAAATTTGGGGTAGGATGGTATAGTTTCTGGAGAAAAAGGAGAGAAAATGGCAAGACTAGGGTAGTCTTTGGCAAATCCTTGGGAAAACAGCAGAACAGTTTTGGGTAGCCTTGCTGTTGTCTTGGGGCCCTTGGATTATAACTGCAAGCAAAAGCGGGTTCAAAAACAATGATTTTTAAAGGAAAATTCAATTGAAATTTTGAGCTTTGAACTTTGATTTTGAAAGTGAGAGCAAAAGAGACAACGGCTAAGTGAAAGAACACTTGTACAAGGAGCCAGAAGAGAAGCCGGGTTTGAAACTGGCTGGCTAAAGGTAAGCTTAGGGCAGGGGCTACACTCTAATATTTTGAGCTTTAAGGACACAACTGGTTCCAGGCAACTCAAAATTAAGAAAATTAAGGTGCAGGTGACTCCAAACTTTAATGTAAGTGGAAAATAGACAAGCAGGGGACTGAAAGTCCCCTTGCTTGGTTAAAAGGAATGGATTGCAAAAAACTGGTCACATGACAGTTGGGGGTGAGCCTGATTGGCTAGGTACAAAACTTTGCTGGATGGGCTCAAGGGGACTGGAGAGTTTTACTCCAATTTCCGAAATCAAATCTGATTGGCTGGAAGAGATGCCAGACATTTGGGGGTCAACTGGGTTATCAAGCGTCAATGTGGCAACACCTGATTGGGTGACTCTGATAGTTTTTAAAAACAGACAACACCAGGCTAATAGGTAGTCCAAATTAACCAGGGTTTCTTCCCAGGAAGGAGCAACCAAAGGCAGGGATTCCACAGGATAAGCCAGCACAAACCTCTCATCAACTGTGTGAGCTAAATCATTCAACAAATGAAGGGGTTTGGCGGGCGTTTTGGGACCTTTCTTGGTACAATGGGGAAAGATTGAGCGGTCCAAAGCCAGAGGTGGCAGTGAATTTACAAATCCCCACTGCTAAAAAGCCCGCTCACAAGCACATTCCTGACATTAAGTGCATCATCCTTCTCCGGCTCATGCAGGAATCTGGTGATTACAAGGCAGCTGTGGCTCTTGTTAGGATGGATCCCAAGTACGCCTTAAAGACCTTCAACAAGTTCATTGATACTGGCTGAGTCCTTGCCGCAGAGAAATCCTTGCATGTTTCCACCATGCTCACCAAGGAGCACAAATAGGCAATCCGCCAGTGGATAACCCAAGATTGCCATCTTGAACTGGCAAATATACAGGCCATGGTCAAGTCTGCTTTTGGGTTTGAGGCCTCAATTTCCTTCTATTATCATTTGGTCAAGGGAATGTACTTTTCCTGGAAAAAGCTCGGGGTATCCCCCTACAATTGGAACAGCCCAGCCAATATTGAGACCCAGAAAAATTACGCTGAGGCGTACACTGCCCTCAAAGCCAAGGGGACAGTGAAATTCTATTATATCAACAAATCAGCATTTGCCTTGTTGATGCGCAATGGGTATGGGTATGTCCCCAAAGGCTCTAATGACGGGATGGCTTGGTGTGCTGCAGTCCATGCCACAGCATGCTCAATGGTGGCTCTCCTTGGTCCAAAGGGGGTTGAGCTTTATCAAATGATATTGGGTTCTCACAATAGCTGTACCTTCTTGTCATTCCTCCAATTGGTCCAGGAGCACCTGAGGCGCACAAGCCTGGGCTTCACCAATATGATTGTGTTGGATAACCTTGTTCTCCACAAGGTGGCTGATATTCTTGAGGAATTCCCAATGATTGACACAAGCATTGCAGTGGGTCCCCAGCAATTGGCCACAGCAAATTTGCACCTTCTCTTTCTCCCCACCTATTTGCCCTTCCTAAATCCCATTGAGGAAGTCTTTGGGTGGCTCAAGCAAGTCGTCAAGCGAGGAACCCCAACAGGGACTGAGGACCTGTTTGATTTGCTGCAGGCCGGGATCCATACCCTCCCAGCTGAGACTGTGGCCAAATTCTATGGCCACGCTGATTTGTTCATCCCCGCGTGCCTAGCCAAACAGCCAATAAATTAAATGCTTAGTGTGTCCAATTCTTTTTTATATTCTCTAATTTACTATTCAAGATTTATTGATTATCATTTTATATTTAGATGGTTCTATGCCGCAATCACATTCAGAAGATCCATCAATAGATGTAAGTAATTTATTTATTTTATTATATATTATTTAATATGCCATCTGAGGTTATCCCAAACGCTTGATACTGGATTACGCAAATATATTTATATCACTTTTGTCAAATAAATATAAAATAGTCTTATAAAAATTAAACATAAATTTTAAGGTTGAAATTTATTTTATTGCCATATTATTTTATACTTTTATGAAACCCATTTCCGCAATATATTTTGCAAATCTTGTTTGCTAAAATATTATTTGAAAAATTATTTATAATATAAAAATATAGTAGAGTATAAATATATTTATTGATATAGAGATAAAATTAAGTGCGCCTATAATGGGTTCTTTGGTATGTACCCACCCCGCAATGGAGGTGACACACAACCTCCATCGCCACACTGTGGACAGTGGATACACCCGTATTAAATTATTTGCACCTTCTGGTAAAAGGAAGGATGGTGAGGTGGGAATGAAGGAGCAGCTTTTCTGGCGGGGCTGCAAACCTAAAGATGCCAGCCAGGACCAGGGCGTCCTGTATGACGTGATCCACTGAGTCATACCCAGGGGGGACCTTCTTCCCGTCCAGTGAGAGCCTGGCCTTGTTGACCCCAAGAAGGACCCTGTCCAGGTCCTCTACAGACGCGCCCATCCCAAAGTAGAATAGGAGCCCCAGGTAAACAACCAGATGAAGCCTTTGCCCAGCAAAGGCTTTTGTGAACTCGCACAATTTGTTGTATACAGCGCTAATCTTTTTCTCATGCTTGGTTTTGGCAAAGGTCAGCTCCATAGCTGCAGGGAGCCCCGTCTTGTTGGCACTCCAGGCCAGCCTGAAGTCCGCCAGGAGGATCTTGGTCTTCTTTACGGCTGTTGCATCTGCAACAGCCAATTTTGACACCGCGCGCCCAAAGTTCTCCAACAGGTAAGAGATGGTATGCTCTACTGGGAAGCAAAAGCAAGCAGCCGCATGAGCCCAGCCCATCTCCAGTATATTCTTGAATGAGAGCATTGCCAGGACGTCCCAAACAAGCTCAATGGAGTTTACACAGTAAACTCCACTGAGGTTAACTGGGTCCAGGCAGACCAGTTGGGCATTCTTGTAGGCAGTAACTGCCCACTCAGATGCCCCCTCACCATGCAAAAGCCCAGCTAATGCCTCCCTGGACATTGGGAATGGACCATGGATCCTGTCTTCAAGCTCCTGCAAGACAGGGGGGACAGGAAAAGCTGCCTTGCCACATTATTAGCATAGTTGGCATAGAAGGTGGGGGGGACAAAAGGGACCAGGACCCGGCAGAGTTTACCATCAACATCTTCTAAAAAGAAGGTGAGTATTTAAGAATTTTTATTAATTATAATTTTTTAGGTTACCTTCTTGGGTTTCTTCCTTGCTAGCGGCTTCAGCCGGCTTTGCCATTCTTGGTGCAATCAATTGTGCAAGCAATTTGGTATCCTCTGCCCTGGCACGCTTGGCAGGTTTGAGGTGGGCATACATCTCTGGGTCATCAACCCAGATGGACGGCACGGAAAGATTGTATGCCTTGAACTGGAGGCCCTCAACCACAGTTTTTTGAATATTTAGTAAGCGCTTGATTCCTTCTCTGGGGTGTCTGGCATTTTTGACATTAGTGCCTTTGCAGACACCTTGTTGATTTTGTCCCCAGTGAGGATGGCAGACTTAATTTTGGCTTTGACCTTGCGGTTGATGTCCTTGATTTTGGCAATTACCAAGTTGAGGTCTTTGAGTAGTTTTTTGAGTTCTCTCACTTGATTTTTTTACTAACCTTTCCATATGTTTTTATAGCTTTTTTCCCAATAAATTCTGTATTATTTTGATACTGTTGCCTCTTTGTTTATTCCTTTTTGTTCTCACATTTACTACATTATCTCATCTTTTTACCCATTGTGTATATGTTTTACGCTCATCTTGATATGTGTCATTTGCTTTATGTTGACATTGTTTCCTTGATTAACATATTATTTTTGGCGCTTGACTTAGCCCCTTGTGAAAATATTAACAACAATTTGGTGATCAGCTAAATTCAAATTAGAAAATTATAGTGTTAACTGTTTTTAGATAAAGTTGTTACTGATCCAAATTCAAAACCTTAATGATAAAATTTAAGCCAATCAGGAGCCAAGTGATAAAGTGTTGTTATGACATAATGGTTATTCAATAATTCTTTGATGCATGTGCGCTAATTAATATGATTGGCTAGATGTTTTGCCATTGTATGCCATTGCCGCTGTGGCAAGTTGTTGATGGACTAGTGCTAACCCAGCAGCTGATTGGGCACTATTCCATCAACAACTTGCCACAGCGGCAATGGCATACAATGGCAAAAGATCCAGCCAATCATATTATTTAGCACACATGCACCAAAGAATTATGGAATGACCCTTTATGTCACAACAATCACTTTATCACTTGGCTCCTGATTGGCTTAAGTTTTATCATTAAGGTTTTGAATTCAGATCAGTAACAACTTTATCTAAATACAATTAACCTATAATTTTCTAATTTAAATTCAGTTGATCACCAAATTTTTTTAATATTTTCACAAGGGGATGTGTTTGGGTGCTAAAAATAACTGTGTTCAGGATCTAGATACACGACATAGTAAATATATGATTTTATAGAAATAAGCTGAACATAAAGAATATAGCCAACTATAAACAAAGAGAACACAAACAATTGAAATTCAAAATAAAGATAACATAAATAGAAATTTTCTAGAACCAGGGGGTTTATTGAGGCAGGGAAGAGTGATGCCTAGTAGGCAGAATGGCGTGGGAAGGAAGATGTAGAGGCAGTGCTGGCCTGGGGGGTCTGGGATTGGATGGGTTGGGTTTGCGGGTGGGGGGTGTTGGTGGCGAGGGTGGAGGCAGGAGGATTGCGCGTGATGGCCCCCATATACTGCTCATTGTACTCCTCATCAGTCATTAGCTGGATGGGCTGGTAGGTGGCTGTGGCATGGAGTGGGAGGCGCTTATTCTTGCGTGATTGGTTGCCCATGATCACATGGAAAACCATTTGCGCAAACAAGTCAGCCACCATTTGGTGACCAAAGAGAAAATTGTGATCAAGGACCCCAAGATAAAGGTTGTTGAAAGCCTGAGGACGGCGCTCCCAGAGTGTATCTCCAATATTAAAGAACACAACATCTGCCAGATGAATGTTGGTGTGACCAGCTGGGTACACAGAGGCCTGGTGCCCGCGTCCCTGGATGGTCTCAAGGGCGGTGGAGCTTCCCTCCATCTGGTGGCTCAAGAAAACCTGATATTTGGAATTTGAGCCATCCCAGGAGTTGAGCAATCCACCAAGGATGTGGCCGTATGAGTACCCATTGATGAAATCAGGGTTTGTCTGATAGTAGACAAAACCCTTGGCTGAAACAGCCAGAAATGCACCAATGAATGTCCCTTTCTTGACCTTCTTCCTTCCATTCTTGATGGTGGCTTTTCCTTGCTCACCAAAATTGTCAACTGCAATCAATAACTTGTAGTATGAGACAAACATGATGTCATCTGTTAGACTTGTCAAGCATCTGACCAGGGTTGATTCAATTGCAGTGTCATATGGGGAATCCTCAGCGCCATCCCATTGGTTGCTGGCAAAATTTGTAAGAACCCTAATTAAAGCCACCTTTCCGTGCATCCAGAGCTGCACCATGCGCTCAGACACCCAAATGTCATGGTGCGCAAGTTGCTTCCGGACCTGGATCAAGGGAAGCTTGGGGTCCCGCTGGAGGAGGTCAAGCATTATTGGGTATGTCTCATTGATCTGAGACTCTGTGGCCTTCTTTGGCTTCTTGGCTGTCCCAATCATATTTTCCTTATTCATCAGATTGTTGAATTCCCGCATGACAGTAGCCCAGGTGAATTGTAATTGGCTGTCTATCTGATCCCAGGACAGACCCTGTAGGCTGAGTGCCACAATTTCCTGAAGAATTTGGGCAGTGATTATTCTGTGTTTGGGGCGCTGGGCGGCAGGTGGCGGGAGTTGAAGCCTGATTGGCTGAGGGGGGGTAGGTTGGGTGGTGGCAAGAAGTTGTTCCAAATCAAGGTTGCCATCCTGATTGGTTGGTTGATGGGCATCTTGTGCAGGGGTGGGTGTGGGAGCAAGGGCAGAGCTAGACGCTAAGTGACTCTCAAACAAGTCAAAGCCATATGGGTTGGGGGACAGTAACAGGTCAGCTTTCTTGTTACCCGCCTCAAATGCTTGGGTGTAAACAGGTGCCTCCACATTCTGAGCCTTGCCTCCATTGAAGCTGGTCTGGCTGCTGCTGGCTTGGCTGCTGGCACCGTCAAAGATATTGCTATTGAAAACCATATTGTAAAAAACCTAGGATAAAATCACTAAAAGTAGAAATTTTAAATTTAATGATTTATTTTTATTGTAATCTCAAGTCCATATTTGGAAGGTTCTCAAAACCTTTTCATACAAATCAGGAGCCATGAAAATGGATAAAATGCCTCTGTTCCTAAATTGGATAGCTGTTGATTGGCTGTTAAACTGTTATTTTTCTATTTTAGGCTGCTCATACTACACATCTTGTGTGAGTTCATTTTGCTTCGTGCTTGTGTAATCTCGCTTCTAGATTGCTCAAATTTCATTTCATTTTGGTCCTTCTGTTGTTGCCTCATATGAATCCTGCTTGGATTATAATATACTCCGGAATAGCATCCATCCATTTCACTTGTTGTGTCAGTTCATTTTGTTTGTGGTTTGAACTACACCACTTGATGTTTGCTTTAATTTTGTATAATGGGTTAGTGAAATCTTGTTTTTGGTTTGCCAGTTCATTTATTAACCAAAAATATTTAAATCAATTGAATCATGAATCTTGCGCGACTTGGATTTTGTTTAAATCTGAAATCATTTTGGTTAAATCTGAAGTATTTTTGCTTGTTGCCATAGCTTTTAAAACTACTGTACTAGTCAGTCTATCTGTTCCCCAGACTGCTAGTTTCAGCCCCCATAGTTAGGCAGCCATGCCAGCCTTGCATGGGGCTTCAATAGATTACCGGACCTCAGCTTATCTTATCAGTGTAATGGTGGCATCTTGTTGGCAGTTTATCCATATGCAAGTTTAGTTACCCTGTCAACTGGGTTTTTGCATCATGCAGTATTCTTCTGGACGACCTTCTATATTAATCATAAATTTTGATATATCTTCAAGTGCAAATGTTTGGCAGTAGCCATCTTGCATTATTATTTGAGAACACTCTGTCTTATTAGCTGAGGCGCGTTCTGTGATTATAGTCATGAATCATCAAGCCTGTTTACTCAGGTTTGATCCAATGAGGAGACCATTATCGGATCAGGATCAATCTTTGGAGTAATAATAAGAGTACTGATTACCCGGAGCCAAGAACAAGATCAGCTGATACTTTCATAAGCTTGGAAGCTTTATGGTGATTGATTGTCTCTAGCCAATCAGTCAGAAGAATGATGGTCAAGTCTACCATACTATTCCGAGATCCTGACAGGGTGGTTGTTGGGTGTTATCTTGCTTGTCTCGTATCACAACTTACTAATTACTAAAGACTAAGTTGAGTTACTCTCTAAACTTAGTATTATAATAAATGTAATAATTGATAGTTTATTAGATATCAAATATGTGAGTTATATAGAATTTAGGGATATTGATAGTAGCCGCTCAACGCCAGGATCCTCTGCTTCACAGCCTGATCCCACTACAACCTTAGCCCACTATTAACATTAGATTGGCTGAGCATAGTTAATATGGCCTAATGATACAACTTAGTTGATTGGTTGACCTATCTTTTATCCAGAGTAAGGCTGTGTCAGCCCCAAAAAGGGATGATTATGGTAAATGCTATAACCGCCTGTTGTCCCTTCCCCTTCTACTTTTTTTGGATTCCCTCAGCATAGGGGAATCCAAAATTTATAAAAAAAAGAAGGTTCAGAAGGCTTTTTGAATTCCAGAATCAATAGAGTTTTTAATAAATAATAAAAATAAAAAATTATTTTTGAAATAAAATAAAATTTTCAAATTCAATTTTTAAATTTTTCAAAAGAGAAAGACAATATATATATTATTTTTAAAAATAATCTGGAAATTTAAATTCCAGATTGTGCTCTTTTTTGAGACAATTTCGGACGGGTGGCTTCTTTTCTAAAAAGGAGCCACCCGTCCAAAATCCGATGCAGCCCTAATCCAGAGCGAGAGTGCTAGTCGCTCTCTCGCTCACCGAGCTTAAAGGATCAATGTCAGTTACAGTAAAGGCTAGTTTAACCAATCACCATACATCAACCAGTTTAAATCAATCACCATACGACACCCCCTTTGAGGTCTTATTTTTCAAACACTCAATTTCCCCTTCAAAGCCTACATTTGCCCCCAAAGAAGCTTACTTTATTTCTTGAGGTTCCTTTTATGCTACGTGTTGATGATTTTCAAGTTTCACATTCCACCGAATAAAACCTAACCAATCACCCTTCTATAGCAAGCTTAAGGCTAATTAATTCATAAAAAATTCTACCTACTTGGTAATTCAGCAGCTTGGAAATATCAATTTAAGGAATTTTAAAAAGTCAACAGATAAGAGTGAGACGATGTATGTAAATTTAAAACAATTGAGCTTTAAAGAATGTTTAAGTTTAACAGCCCGCATTCTATATACGTAAAAAATTATTGGCTTGGCTTAAAGGATAAAGAAACAAGGTATCCCAGTTCTGTAGCTTAATAAAATGAAGGTTAAAATTAAATCTAAAATCAGTTAGGCTGTGAACTAAGTATAGCATGGGCAGCCCAAAACCTGTTTATATAGGAAAATGATTGGCGAAGCTTAAAGGGTTAAGGATAACGAAGAAATGCTTTGCAACAGTAGTGACATCATAAACTTACTTGCTTTATGGAAGAAAGGTAAATGTACGAATAAACTCAAATAATGGCTTTGCCTATAAATACTTAGTAGAGCTCTTAGATAATCATATCGATTCAAAAAAGTGGATTTCTTTAGCATTTATATCGTTATGGCGAAAATGGTGAGCCCTGTCGTCAAGAGTCTATTCACGCGTCAAATCAAAAAGGTGGAACGATTTATTTTATTATCGCTCCCTTCAGTCAAAATTTCCAGCTCCCCATCCTCTAATATTGAACATGTTTCAGATAAGATCGTATGGTTAGATTAAAATTTAAATGCTAAAAAATGTAATAACTTTGGGAAATACGAAGCGATTATTATAAGGACTGTTGAGGCTGCCACTAAACTCATCTGGGTTATCTAAAGCTAAGCCGGAATCAAAAATGTTCAAAAAACAACACCAGCTCAAGGCAAGCGCTCCTTTGCGATCAAGTGATCGGCGAAAGCTGATCTCTGAAATAATTTCTGCTCTCAAGCCTGGTGCAGCAATAGAAGAGTTTGATGCCATTATACCTAAAAATACCCTCACAGGAAAATTCAGAACACATGTCAATGAGCCTGGTATTTTTTACTTAGCAGAAAAAGATCCTGCATTCTTCCGCATCAAAGATTATCTTGTCCCAACTGGTAAAAACTTCAGTATTTTTAAACTTATTTTAAATTCACTTTTTATGAGGCTATTATTTAAGTTTGATTCTAGTTTATACTCTTTGGAAGCTCCCAGATCTTCTTCCAAAGATTTATACCAATAGCTTTGTCCTATCAAAGCTTATTGATGGTGCTGGTAAACTATATTTAAAGCTTAATGTTGATAATATTACATAGATCTTATGATCCCTGGAATATATATACCACCAGAAGGCCTACCAAAGATGAAAGCAGGAGAATTAACATCAATTTGTATTATTGGAAATGAAAATCAAGGGTATTAAGTTTTTCAACACCTTTGACTGATAGGCTTCTGCAGACTCCCTTTTGGTGTTGGGTATTTAGCTTGTGATACTGCTCAAATACAGAAAGAGGAGAAAGGGCGAGGAGTCTACCTTTTACATGCATATGGAGATTTTCTTTGGTAGGTAATTTATCTACAACCAAATCTAAAGAGATAGGGGGCAGGGTAGCAAGTCTGAGCCAAAAGATCTTGCAGAAAAAATTTCTCAAGAAAATACTGCTGAAATCAAAGCTGAAGATACTTCTGCCGACTTAGGTATTGTTGTAAAATGTATCTTAGTTTAATCAATAGCCACTACAAGTGGCTCAGACAAAGAGGATTGTGAACATCAAATGTCTGTAGAAGGTAATCTATCAATTAGTCTGACATTCAATTAAATGTATGCTAGATGCTGATGCAGCACTTCTGAGTGCAGTATATCAGAGCTTGTCAGTAGCCTTTGATGCAACAATATCCAAGCCGCTTTTACCAATTCTCCTCAATACAATGTATTCTTCATACGTTCTACCCAGCCGCCCAATAGATGTAGATATTAAGTCTACTTCTTGGAAAAAGGTATTTTACACCAAGAAATAACTTATGTTTAGCTAGCCAAATTTGGTAAAGCTCTAGAAAAGATGGGGCTTATTGGTTTAAAAGAAATCAAGGGCACTTTGTATGTTAAAAGTGTAAACTATGAGCACCCTGGGTAATTTTAAACTTAGAAAATATTTAATTTTCTAGGCTTAAGGAATATAGGCCTTTTAAAGCACCAAAAAAACCTGCCAATATCAAGGAAACAGCTCCAATCAACCAACCAACTCCTATAACAATCATTGATTTGTACAGATATACTGAGAACCAAAAACCATTTTTTGTTGATGATGATCCCAGGTATTCCTCCAAATTTTTATATTTAACTATTTAGCCATTATTTCACTGCCAATGAAGTCCGCGACCGGCTTTATTCTTACTTCTTAAGAGAAAATCTTGCTACTGCTACAAATGCAAGGTAAACCACTATTGGATACACTAACAAGCCAAGGATGATCAGGATTGATCCTATCTTATGTGATTTATTACTTGAAAAAGCTGAATACTTTACAATTGACATACTTGCTAAAGACCAGTTGCTTAAAAGGTACAATTTTAAAAATTGCTTATTGATCTATATTATAAGATTGCTTGCAAAGATGAAGCCTTTTCATCGAGTTGAAATCCCAGGCCAGGCATCACGTATTGGGTAAACTATCTCTTTTATCATAATATCTTATCATATCAGAAAAGGATCACCAACTCCTGTAGAACTAACACTAGCAACTCGCCTTGGCAACAAAAGTGTTACAAGTGTAACAAACTTTGAGTTCTATGGATTTGAGATGGAACAACTTGTCAAAGATTTTCAGACGCTTTGTGCCTGCAGTGTCTCAGGTAACTGTCTCAAAAATCATTCTAACAGTGCTAGTCTCTGCTCTCCCTGGAAAGGCAAACCTCCATAAAGAGGTTACAGTTCAAGGTCCTCAGCAAAAGCTGCTCACCAAATACTTTTCTGACCATGGATTGCCCTCTAGTCTTTTATCAGTGAAAAACAACCTCAAGAAAAAGAAAAAATGAGCATAAACTTTATGATCTTATATGTTATAAGTATGCAATCTATTTGATTGTAGATAAAGCTTAAAATATTGTTCTCTATTGGTAACATTGCAAGATATCTTTAAACTCTTAGAAGTTAATAATATCAACAATATATAGATTACATGCTTTAATTTCTATACAATTCAATGTTATATTTTTCAGCTAAAAGCTGAATCAGTTCTTTACTTTGATACTATATTTCTATTCTAAATGAAACTCAAGCTACAGTAGTTTTAAAAGCTATGGCGACAAGCAAAAATAATTCAGTTTTGTCAAGGATCCAGTCTTGGGTGGCCGCCCTGTCAGTTTCAGGGGTCACTCGGGCCAGGATTTTTGCAGGTAAAGCCCCCCACAAGAGAGGAGATAACTTAAAGATATAGGAGAGGGACTTCCCCACCCAGGACCATGGGCCGGTGGCCAGGATTATAGTGTCAATCACCCCTGTGAGGGTGATGTACACAATCCTGAACAGCTTGCCAGTGTGGTCGGTTGGGAGGTCGGGTGAGGAAGTGGGCATAGGTTTGGGGGTCACAGGTGGAGTTTGTAGGCAGGCAGGCAGGTAATTAAATTTTCCTCTAAACAACTTGGGTGTCGAGAATATCCAGGGGTCTTGACAGTTGTATCTAACTGTGGATTGTATGCGGGCCAAGGGATCTAGTTTGAGGATCTTTTCCGGGGTGTAATCCTTATATTCAGGTTTCAGAGGGTACTCTGTGAAGTGGACAGGGCCAAAGGGAACACCTGGAGGACAGGAATCTGCGGGCAGGAGGGCCAGAGGATCTTGTACTGATTTGATAGATGGCAAAGACAAAATAAGGCAGTAGCTGTGTAAGCCAAAATAACATAACCTTTATTCAAAAATGGTGATAAGTTTGGAGCGCGGGGTCCTTTGGTCTATATAGCACCCCACTTCCAAACTTAATATTTTCTATGGGGGGGTTCATCAGGGCATTGAGAAGGGCAGCCCCCAGGGATCTGGGTGCTCAGGTTCAAAGGCGGTAAAATGGCACCCGGGCCCAGAGTTTTTTCATTGGTCAGAGATCTCAAATTGGCTACTTGATTATCTTGCTCTAGAGTTGTGGTCATGGGGTTGGGCTGCGGGCTCGTACCTTCTTCTGGGAATGGCTCTTGATTGGCCACTAGTGTAGACTTTAAGCTCATGAAGCTAATGGTAGGAATTTTGTCGCCTCCATTAGGCGCCTTGATTACTCCTTCATTCAGGGCAATGATTCCTTTGGTTTGGCTTGCTTCATCATTCAGACCATCATTCTTGGCCTCAGCTTGCGGGGGTATGACCCCAGGGAAACGCGGGCAGGCAGCTCTTTGGCCCCCAGGCCCGGCAGCCTGCAGGGATTTAGGTTCAGGGTTTGAATCCCGTCCTTTGGCCCGGGTTTCAAGGGTAAAAGAATTGTCAATCCTGACAGATTTAAACAAAATGAACTCAGGTGTAAACAAAAGTGAAATAAACCCAAATCTATTGTAAATTAACATAAATTTGTTTATTTTTAATTTTGTTTACCTCTGAGTTCTTTTCACTTAAATCTGAATTATTTTTGCTTGTCGCCATAGCTTTTAAAACTACTGTATTAATATTTTAGTAAAAGTAAGCTATTAATTTCTATATTTAATGGCTCATTTTCAATATAGTGAAATTCACAGCTGTGAGGATAAGAAAAATAAAGTTTGCATAAAAAGCAATACACTCAATTCAGAACAAAATTAACTGAGCTCAAAGCAAAATTGAGATTGATGAATTTATATTGATTGACCAGTGATTTGAATCTACTTCTACTTTATTTTGAGCTCAGTTAAATCCATTTTGAGCTGATCTATTTTTACAGGCAAGTTCCTTGGTTGAAGTTCCTAAGGTCAAAAGTGCAAAAATCGAAAATAGGACCCCCCAAAAGTGCAAAAATTGAAACATTATGTAGGGTGCAAAAATCGAAAATATCAAAGATCAAAGTGCAAAAATTGATTTTCCAGAGGTTAACTTTGAAGCCAAAAAATACAGTTTATAATATAAAACTATATATGTTAAAAAAAAATTTCTAGACTAAAAAGACCCCAAGAAATTCATTTCTGCAATAAAAAATATATTTTAGATAATAAAAAAGTTCTTAAATTAGCTGTTTTTTAAAGAAAGTTTATTTTAGTTTCAAAAGCAAAATTAGACTAGAATTTATATGTAACTGTATTCCATTGAATATAAAATATGAAACTACACAAAAAAACTGCTTTATAAACTATAAGTTTAATAATAAAGTTAATTTAATTTCCAGCTTATGTAAAGCTATAATAATACTTCAGTATAAGCAAAATAAATGATTTTTCTTGCAAGATACAATCATATGATTTTAGGTATTTTGGTTTATTAGTGATCTTATTTCAATGATAAAAATTATAGAAGTCTATAATTAAAATAATATAAAGTACATTACTTTCTTATTAAAGCTATATCATACAATTTTATACTTAATAAAAGATATAGTCTTATATCTTATTTATAAGTCACAATATTCAAAGATATCAAGAACCTGCCACTTACATCTCATAAAATGAAGCCTTGAATATTTTTGTGTTAAAAAGACAGTAATTTCACCAAAAGATGATATAGATAGTTCAAAGTTGTTATCAAAGAGAAAATTTTTATACATATTATTTTGCTCTAATACATATAGTAAAAAGATATAATAGAAGATAATTGAGGGTAAGAATGCAGAGAGGATAATAGAAGATAATCAAGGGTAAGAATGGAAAGATATAGTAGAAGATAATTGAGGGCAATAATAGAGAGATAATAATAGAAGATAATCAAGGGTAAAAAAAGGAGAAGAGAAGAAAAAAAGAAAGTTTTTCTACTTGGTATCAGATTTTATATAATCCACCCTCTTGACAACGCCAAATTTTTTTCTAAGTTTTTTGGCCCCTAGTGCAGCCAAGGGACCAACAAACTTTTAAAAGAATTTCAAGGAGGAATGAGAGGTGGAAAGGAGAGGTGGGAAAGGAGAAAATTCAAAAGAGAAACCTTCAAAAAAACCCAAGAGCTTATTGCACTTTGATTTAGGCACTTCGATTTCTGAACTTTGTTTTGTGCACTTCAATTTTTTCCCCTGAAATAACATAGGGAAACATAGTACAATATTATATTAATTTAATATTTTTTGAAATTGCCTCCAAAACATACCACTTTATTAATATTGCAATAAAATAAAAACCTACCAAAAAACTTCATTTCTTTTTTATATATTTAAATATCAGGTCTTAAAGAATCTACATGAGGAATTTCAAAAGTTTTTATTAATTATTTAAAATTTTATAAGCTTATAAAGAGTGTGACTAAATCTAAAAAGTCAATTTTCAATTTCCTCACTTTTGATTTGAGGAACTTAATAAAACATAATGAATAAAATATTAATTTTTTGCAAAAATTTAATATTAAGTGGTCCTAAATTTTTGGTACCTTTTTGGATTTTGATTTGACTACTTTTTTATTTCTGCACCCATTAAGAATGTCATGAATGACATTTCAATACTTGTATTGAAAACCCAAGAGTTGAACCCCAGTTCCCTGAAGGCAGATCAAACCCCCAGGATGGTCCAGGACCCACCAATCCGTTAAGTCACAGGCTCAAATTGTTAAATTACTCCACAACCCGCCGGCCTACTATGGAGGATTCCCTGAATGGTTACCAGACTGCCGCCAAACTGGTTCCAATGAAGACCCATACCTACAAAGGAGATGTAGCCTGGCTAACAGAGGTTGGGGAATGACCTACTACTATACCTGCCAACCTGCCAATCTGCTAAGCGCCAATACTGGAATTTCAAAATCAACATTGTAAATCCTGGAATCAAACCCTGACCCTCCAAAGACTACTCAAGTCACACAAAGTGGACAGGAAACCCCCCACTTGCTAAATTGAAAACCCGAGTTGACAAGTTACTCCAAGGCCCGCCAGTCTCCCAAGGACAATTCTCCAAATGGTCACCAGATTGATGCCAACCTTGAGCCACCAAAGATCCAGACCTATGCAGAAGTTGCAGCTTGCCTTAAGAAGGTTAAAACAAAACCTATTATTAACTCTGCCAATGACCACCAGCAACTGCCAGCCTTCCGTCCAGAATAGGTAGTACAATTGAACTACTCAGGTGACATAGTGAACAGTGGCGGCAGAACAAAGCATTGCCACTTCTATTTGTCAGAGCAGGCACAACCTGGATCTGCCGCTCTAAAGACTCTAAGCCAATATCCATGCCCCACCAGTGCCTTGTCTGCAAACCTGAACCCTGCAAAAATTGAAGAAGCAAAATCCCATGGTATAAAAACCCCAGCGGTATGGTAATGTCCACATTGTCATTTTTGTTAATAAAGTTTTATGAACCTTTGGTTTGAACAAATCTTACCTTACCTAGTCTTAGTGATCTTCCATCTTAACTCTGTTCAAGTAGACCATCAGGCAACTGCCCCCTCTGGAGACCAACCTGCTGATCCTACCCAGGCACTATACTGTCCCCCAGGAGCCCCCTTTGGACCTGTGCATTTTATCAAATACCCACCCAACCTGGCCTACACAAAGTACAACTTAGAGACCATCCTCATTGCTGACCCCTTGGCCAGGACTAGAGAAACTGAATACATAGGACGTGAAGGAAAGTGGTACAAAAGGCCGCCAAGGTTGTTCAAAGACAAGTACAATTATCTGCCTGCCTACTTTGTTCTGATGACTCTGCCCTTAACCTCACAACCTGACCGCCCAATGGAGACTCCCACTGCTGCAGAGACTATGTCCACCCAACTGTTTGGAGTACTCTATATCACTTTGACAGGAATAGTGGATTCCATGGTCCCTACCTCTGGACCCTGGTCCTTACTTGGGCAATCCATTTCTTACATTATCAAGTTAGCACTCATTCTATGGTGGGCTTTACCCGCCGGCTTGATCCAATCCAATCCCATCCCAAGTCACCCAATGACTCTACCTATGCCTGGTTTCCTGACATTATGACAATCCTTTACAAACATGGTAACCTGGGCCCCAAGATGTTGTTAACACTTGGGGCAACTTGTATGCTTTTTTTTGTAATAATCACTTATTACACCCATAAGGCAATTACCTCCCTGATACTCTCATGGATGAAGAACCAACCTGCCAAAGAATTAAAAGACCCAGCACTTGGTGCAGAACCCCAGAACCCCGCCACGTCACAAGTACAAAACATGATTGTGAACCAGACCACAACTAAGGTGGATATGCCCCAGATGGGCAAACTCACCTTAGAAGAAGCCCGCCAAACCATACCAGTCCTCCACCCCCATTTCCAAACCAACGCTAACTCCTACCCCAGTGACACCAAGAAGGTCTTGGGGGTGGCTGCCATGCTATCAGGAGACACACTAGATTGGTTCAGAAAGGCCACCGCTGAAGATGTTGAATTTTGCCTTGACTACTCAAGATTTGAAGCCAAACTCATGAGCACTGACAATGACCAAGACACCAGATACTACGCACTGAACTCTCTTTTAGAGATCCAACAAGCAAACCACCCTATCCAAGCCTATATTGATGAGTTCCTTAAACTTAAGATTTTTACAAAACTTGAAGACAATTAGCCGCCATTATCTTCAGAAAGGGAGTCAATTCAGCCATGAAAGACTTGTTGAAGCACCTCCCGCCCGCATTGAGCCTGGAGGAACTACTTCCCCTATGCAAAGACCTGAGTCTAAACCAAGAGGGACATAACTTATACCCGGCCAAGCTGGCAGAGCCAC
This sequence comes from Entomophthora muscae, assembly GCA_014839935.2. NCBI lineage: Eukaryota > Fungi > Entomophthoromycota > Entomophthoromycetes > Entomophthorales > Entomophthoraceae > Entomophthora > Entomophthora muscae. Next base: position 155,162 of record QTSX02005026.1, read on the forward strand.
GACGCCCAACTGACCAGGAATGTCCCCCAAAGAGTTACAACACCACTATCAAGATGGGTTATGTTTTTACTGCCACAAGGCCAGTCATCTAACCAGAGCATGCCCTAAGAAGAATATACCTCCTGTATCCTTGGCACAAATAAACACCTCTGCGCAATCTTACAAATTCATACAGGTGACCATAGACCTTCTTGGGAATCAGCGCCAGATTGAAGCCTTTATTGATACAGGAGCTGATGAAAGCTTCATTGACACCAGCCTGGCAAAGGAACTAGGATTAACGGCTTCAGAGCGCAGCCTACAAGTAATCATGGGAAACAGCTCCCTGGAAACTGGCTATGAATGTGAAAAAGAACTCCCCTTGACAATTGGAAAGAACATATACCCAACCCCCTTGATCCTCTTGCCAGTATTGCCACATCCCCTAGTATCAGGTAACTCATGGTCCGACAGACACGGCCTGATCCTTAAATATTGTGAACAGACCACTACTTTGGGACAACCTGAATCTTGTGACACCATTCTGTTATGTATGAGTCATGGCAGAGCCCCAACCAACAGACTCTTAACCATAAAGATGGAACCCAGCGTTGGGACACTACCTACCTCCCTGAAGAAGTGGGACCATGTGTTTAGCAAAGAGGAAGCCACAAAACTACCCAGCCACTTAATCCATGACCACGCTATAGACCTACTACCGGGCACCCAACCACACCACGGCCCCATTTATAGTTGCAACCACCGTGAGCAAGTGGCCTTGAAAGCATACCTAGAGGATATGACAAAAAAGGGTTTCATCTGAGTGTCAAAGGCCCCCTGCTTGTTGCCCATGCTGTTTGTAGGGGGAAATGGCAGAATGCGTCCATGCGTAAACTACCAGAAACTGAACGGCATTGCGGTGAAGAACCGCTACCCCATCCCTAACGCTGATGACCTTTGTGATGTACTGACCCAAGCCCAGGTGTACTCAAAAATTGACCTTTGTGATGCCTTCAACCAGATCCAAATCAAAGACAGAAACAAATACAAGACAGCTTTCAAAACCAGATATGGGTTGTACGAGTACCTAGTAATGTCATTTGGTCTCTGTAACACCCCCAGCACTTTACAAAGGATGATCAACTCTGTCCTTGGCAAGTACCTTGACCAGTTCTGCGTGTCATATTTGGATGACATCCTCATATATGGCAAGTCACATGAGGAACACCTCCAACACCTTGACCAAATACTGGAGAAACTCTCCCAAGCAAACTTACATGCTAAGCTTAAGAAATGTGAATTCTTTCAGTCTGAAGTTATGTTCCTGGGGTACGTAGTAAAGACCGGTGGGTTTGCCATGGCACAGGACAAAGTAGAAGCAATAACATCTTGGCTGGTGCCCAAATGCAGGAAGATGTGAGAAGTTTTTTGGGCCTGGAAAATTATTGCAGGGATTTCATCCAAAATTTTCCTCAAATTACCCTGCCCCTGACCTGCCTTTGATCTGAAAAAGTCCAGTTTGTCTGGACCCCTTAATGTACTTCTGCCTTTGAAGCCTTGAAACTTGCTTTCACCTCTGCCCCTATCCTGGCCATGCGTGACCCATCCAAGCCATTTATACTGGAAACCAACACATCCGACTTTGCGGTGGGCAGGGTCCTTCTTCAGGAAAGAGGGGATAGTATGCTACATCCTGTAGCATATTACTCCAAGAAGATGCTGCCTGCCAAAGGAAACTACCTGATCTACAACAAGGAGATGCTTGCAATAATGAAGACCTTGAAACATTGGCGCCAATACCTATGTGGTGCCAAATTTCCAGTAAAGGTCTTAACCAACCACAAGAACTTGGTTTACTTCTTCAAACCCAGACAGCTAAACCAGAGGCAGGCCAGATGGGCCTTGGAACTGGCTGACTACACCTTGACCATCAACTACAAGCCTGGGAAGGTGAACATGGTGCCTGACGCCCTGGGTAGAAGAGCTGATCTGACCCCTTCCTCTGCAGAAACCAAGGACCACAACACACATGTACTCCTTGACCCTGCCAGCCTAGGCATCTAATTGATGTACATGAAGATCATGGCCCACAAACCTGACATAATTGAGGCGCAAAAACAAGACAAATACTCAGCGGAACTTGTTGACAACTTGACCTCAGACCCAGAGAGCTGCCACCACAAGAAAGGATTTTTGCTGAAAGGATCCACCCTGCTATTACACAACCAGATCTATGTACCAGAAGGTGAAACAAGGACCAAAGTACTCATTGATTATCATGACTCAGAGATGGCCGGCCACCCTGGCAGACTCAAGACACTCCAAGGAATCAAGAAGAATTATGCTTGGCCCTAAATGGACAAAGAAGTGGCTGCCTACATCAAAGGCTGTGAGACATGTGAAAGAACCAAAACCCGTAGATCCAAACCTGAAGGCCTGCTAAGACCACTAGACATACCAGTGGGACCCTGGCAGTCTGTTTCAATGGATTATATTGTAGAACTGCCCCTCTCCAATTTGTTCAATGCCATCCTGGTCATGATAGATAGGTTTACTAAGATGTCCTATTTTATCCCTACCACCACCCACTGCACTGCTGCAGAGACAGCTAGACATTTCCACGACCACATCCTAACCCAACATGGCACTCCGTCAGAAATTATCACTGATAGGGGCCCTCAATTCACCTCAAATTATTGGACTCAAGTGATGAAGGACTTAGGGGTAAAACGCTGTGTATTCACCTCATACCACCTACAGACTGACAGCCAGACTGAACAAGTAAACCAAATACTTGAACAATATCTACAATGCTATGGCAACACTGACCAAGACAACTGGGCTGAGATGCTACCCATGGCACAGTATGCCTACAACAGCAAAGACCACACATACACCAGAATGTCCCCCTTCAAAGCCAATTATGGCTTTGACCCATCCTGGGACCCCATTATTGGTAGTAAGGAAATAAACCTGTCAGAACAAACCTGGATTGAACAGATACACAACACCCAAAAAACCTGTCTTAAGAATCTAACCCGTACTGTCCAGACTTATAAGGCGTTTGGGGACAAAAAGAGGACCCCTGGGAAACCGTTGAAAGTAGGAGACAAAGTCTATCTGGACTCTTGAAACATGCCTCTGACTTTTCCCTGTCAGAAGTTAGCCCACAGAAGAAGTGACCCCTACAATATCACCAAGCTAGTAGGTCAAGTTGCATTTGAACTAGAATTACCCCCCTTGTGGAAAATACATAACGTCTTCCACCGCGTGCTTCTATTCAAGAAAGAAGAAAACCCCCTCCCCCCACCAGAAACTCAAGACTGACACACCTCCCATCCAAGTAGGATGCTCTGAAGAATATGAAGTTGAATATGTTCATGGGGACCGTACCCACTATAAAACCCTCCAGTACTATGTCAATTGGAAGGGATACCCACCCAAGGAAAGCACCTGGGAACCATTAAGCAACCTACCCAACACCCAACTAGCAATCCAACAATACCTTGAGAAGAAGGCCAGGAAGGAAGGGACCCCTGGGAAGGAAGGGGATTATGTCATGAATGACATTTCAATACTTGTATTTAAAACCCAAGAGTTGAACCCCAGTTCCCTGAAGGCAGATCAAACCCCCCCAGGACAGACCAAGACCCGCCAACCCGTTAAACCACTGGCTCAAATTGTTAAATTACTCTGCAACCTGCCAGCCTACTACAGAGGATTCCCTGAATGGTTGCCAGACTGCCGCCAAACTGGTGCCAATGAAGACCCATACCTACAAAGGAGATGTAGCCTGGCTAATGGAGGTTGGGGAAGGACCTACTACTATACCTACCAACCTGCCAAGCACCAATACTGGAATTTTGAAATCAACATTGGAAACCCTGGAATCAAACCCTGATCCTCCAAAGACTACTTGAGTCACACAAAGTGAACAGGAAACTGCCCACTTGCTAAATTGCAAACCCGAGTTGACAAGTTACTCTGAGGCCCGTCAGTCTCCCAAGGATAATTCCCCAAATGATCACCAGATTGATGCCAACTGTGGTGATCCACATGTGTGTTGTTTTGCAGGCAAAGTTTTGATTTGGCTTCAAATAAAGACAATATGCTGAAGAGTGACACTGTGTGGTTAGCTGGTGACACTGTAAGCTAGTAGGTAACATAGGGCTACTAGGGGTAATTAGGGTGAGCCTAGTAGGTAACATGGGACTACTAGGGTAAGTAAGGTCTGGCTGGTAGGTAACATAGGACTACCAGAGGAAGATGTTGCCTCCACCCAGCAGAAGAAATTGGCTGCTGTGGGTTATAGTGCCTCACCTTGCAGGAAACTGTGGCTGCAGAAGGGTTAAGACTGAAATAGCAAGCAAGGAACTTTGTCTGTCTTGGGGGAGTAGGTTTTGGACCCCTGGCGGGTAATGTGGGCTGCCAGGGAGGGGAAGAGCTTTGAGGGCTCTACGTACCCTAATACGCTTACAGGAGGTCTGTGAGCAAGCACCCTACCTAACAGACTGGTAGGGTGTCCTTGTTTATGTCCCTCTGGGAGCTTTGGGGGAACTCAAATTGAGCATTGGAGGGCATAGATTTGCTCAGAGGTGTCACCAAGGCGGTTTGATTGGGGAAGCAAGCTGCAGAACTTGGTGTGATCAGGCCTCTGGGAAGTGGAGCTGATTACTCTGCAACTGAAAGCCCAGACTTAATCACCTGGGTGAGTAAAGACAATGCATAGACATTGATCTAGGGTTGAATGGCCTAAGTGGATTGCCACTTGCAGGGGCCCAGTCAAATGTCAGTTCAATGTAGACTCATGCATGGGTATACAGGTTCTGATAACAGGGACTGAGATAAAGAACCGAGGTGGTTCATGCTTTGGGATCAGCAGAGAAGACTAGTAAGAGGGACTGTATGATCACAGAGAAGACTAGTTGACAGACTGTTAATTAATATTGAATTCTGGGAACCAATATGGTTCAGTGTGTTAAAGGAACAAAGGAGGCTCCTAGTGAGGATTGGTTGAGGAAATGGTCAAGGATAAGATGAAGGACAAGAAGATTATGATGCAGGACTAGCTGATCATAATGAAGGATGGCCAAAGGACCAGAAGTTTGTGTTGAAGGACTGAATAGCTGAGAGGATGTGAGTGCAGGACCAGGAGATAACCTGAAGGGACTAGCCAGACTGGATACAGAGGCTGGAAGAACTATTTTAGTGTCTTTTGAGAGGAAAATAGATAAAAAGAAGCAGTTAAATAATAATTAAATACTGCCTGATTATGATTAAAAAGGATTTAATATAATATTATAAAAAGAAAGAGAAGGAAAAATAATATGTAGTTTGTTAGAACTATAAATTTATTTGAAAAGAAGAATTAAGTCAGAAAGAAGCCAGAAAGAGGCTGGAAATGGAACAGAGAGACTATGAGGGCAAAAGAGCAAATTTTGCCAAGAACAACTAGGAGAGGTGAAAGGACAAGAAGCAAGCAGGTTTGAAGTTGAAAAACGTTGAGAGAAACACAGAGAAACATTGTAAAATTGAGGGTCAAAATTTGCCTAAGTAAAACATATGTGAAAGCGCTCAAGATTTGCCGGGGAAACATGACGGGAATCATGGTGAAACCGTTTGAAACGCGGAGCAGTTGTTTACACGGAGCAAGACAGCCTCAGGTTCAAACCAGGGTCAAGAGCAAGTCATCCAGGGAAACCTTTTTGGAAAAACTGTTGAATTGAGGCATGTGATTGGCTATGAGCCAAAGTCTATTTGATCAGTGTTTTAAGGGCTTTAACTTAAGAGTTAAAGCCTAAAAAATGAGGATCAGAAGCAGAAAATTCAGGGCTTTCATTGGCTGAAGTAAGTTTTAAAGTTTAATATATTATAGAAGGAGAAAAACTGGATAGTTTAAGCTTTGAAAAACCAGAGTTCTAAGAGAGGTTTTTGGTCTGAAACAAGGGGCTATAAAAGGGAGAGCTATCTGTGACTCTTGAAGGACTGGATCAAGTGGATTAAAAAGGCCACAAGAGCTACAGAAGGAGACAAAGATTAAGAGTAGGAAGCCAGAGCTAGGAACAGACCGCAGGAGACCAAGATCAGAACACAGGAGCCCAAGACCAAAGTGCAGGAGCCCAAGACCAAGGAGCAGGAGCCAAAGACCAGGTACAAGGAGTCCAAGAGGTTGTTAAAGAACTCTAAGTACTGGCACAAACCCTCATTATTCCCTATTCCAAGGCCATATATCAGAAGGTTTCTAAGGGGATCTTCCTTCTGACTGTGAATAAAACGCCTATTACAATCCCTACCCAAATTTTCCGCATTAAAAAGAATATAAGTTCTATGAGTCAATTACCCCACATTTTCTATCCTAGCCCAGGGGACAAGGAATCCTATTACCTGGGGTGCAGGAAATTTGCCTCTAGTAATTTGGCCCAGGAGGAGTGGGAAAAGATGACTAGGCATCTTGAAATGACCGATAGAGGGAGGGAGTTTATCAGGGGAGAGTTTGCTAGACTATTACAGGATTGGTATTGGCCTACAGAAGGGCTGGCGCCTGAAGAAGTACAGGTGTATGATGGAGACGCTTGCCTAGTGATGGGGAAGGTACTGTAAGAGTTTGCTCTTATGCAGGCCAAGTATAAGCTCCTAACCAACCATTCACCACTGTTGGAGAATGACAACTCCTCCAAGCCGGTCCCTGGCTATGACCCAGGACACCCTTTGGGGACTGGTGACCAGGAACCCCACACCAACCTTGAGCCACCAAAGATCCGGACCTATGCAGAGGTTGCAGCTTGCCTTAAGGAGGTTAAAACAAAACCTATTATTAACTCTGCCAATGATCACCAGCAACTGCCAGCCTTCCGTCCAGAATGGGTAGTACAATTGAACTACTCAGGTGACATAGTGAACAGTGGCGGCAGAACAAAGTATTGCCACTTCTATTTGCCAGAGCAGGCACAACCTGGATCCGCCACCCTCAAGACTCTAAGCCAAGATCCATGCCCTGCCAGTGCCTTGTCTGCAAACCTGAACCCTGCAAAAATTGAAGAAGCAAAATCCCATGGTATAAAAACCCCGGCGGTATGGTGATGACCACATTGTCATTTTTTTAATAAAGTTTTATGAACCTTTGGTTTGAACAAATCTTACCTTACCTAGTCTTAGTGATCTTCCATCTTAACTCCGTTTAAGTAGACCATCAGGCAACTGCCCCCTCTGGAGACCAACCTGCTGATCCTACCCAGGCACTATACTGTCCCCCAGGAGCCCCCTTTGGACCTATGCATTTTATCAAATACCCACCCAACCTGGCCTACACAAAGTACAACTTGGAGACCATCCTCATTGCTGACCCCTTGGCCAGGACTAGAGAAACTGAATACATAAGACGTGAAGGAAAGTGGTACAAAAGGCCGCCAAGGTTGTTCAAAGACAAGTACAATTATCTGCCTGCCTACTTTGTTCCCATGACTCTGCCCTTAACCCCACAACCTGACCGCCCAATGGAGACTCCCACTGCTGCAGAGACTATGTCCACCCAACTGTTTGGAGTACTCTATATCACTTTGACAGGAATGGTGGATTCCATGGTCCTTACCTCTGGACCCTGGTCCTTACACGGGCAATTCATGTCTTACATTATCAGGTTAGCACCCATGCTATGGTGGGCTTTACCTGCTGGCTCAATCCAATCCCATCCCAAGCTGCCCAATGCCTCTACCTATGCCTGGTTTCCTGAAAAGAAACTATATGTAAATTTTAAATAAATTTTTATGAGACAAAATTTTATTTTTTAAAAATAAAGAGCTTATAATAGTATTTTATATTAATATTTGAACAAAAATATTAAAAAAATTATCTAAAGTTAAAAAAGCTTTTTTTAGCTCTTGATTTCTTTTTTTACATATAGAAATTTTTTTTAAATTTTAATTTTTTTTTAATTTTGATGTGTCAAATATTAAATTGAAGATTTTTTTGCACTTCAATTTTTGCACTTTCAATTTTGTCCTCTCTATTCAAATGGCTAAATAAATTCTTTTTTAAAAACCAAATTAAATTAAGATGTGTTTTAAATTGCATCAATTTGGGCACTTCAAACTTGGTTTTTTTGATTTTAGCTACTAGTAAAAATATTTTAAAAGAAGTCAAATTTAAGAAAAATACTAAATTTTTTGGGAAATTTTTTTATTAATTAAAGTGCGGAGATCAAAAAATCCATCAATTTGGAGATTTTGATCTCCACACTTCAACTTTAGGCACTTGCCCAATTTTACTCACTCTACAGGTTTGAAAACTACTGAAATGAAATAACTATTAAAGAGGGTCACTTGTCTCTATTTTGATACCTTCATAAGTTTGGTAATAAACACTATTGATTAATAAAAAAACACCCAAACAATAACATTTTATTATAGCCCAAAGTATATCTGTGGTTTTTCTTGAAACTTTCTCTACAGTTTCTTTTTTTAAAAATGTATATCAAAATCCTTAAACCTTTTATTTAATTGAACTAATGGGTCATTATTTTTCTTGTTATGCTTAAGCGCCAGATTGATTATTTTATAACTTAATCACATTATTCATATTCAAATTATTTTAAAAAGCTTAAAATACAATCAATCCTAAATCTTCAATTGATCTTGGGCTTAGGTGATTTTTTCTGAAAATAATTCATCAATTTTAGAACTGAAAATTGCAACTTATAATATTACTGACAATATCTTAAGTGCTACTACAAACTATAAACCAAAAATATTTATAATGAGTTTCATGGGAGAGTAATAGCAGCCCCAAAGCTATAAATGCTATTACCCTATCTTTGGCTCATCATAAATATTCTTAGTTTGTTTCAGAATTTTTTTGTTGTTTTTGAAAGACTAATAACTCTATTTGAAATACACCTTCTAGTAAGCTGCCTGACTTCAGGAATTTGTCCTAATACACCACTAGCATTTTCTGATATTTTTGTTTCTCTGGTATTATCACGTGATTTCAAATGATAAGTTATCTCAGAATATTCTGATAAACTTTCAAATGTTAGAGGTAAAGTATATAACTTCCCATCTTTCATCAAGTATGAAAGATTAATGCACAGATTTTTAACTTCAAGCTCTCTTTTTATAGGCCTAACTTTTCTTTCATAAATATAAAAGAATGACTTTTAAGAAATATTTGAGCCTGATAGCACTGATTTATATAATTCTTTCTTTTTCTTCTTTCTCAAAAATCTTTACAATCATTCATATTACTAATAAAAAGCTGATTTTCTTTCTCTCTTAATGTTTTTTATATCAAACCAAAGTGACCATCAATAATGCTTTTCCCATGACATTCTACAAATCTATTGTATTTAATAGACCCTTTAATGTATTTTAGTGCCTCTCTAAATAGATAATATATGAATTCATAGGATCTAAAGTGGTTTCCATTATCAGTTCATACCTTTATATGTATTTTTTAAAACTTTTCTAATTTAAGAAGGCTTATTAGATATTCACCTTAAAATAAAGAATCATGAGACAATATTTGAGATAAAAAATCATGGTATTCATATTTAACTTTATTGATTTGTTTAAATACCAATGCAAATTCTAATAAAGAAATAGGTTTCTTAGAATAAAAATAGCTATTGGTTTCTATTGGACCACCTTCAACCTTTAAATTATCTTTATAATCTATGACTATAACACAAGACTCATAATCTAATTCATTAATATCTTTTTTATATTCTCTATTTTGGTGAACATAAAAGTCTTTGTGCTGATCAATAGATTTTAAGTCATCATTTATAGATTCTGGAAGTGGTAAATTTTTGCTTTCACATTCTTTTTCCTTTTTTCTAAAGATATTTTTAAATTGCAAATATTACACATGTCAGTTTGTTTTTTACTCTTTATTATATTTTTGGTATTAGTTTATAGAAAGTAGAAATTGATATTGTAATCTTGTTTTTTATTTTCATACTTTCATATATTTTTTGTTTTTAAGAGAGAGTATTTTATTGCACTTGAGTATTCACTTATTTCTTTTTCAATATATTTATAAATTTTTGCTTGTTCTTTTTTTGTAAACTGGCTTGTTTCAAAAGAATTTTCCAGCAGTTTTTTAATTATTTTTTGATTATTTCTTTTTTTTAATGAATAGTTCTTATTTTTTTGGCTTTTTTTGTTTAAGCTTACATTTTTATTTATTTTTCTTGAGTATTCAAACTCACTTTTTGTTATATTTAACCCCGTATCATTAAGCTCTTTTAAAGTGTAACTATAATTAACCAGAGATTGCAAGGCTGGGAGATGCTTTTGGGGAGAGGATTTCAGAAGATCCTTTAAGTCATCAAGTATCCCATTTAATTTCTTATTTTGAACAGCAGGAAGGAACTCTGTTTTTCCAAACTCAGTTTAAGTGAGGAAATGATTGATGAAATAATTAAGGTTGCCTCCAGAAACAAAGGAAAATGCTTTCTTAAGCATAGCAATTCTTTCACGTTTTGTTGATGCTCTCAATGAGGGAAAGGGCTGCATGGTAGAGGTGAAGTTAACAGATTCCATAATATTTTATTTATGATTGCTGATAATTAGATGCTTTGTAGAGATGCCTTGCAAAAGAGTGCTGGTTGCAGGAATGATATATTTTTGTAAAGATGGGTTGAAATAAACCTTAGGTGGTGCTTTAGCACTTATATAGCAAGCCTTATGACACCATTCTGAAAGAGATGATGTGATAGCTTTTATTAAAATTCCAACTTAAATCTATATTTCTAGAATAAATGAAATACCCAGTTTTCATACACAAGTGATATATGTGGAGCAGCTAAGCATCATTTTTACATCATATCCTCTTTGTAATCAATGCAAATCAATTAAAACAATGTATTTACTTAATTGTAACTCTTCTGCATATTTTTAAAATGATAAAATATTAAAGAATTCTATTTAAAAGATGGTTAAATTGAGGTCAAAGCTCGCTTGAACCTTAAAACTAATCTAAACAGCAATTAACTAAATGTCCTAACTTCAAACTACCATAAAATCCTAAATAATTAAACTTTTTAATCAAAATAAAATGAAAAAATAAAGCTCTACATCTTATCTTTAGTCTTTTCAAATAAAAAATATATTGTATAGTAAAAAATAAGTTTATTTATCTTTAAAGTGATTTACTTTTTATCATTAGCAAAATAATATAATAAAATACAGACTATGCTCTTTTAAAAAACTTTTGCTTTGATATTAAGTATAGTATATATATTAATATTTTTGCACCAATAGAAAGATGGGATTCTTAGCTTCATTTTGATAGCTTAAAGTGTAAATTTTTTTAATTTTTCATTGAGTTATTACTGTTTTAAATATAAAATGTGTGATTAGTTACTTTTTTCAAAATTGAACTGTGCTATGCTGCAACTTGGACAGCATGTGTATTAGAAAATGACCTAGTCCCTAAAAGAATGACCCTAATGTTAAAACTAAAAATTAATTTCTGCTAGATCTTAGATGAGCTTCTATATTAGTTGTATAGTGTTTTTCATAAATAATACTGATTTTCTGTATGTTGACAATCAGAGGCAGAAAGATGTTCAATCAAAATGACAGTAAATTGGATGACAGAACTCATTTTTTTGTTTTTGGGTTTTTTCTTGTGATTAGCTTAGTTTTGCACATGCTTAATTTAAGCTTAAAACAAATTTTAAATTCCACAGGTCATTTTCTATCATATGGCTAAAGTTTATTTTTTTACATGAGAAAATGAAAAGAAATTTAAAAAATGAAATGTAATACTATTTAAAAAGAACCAAATTTTCTGGCATCCCTAATAATTTCAAGCTGCCATAAAAATCATATTATTAAAAACTATAAATTCATATTTATTTTTATTCTTGTCAAAACAATGGGGTTAACACACCAGAAAAGTTCTTCACAAGAGATCCTGTGCCACTCAAACTGACTTCCCCACTACTCAAAGCCAAATGCAGAAGTCAACTCAAATGACTAAATCCACCAACAAGAACCAGTGACAATTCCAGCTCAGTTGTCAGGATTGATAATTCATTACCCCGGGAAACCCAGGCCCAAGGGTGGGATTTGAACCCTGAACCTACATTCCTGCGGGCCGCTGGGCCCATGGATCAAGGGCCCGCTCACCTGTATTTTTTTGGGATCAAGCCCCTGCAAGCTGAGGCTCCTGCTAAGTCCCAAAGCCAAAATATTTGCACCAGCTCAACCATGGTGGCGCCCAAAGAGGAGCCTCTTGAATTGCCTAATGAAAGCAGAGATGGTGCCTCTGTGAATTTCATGAGTTTGAAGTCCTCTCAAGTAACCAATCAAACCCTACTGCCAAAGATAAACCCAGGCTTTGGGCCCAACCCCGTGACCACAGAAAAGAATCAAGAAAATTGAGTGATCAAATTGGATGTTCTGACCAATGAGAGAACACCCAGCTGAGGTGCCATTTTGCTGCTCCCACACCTGGGTCCTCTGGCTGCCTGCCCACACTTTTCCCAATATTTTGATAAAGCCCCAATGGAAAATACTAAGTATGGAGGCGGAATGCTATATATGCCTATAGATTCTGCGCTTGAACCTTATTGCCATTTTTAAATAAAGGTTATGTTACTTTGGCTCTTACAGCTATTGCCATATTTTGTATTTGCCGTCTATCAATTCAGTTTAAGATCTCCTGGCCCTCCTGCCCCACTGCCTGCAGTTTTCTGTCCATCTGGTGCACCCTTTGGGCCTGTTCACTTCACTGATTATCCCTTGAAGCCTGAATATAAGGATTATACACCAGAGAAAATCCTCAAACTTGACCTGCTAGCTTGCATCCAATCTGCTATTAGATACAACCGCCAAGGCCTGTGGATATTCTCCACCCCTAAACTATTTAGAGGAAAATTCAATTATCTCCCGTCCTACAATATCTATATGGAACTGCCTGTAACACCCAAACCAATGCCAGCCTTCTCACCTGACCTTCCAACCAACCATACCAGCAAGCTTTTTGAAATAGTGTACATCACCCTCACAGGGGTGGTGGACACCATTGTACCAGCCACCGGCCCGTGGTCTTGGGTGGGGAAGTCTGCTTCCTACCTTCTAAAGTTAGCTCCTCTCTGGTGGTGGACCCTGCCCACAAAAACCCCGGCCCAAATTACCCCCAGAAACAGCGGGCCAGCCGCCCAAGACTGGATCCCTGACATCAGTGGGCAGCTTAGTTTGGCGCTTGACTCATTATAAGGATCAAGCCATCCCATTTCCAATCCATTTGACTGATTGTCACAATATTATTACTTGTAAAACAATTCACTCAAACTATATAAGTTATACATCTTGATAAAGATAATTAACTAGTTTCCAAAATATTTTCCCCTTGTAACTTGCTAATACGGCACAGTTACAACATTTTTTATATTTTAAAATATATTTAAACTTTAATAGGGGAAAAGACCATGTTTTTTTCAAAAATAATAAGATGTCATTTATTTTCTTTTATTATTGTTATTATTGTTATTTAGAGTTAACAATTTATTTCATTAATGAAAGCTTAAAAAATAGAGTTCAAATACTATATTTTAGGTACCAACTTAACTTTTTTTGGCTTTTTCAGAGCAGCTGTTCTGGCAAACCATAGGAATTAACTGCTATGAGCCTCAACTCCCTTAGCTGGCTAAGAGTTTTTAGACTAATAAAACATAAGACCAATTTTTCTTGAAACATAAAATTTGGCCAAAAAATTAGCAATTTATTATCAGAATCAAATAAGCCTTAGAAAGCTTACTGTAAATTCAAAACTGAACATAAAAATGAAGGATTGTCAAATCCTTGGTCCAAATTTTGAATCACTTTTGCGGGCAACTCAGCTGAGTGAAAATTAAAATATTAAATAAAATTAACCATTTAATTTGGCTTTTTTGGTTTATTTAAATTTGCAGATTTCAAATTCCTCAAGCAGATAACTCAACTAACAAAAGACAAAACTCAGTAAACAAATGCGGGATACATGAATCAGAAATGCAGGATTCTAATGTATGATTTGAGATTTCCTGTATTTCAAACAAATTATAGACATCATGTAAAAATTAACAAATCTGAAATTGCGGGATTGTCAAATCCAAGAACCAAGCTTCAAATCATAATTGCAAGGAATTTGAAATAAATATAATTTATGGGTATCTCAAAAAGGATGCCAAAGGATCTAGAGTGGATTTGTGCTGATTCTTTTAGGAAGCACAAGCATTCTCAAAAATCACCCTATTCTAGTTTAGGACGGCAACCGCCAGAATTAACTCATTCCGCAAGTCAAATCACTATATGTCAATAATCAGAATTAAAAATACTTTAATGTCAACAGCATTGAAAAGTCAGAATTAAGTTTTAACTCATGCAGACTACTAAATGTTGACACTTTTTTTAATAAGAAGAAACCTGTTTCCTGAACATTTTACTTAATAAAAATTAAGCTTCAAGATATTTTTTAGGGTAATGTGACAAAATAGATTTTAAAAAGTCCTTAAAAAATTATACATGGCAATTAAAAATCTTCATAAAGTACACTTTTATTTTATTTTACTATGAAATTAACTATCTTTACTATTAAATTTTTTCCCACTTATAGAAACAAAAAAATCCAATACACAAAAAGATACTACATAAAAAGTTACATATTATAGCAAAATATAACAATCAGAAACAGTAATATAAAGCTTTTTCTATATTGAAAACTACAAAAAACATATAATTTACTAGTAAAATACCAATATAGGCCATGTAATACAGTCTAAAGCATCAAACTATCAATAGAAAATCAATGATTTTATAAAAACAGCATCATAAATTATTAATGAGTTATTTAGAATAACTATTTATTTAAAAATATTATACTTAATATATAAGAACTATATAAAAAATTAGGCAATACTCAATAAATTTAATTGAAAGCTAGACCATGATCACCTGGTTGCCATTAAGAACTGTGGCAATCTTCTTGATGTATTCCCCAATCTCTGAAAGCTTTTATTTGGCCTTGACAACGTTCTTGATCTTCTCTTGATACTGTTTCTCTTTGGTGGTTCTCTTCTTCTTAGATGGGCGGTTTTCAATATCTCTGATGGATGCAGCAGTCTTCCCCTGTTGGACTTTGAGGTGCTCATATAAGGTGTTGTATCTGGGCTTGATTCCAAAGAAGGACTTGATATGCTTATGCCAGCCCTCCAAAGATGAAGTAGTTTTTATCTCATCCTTAAGAACTGCCTGATAGCAGTTCCAGTTGGCTTTGGCTCTGGGCTTGCTCCGGCCTTTAGTGATCTTACGTCCAATCTACTGTGGTTCATAATATTCAATGAAAGGGTAGAAGGCACCATCATGTTACTTTGCATATAGATCCTGGCATAGGAGCTCAAAGGCATGTCCAGCATGCTCCGGCTTTACAAAGGCTTGTGCTACAAACTGCTGAATTAAGAACTTGCACTTTCCTGATGTATCTAGACAGTGGAGCTTGCTGAGCTCAGGTAGACCCTTTAGTTGCCTGTTGACAGCCTGTCAATAATGGAAAAAACACCCCTGGACCTCTCCATCAAAGGTGTTTACAAAAGCGTTATACTGGGCAGTTTCATAGTCCATGATTATAGTTGAGGGGCCAAGTGCTTTATCATGAGCTTCTTGTTCTACAGCAAGGGTGGCTTCATCCTTTTTATCATCATCTGGATTGGCTCTAGTGTTATGGCCAGGGGGACTATTTTTATTACTGGGCAGGGCTTTGATGCCCTTCTGAAGGATTTTAAAGGCCTTTGTGTAGATCTCTTCTGTTGCCCCAGGAAGCAGAAAGTAGGAAAATGGGAGCACCTTGCCTTCAATAAGGGAATGTGCAATCCATAGTTGGTAAAAAAGGCGGGGGCATACTGCAAATGTACCATCACATAACCAGGTCTCTGAATCTCTTAACTGCTTCAGGTTCTGTTGTGTAGCATAACATATAATTCTTGCCTCTGCTGTAGGTCCATCATCACGTAAAAGAAATACCTCATCACCATTGAACATCTTTAACTCCTCTGTCAAGACTAACTCTCCTTGGACCATGGCAGATTTCTTATGGGGGAATAGATCACGGCGTTTGTCACATATGTACTTCACTAACTGGTCGCGGTCAGGAATGAGCTTCAGGTTCTCATTACTTAGGTGAGTGGTAGCCTTAACTGCCAGATCAGAAGCCTTGACGTCTTTGGAGACTGGGACCATTTGGTAGAGGTACCACTTTAGAAGCTTTTTGATAAGATTGATTGGAGCATTGTATGTGTGCTCTCCTTTTTCACTAGTGACTTTATCCCATCCTTCTGTATTAATCCTGGCAGCGCAGCTTCTATCTTCACATACATAATGCTTGCTTCTTCCTGCTCTCTTCTGATTGTTTCAATTGAAAACATAGCCATCACAGACTAAACTTGCACCTCTTTTGACAGACATTAGAGGGAAAAACCGAGGGAACTTCTTTGGGAGCTTAAACTCTCCTTTGATGTTACATATATTGTGAACCTTTAGAGGATCCCATGGGCCAATTGGTGCTTGATGATAGTCAGACAGGTAATCACCAGGATCTTCTTTATTGATACTTGATGAGGAGGATGGAGGTGCAGATTTGTTGGGCGGTGGAAGGGAATTATCTGGAGTTGGATTCTTGCGCTTCTTGGACTGGGATGAGCTTGATTCCTTGGGGCTTGATTCCTTTGAGCTTGATTCATCTGGGCTTGACTGGGGTTCTGGACTCTTGGGTGTCTTCTTTCTTCCTTGCTTGTTTAGAGGACCTCATCTTCTTCTGATTGGTACCAGCTTAGAGAAGAGGAGGGGGTGGGGGAGGGCTCTTTGCTTTCAGGGTCTGGTGTCTTCTCCTCTGTCTTCTGTTTTTTTGAGGGCTCTTTGGCTGGTTTTTTGTTGGGGTAGGGACTTTGGGCCTTTTCAGAGGCTTTGAGCACTTTCTTGGTTGACTTGGGGCTCTTTTGTGGCTTCTTGGAAGATTTGTCCTACAATAATTAGAGTATAGTTCATAAAGTAAGAATAATCAGTTGAAACATGAATAAAATTAAATAATAATCACTTGTTTTATTTTTATTATGAATTAAATAGTTTATAGAAGTATGGAAAGTAATTTTAGAGCTAGTTTATTAGTAAATAATAGAAAAAACCATGTTTAAATAAAAATTTGACATTCTGGTAGTCAAAATAGTCAAAAATATTTAATTTAGTTTGTCAGCATAAAAAAACGCTTTAATTTTGACGTTGGCATACTGACAGTCAGCATTAAAGTAGAAAAACACTATGTAAATCACTTATAAAGCTTGGTTAATATTTTCCAGAGTTGGTTTTTTAAGGCCAAAATTGATTATTTTTAAATTTAAAAAATTTAAAGATTTAAATATGTAACTTATGAAAACTAAATAATAGGGATTGTAGAGAGAAGTCTAAAGTACAGCCCTGGGTACTTTGGCCTGAATTACCATACCATTGTATGTGTGCTTTTTGTTAAGTGGCAGTGTTTTACTAATAAACAAGTGAAGGTGTTGACATTCAGGAAGTCAGCGTTCTTTTATAGTAACTCTCCTATTAAATCTCGCTTAAATTATGTCACCTTGTTTGCTTAGCCAAACCCCTTTGTTGCAATTTAGGCGACACATCAATTTGACACAAAGTTGACATTATAATTACATATATAAATTCTAGTTTTAACATATGCGTTTTGGCTTAAGTGGACTTCCGGAAATAAGCTATAGTTTATCCAGTGAGTTTAAAATAACAGTAAATATCTAAATAATACAAAGAATGCTCTAAAAGTTGGCATATGTCTTTGTTCAATGCGTATCTATTATTTATTTAATAAAAACAGTAGTATAAAATTTAAAAAATAGTTATTTTTAGAATATTGTGTATTTTATTAAGAAATTTATGGATTCTTATTTGGGGTTGACATTCAGATATTACTTACTGTAGTCGACCTTAATGTAAAAGTACAAAGAAACTTACATTTTCATAGTAAATTATATTAGTTTTTTTGGCTTAAAATTAAGCCTTTGTTTAAATGGTGTCAACATTATGTCTGTTTCTTTTTAATTTTGAAATTCTGACTTAATAATTCACTATAAAAAATTAGCTTAGTTTTGGAAATCCCAATTCCGGCGGATAAATACTAAAATAATGTTGACTTACTGAGTGTCGACAAATTGTCGACATTCAGTGAGTCGACTTGCGGAATGAGTTAACTCTGGTGGTTGCCACTCTAATCAAACCCTCAATCTCCAACCTGGTGAAGATGGACCATTTCATCCTCACAGCTGTGCTCACAGCATGCCTTGGGTTTGGAGGGTATCAAGCCACCCTGCTACCTTTGGGCCATCACCAGAAGGGCTAGGTCATGACTACCACTATGATCCTGGACAGCTCAACTCTTCTAACACTGGTTCCTGGCCTCCCCTGGTATCCCCCGCTCCGCTGCATCTGTCGCCATATAACCTCCATCTACTGTGTGTTGCCATACTTTGCTGGGAGCTTCAGCCGCTGCAGCCCTCCTGCCAGGCTCTTCCGATATTTGATGACCATCTACCCTGTCGTCCCGGCCTTGGCCAGATCTCGGTCTGCCAACCTCCTGCCGTACCTGCTTCAGGTAACCCCAACAGGCTTAGGGAGGTGCACCCGGTTATTGATGCTGGGCAGCTTTCAGGGCCAGCACTATTTCCTGGACTCTTGCAGGTTCAGGTACTTCTTGTCAGCAGGTTGGCTGATTACGCTGTCTGTGCCGCAGGTTGTTTTCAGAGAACCTCCTGGCATCAGATAATGGCAGGTCACCATCAGTTGCTACTGTAGTATAGAGTTTGGGCTTCTCTGTTCACTGATCTGCTTACTGTGTTGGGTGGGGTTGCTGGGCAAGTGCCATGCCTTGGGGCAGGTTTGGAGGATTTCTCATTAGTAGGGGTGCTGATTTCACCGCCCAACCTGCCAGGGTCGCAGGTTGCCACTCCAGAGAAACTTCTAACTCAGACACAGGCGGGTTGCCAGCAAACTCCTAGGGTGCTGGCAAGGATTTTAATCCCAGCGGGTTACATGGAATTTCCTTTCAGGTTGGATATTGATGAGGTGCGGACAGCCATGCTTTTGACCTTCTGAACAGGCGGGCTGCGGGGAATAAGGCTTAGAGCTCGATCCTTGTCTAGATCTTGCTTCAGTATTAAAAGGGGGCTGCCGCTCGTGAGATCCCCATGAAGAATTAAAGGAGCACCAGATCTATCTACTTCAAAAGAGTGTTCCAGAGTCAAGATCAGATTACTAGAATTAGGCAGATTCTTCACCGGCTTAACACCTTACACTGGGAAACTCTAGAACATGCAGGTTGTTACAGCTAAAACCAGCTCGCCACCTGAAGTTCAACCAAACATACCAAGCTCTACAAGGGGAGTGTGCTAAGACAACAGAACTGATCCACTATGACCCATTTCTTTTTTATCTTCAGCACCTTACCTTTGTCTTATCCCGGCCAGAGGCAGGATAGCAACCAGCCACCCTACCTTCACCACGTACCCTTGAAGTTAATACTTCCTTAATCAAGCCAGAACCACTTTAGTTTAAACCCCAAATGTGATCACCCGATAGATTTTTTTTTCCTTCTTGCTCTTCTTCTCATTCCTCCCTAGAGAGGGAATACTTCTTGCTGTTCTGGACTGGGATTAAGTGGCACAAACCTCTTCAAGTAAAGGTGGGCTGCGGCTCTGCTGTAGGTGGCCTTTTCTGTCAAGTTAGACTGAATACCTTATACTTTTAAACATGGCAATGGTGCAAAGGGTTTTGGGTTGCAAGTAATTGGTTTCACATTGGTCACCCACCTATTGAACTTTCAGGCTAAAACTGCTCATGCAGCTTAGCTGTTCTGTCAGAGGAATACATTTTGTTATATATCTATAAAGAAGGTTATGGTTTAGAGGTTAAGGGTGCACCATGATAGAATGAATAGATGTCAGGCTAGAATCAAAGTAAGTTGAAACTAGTCAACACTTGGATTTTTCCCCAATAGATTCATCAGGGCCATCATCCTAAACCCTTATGATACCCAACTGGAACATCTGACACCTATCCTGTCCAGGTAGAGTCAGCCCTGAACAATAGCATACCAGCTCTGCCCCAAAGCTCAGGCTCATCTTTTATCAGTAGTGTAGAGGAGCTGGATGTACGAGTATTCTGATCACCGCCAACACACTTAACATCCAGTCATCGCCCGGCTTGGTGCCAATCCAATATACAGTTTGACATGCTGGAAATGACAACAAACCAATTTCACATGATCTGCCCAGGTATCCAGCAACTTGAATCCATTCTGCACATGACCGCCCTTATCTTTGATTCAGCTTAAATCCCCGCCACAGCACAAGCTATATAAGTCTAAAGTATTATCCAATAAAATATACCTCTCTTCTTCTTAATTCCATATTTGAAGCTTCCCCAAAGTCGTATCTCATCAGTAGAGTGCTTATTTTGGATACCTTTGGATACCTTTTCTTTTGCTATCCACAGAGGACAGAGCTACGTTAATAGCACTCTTAAGATTAAGGCATATTCCAACCATCAATCTCATCACAACGAAGGCTCAAGCATGTGGAAGGCCAGACCAATTCAAAGTTAAAGAAACCATCCTGCCAAGGGCGCTTTGAACAAGTAAAATTTGATTATTTTCTCAAGACATGGCTTTATAAACATGTAGTGGGAAAGTCCAATTGTCAGGTTAGAGCAGGCGTAAATACAATTGATCGTGGTTCTCAGCCAAAGAGCAGGGGATTAAAAGTAAAGGCTACTAAAATGAGTTCAAGTGAATGGGACGGTGTAGAGTTCTTTAGAGAGTCGATAAATGCCTACAAGGTCTACAATCCCGGATTAAAGATAGCGTTGCCTTCGTCATTGAATTGAATTACAGCCCCGAACAGTTACAGTTAAAACAAGGCTAAAAAGATGAGCCTGGTGTTTAGTTGAAATCTTCAAAAATGTTAGAGGATAATATTGCTGTAGTCTAGGGCTAGTGTTATAAAACCAAACACAACCATTCCTCCCAGTCAAATCAAGCAAACAAATCATAACCAAATTGTCCTCTATTGATAAAAGTGGTTTATGGCCAGGTCTCTAAAATATCTAAGGAGATTACATTGTAAATTTCATATTGAAAAGGGGGGAGCTCCAAGACTTACTTGGTTAAACATGGTATAGGTTGAATACTCAACCGAATAAAACTTCCTCCGCTTTTGGTTTTTCAATAAATAACGATTGGTTGGATTTCTAGGTGTATAAGGCAGAAGCATATCGGTTAAGTGGTACTTAGTAGTGCGTGTTTGAAGTGGTTGATCTTCTACACAGGTCAGATCTCGAGCTTTAGTTTTTATTCTTAAACTTGTTTTTACAATCGGCACAGAAAGAATAAGCTTATGAGGGAGAAAATCAAACCGAAAATGGATTTAACAGAAACAAAATACTGCTAGAGTTAAAAACACAACATGCTTGCGTTTAGTGAATAGATTAGATTGCATGGTTACGAGTTAAGCGCTTCGTAATAAAAGATAGAAAGTTGGAAAGATCGAGCAATAGTCAACCACGGTTAGAATTTAAATGCGATAAATTAATGGCTGCTCCCAACCTTTGAAGTTTACATTGATTAACCAATTCGTCCCCAGCTAGGCCTATCTCTCAAACAATCTTCAAGACCTCCTTACGAATTTTGAACTCGGGTTGGATTTAAGAAGCTTCTGACCTTTGATAATTCTAGACAATGGTTGGTATGAACCCAAGTTCAATGTCCTCGGTCAAGATCCCCCGGCGGAGTTTAAGGAATCGGATCCTCTCGATTGTATACGATATCAAGTTTTTATATGACTTCCACGAGCATTTCTTGGCAAATCTACCCATCCTCGGTAAGAGGTGTAGCTGACTAAAGAACTAGCGATAGAGTGATACTGATAACACGGATAGCGTGTTGTAACTTTAATCGATTATTCGCTTCTATAATTCTAGCTTTAAAAAACCAAGTATGCAGCAATCTTGTAAACATCCTGTTTAGAAATGAGGATCGCTTCGAAATTATTTTCTGAAGGAAGTTTTTATTTTTAGAAAGAGTGGTTTAAAGATTGAACCCAACGTGCTAATTTTTATGGGAATCTAGCCAACCAGCGCTGTGGTAGTTGGTACATCCCTTTAAGCAAGGTAAATCCAATACAGTACAATTTTCTATAAAGTATATCTCCACACATTCAAGATCATTCTTGGATTAATGATTACTCGTTATGTTTCCTGATAGTTAACTGGAGTACTTAAATCAGGGTGCCCACGCTCCTGTATACTTTAAATCAACCGATGGTCACTGTGGGAAATGGGACTTCAACTTAAGACGGGCCAATCTTCATTTAATGGCAACGATCAAGAAGCACGAGGGGTAAGAATTTACATAGAATTTTGAGGCTTCCTATTGAAAGTCGATCGTGATCCGCACAGATCGCTAAAGTTATTTAGCTGCATCATTGTTGACTCTACACAGCGTGGGAAGTCGCTCCCCGATTCTTTCTCCAGGACCATCCCAATTTATTGCGCTACGCTTAACCTTGCGATAAAAAAGTTTGTCCTCGGTTGCGACGCAGATGTTATGTATGAGCATCCCGCTCGGGCATCAGACTGGGATACTGAGCTTCATGTCCCCCCAAAGATTGTTGGTCCATCAGAGAAGAAGTTAATTGCTGAAAGGTTGGATTCATTTGCCAACAAGCTTCTGGTAATACTTTTGAGTTTTGTTTCATTCCCGACAATAAGCCGGCCTCATACTGCTTAATGCTAAACAAGCTTGTATTCCCTCATATCTTGTAGACTTCTGGTGCTGATATGAGGTCTATCTGTGAAGCCATTAAGAAACCACTGCGACCTATTTGGATTACGCCTCAATCCAAAATCCATAAAGGATTTGAAGCAACAAATCATAATGTTACTCCTCAACCACACGACGAAGAAGTAGATGATATTCCACCAACCGATGCCTTTCTTGAAGCAGTGAACTTCTCACCTATAGTCTGTATGTCAGTGTCAGATCCAGAAAAGGATGGTTTGCCTCTTGCAATCAAATTATCAGATTTAGAATCTCCAAGCACATCTTTTATATACATCCAAGGGGCCGCTGACGACGAAGAGACTTGGGCAAGGGTAGGCGCACAACACTTCAGGACTTTTTTTACAGTTCCTATCAGGGACTAGCGTATACTCAGTTTTGGGGCCATTACGACGCCTTCTTAAGCCTAATTGACTCTGAAGCTGCAATTGAGAAGTATATACACACCTTAGTAACCAAAGAAAACGAGGAGCCTAGCGAAAGCAGTATGGGGTCAGGCAAGTTTGATCTTATTGGCATGACCAACTTGGCTGTCGGTGGATGGATTTCAGGTAAGCTTGGTTGTTTTCTATCCTAGATCCATAAAGAATGTTTCTTTTTATGACAAATAAGTATAAACTTCTTTGAATTTCTATCGGCCATTTAATAAATACATCAAATCCCTTCTTTTGTGCTTTAAAGTTTCGAAAAATACTAGTTCTTTGCCCTTCCATAAGCCTGGTTCAACTTCTGGATGTTTTGATCCAATCTCGTCTTCACGCTACACAATTAGCTATTGATTTAAGCAGCTAACTCAGATATGCCCTTGACATGCCCCTAGGTCAGAGTGATATGTAGCCCAAGTCGTATAAATGTAACTTTTATAGGCAAGGATTTTGTGGTCTGGGGCTTTTAATATTTGGTCATTTTAAAAAAGATGTGATTTACATCAGCATCCTTTGATCCCCTACGTAAATAAGTTGGCGTAGACAACCCGGAACATTAAAATTTAGTCAACTCCCAAGCCTCTAAAACTGACTCAACTGTACTGATAGGAAAGCCTCCCAAATGCTGGGAGAGCTTTGACATCGTCATCAACTGTACCGACTCCCACCATTCCGGGTTTGACGAAGCCACTCAGATCCCATCCCACAAGTGTT
This sequence comes from Entomophthora muscae, assembly GCA_014839935.2. NCBI lineage: Eukaryota > Fungi > Entomophthoromycota > Entomophthoromycetes > Entomophthorales > Entomophthoraceae > Entomophthora > Entomophthora muscae. The sequence continues at coordinate 179,152 of QTSX02005026.1, forward strand.
ATACAATGCTCAGCATCCCCGAAGGCAAGAAAGGCCAGGGACAGCTTTCTTTGGCTCTGCCAAAGGTTGTCGCGTGGGTCCGAGAAAATGCTGGCGGGTTTATTGAGCGTAAACCAAGGATCCTTTGCCATTGTGCCCAAGGTAACTGTCACTAATGATGTTTTGGTTAAATGGTTCTGATAGGCGTGGATCGCTCAGTTGGTGTAGCCTTGACTCTTCTAGTAGAGTTTTTGGATGAGACGGGTAAGTTTCCTCAGTTTGGTGTAGCTTGGACAATTTGAAGAACTCCAGATGCTGCTTTTAGGCTATTACAGTTGTTATCTTATCTCTAGACATAACTTCAATGAAAAAGTGTAGAATTTCCATAGCGCCATTCACTACTCATCTGAGTATTAAGCCTGGTATGCTCTCATACCTTCTTACCTTTAGGTACACTCAACTTCAATCGCACACGCCCCAAAGTCGATAAAGCAACTATTCAGCGCCAGCTGCTCTCCATGACACGTTATAGAAGCCAGGTAACCTATCTTCAACACAAGATCTAAGCCAGCCTTAAAGATCAGACCATCAAGAGCAACTCTCAAGAAAGTCAACGACTTTTTCATGTCTCACCAATGATTGCCCTACAAGTCAACAACCAGTTTCTTTAGATTTTATCATCTATTCCCTCCTAGAATAATAAACCGATGGACCTTCCTTTTTTAGGCGTGACTTTTGGTTTCAGTTACAGTCCCCAATAACCAATCAACAAGATTTCTAACCCAACCCAATGTAAGGAAAACAGCCTATCAAGCTTCTGTATGGAGTGTAGTGAAGTGCCAACTAGTGTGAGGAAGTCACCTGCTAAGATCCCACCCCCTTCAGCTATCACAAGAGCACAGTCAGGTATGCGATACACGCCCATGATAGAAATATCTTAATATACTGCACCCAGGAGCTTATACGAATTTCTATACCTTACTAAACTCCAGGCTACACCGAGCTACATTTCTACAGGGAGTACATCAGCTTTGGAGTTGCCTTAGAGATGCTGCTGATCAGGCAGTAACCGCTGGAGTGAAGCTTAAAGGAACAGCAAAATTAACTGTCATGAGTTCTCAGCGCTTCTGGCCCGGATCAAATCAGAAGCTTAAATTTGCCAATGTACCACTCCTTGTAAGCTCTCTATAAAGCGCTCCTTGAAGGCCCTTTTCTCTATGAGGGCGAGCCTAAAGCTATTTTTGGCTCCCTGAGGGAATTACAAGTATCCCAGCCATAAATCAGTGGTAAAGCTGCTATATCCACAAAGCTACCTGCATTATTTATATCATATAGACAATTTTTAGGGTACAGCACGCCATCTCAAAAACACTATCTCAAAATATGCCATCTCAAAACACACTATCTCAAAGTTACACTATCTCGATGCCATAGTAAAAACACCATTTCAATTTACGGCATCACAGCTATGGAAACCAGGGTTTAAAAATTTAGCTGTTTTGGACCCCAAAAAGTCCAAAAAAAGCCAAAACCAAACTTAAAAAACATTCCTAGGCTTAGAAATACCTCAGGCTTTCAGACCTGCAATAAAAAGGGGGCCGGTTAGAAGCAACAAGGCTGGGTAAAGCCCAAACGTCAAAATATACCCCAAACCAACCATCTTCATCTATCATAACTATGGTGTATACTTCATAAGATGCACATGGCAGTCCCAAACACTTAAGAAAGGCAAAAAATGATAAAATTGAAGGAAATACGTACAAAGATAAAGAAGAGTTCATTGCAGATAGGGGAAGACATCAGTAGAAAGAGCAACAGAGATAGCTTGGAGGTGCTCAAGCTTTCTGTCCTTGGGATAGTAGGCAAGGGCCACCTTCCTGATTTCAGTATATTTCTTTACAGCCTTAGTCTGCTTGGGGGGTCGCCCTTGGACTTCATGCCGGTCTTGAAGAGCCGGGCAGAGATGGCTTGCTGGGTTTTTAGATGCACCATTATCTTGTTGAATTTGGGCTTCTTAACCCTGACCCTAGTTGCAGATTGGCTATGCTGCCCTTCAAGGAAAGAGTTGGTCTTGATAAGGCTGTCTTTGACCTGCTTGGCAGTTCCAGGTGATTGAGTTACCGCCTTTCTGTATGACCGTGCTCCCTGAAAGATACCAGCCCATCGAGTTTCAAAATAATTAATAAAGGGCCCAAAGGCTGCCTGGCTGGCAATAATATAGGGGTGTCAGAGTAGGGCATGATAAAAGGCATTGGTCTTCTCTTTCTCACTAGGGCAGGGGCAGTAAGCAGCTAAGATTACCTTGGCCTCTTTGGTGCCTCCTGCATTGATGAGCTCATGCAGATCAGAGCACTTTTAGAGGTGGCAGCAGAGTGCTTGCCAGGAGTATGAATAGCATCCCTGAGGGGAGCTCTTGAAGACTTGGATAAAAGCATTGGCCTGAGCTGGCTCAAAATCAGCTACCAGATTTTCATGGTAGGCCAGGCTTTCTGCCTGCCTCCTGGTTGGGATGGCTTTCTCTTCCTGTGACTACACCTTCTTCTTTCCCCCTCTGGTCACCTTGGGCTCTTCTCCAACGGTGGGGAGGATCTCATCTAGTTTAGCCTTCAGGGTGGTGAGGGCACGGAATATATGCCCTGCTTTGTGTTGGAGGGAAGTAAAAAACAAGGGGAAGAACTAGATTCCCCACCTGCCCATGGATGTTCCAAAGCTGGCTAAAGAGCTTTGGCCAGGTGGAGAAAGGGCCATCTGCAAGCCAGGTCTTGCGTTTCAAGAGGTTGGGCAGATCCTGGTTTGCGGCAAAGCAGATAATATTCCCCCATGCGTTTGGGCCATTGTTATGGAGACAGAATCTCTCCTCATGATGAGATAGCTTTTGTTCCTCAGTCAAGATCAATTAATTAATGGAGGTAGCACTGACACCTTTAGTGCTCAGAGCATACCTCTGATCAGTGAGGTATCCCTTTAATTTTGAGGCGTCACCAACAGAGGCAAGTTGGGAGTCATTGAGGTTGAGGAGTGCATTGTTCACCACCTCAGTTGAGGTTTTGTCCCTGGTGATAGGGATCACGTGCCAAAGAAACCAGTGGATCAGTTGGTATAGGGAATCAAATTGCTCACTGCAGCATGGCCTACAGTTAATGCCTTAAATCTGGTGAATCCATAAGTGGTGAGCCTTGAAGGGCAGCCAAGGGTATCATATTTAAAGTGATGTTGGTGATGGGTTTTTTGTCATTAAAGTTAAAGTGATAGAACTTTTTAACTAAGCCAACACCTCCCTTTTTTGCAATGATAGGGCAGCTGGCTGGGTATGTTGTGGGCACAGCAAAGATGTCATTTTAATTGCATATATTGTGGACGGTGTTTAGATATCAGAGCTCAATTTGCTAATCCACAGGGGGACCAGGCTCCTGTTTCTCTTCCTCTTCAGGCTCTGAGGTGAGATCAGAGTGACAGTTAAAGTTAAAAACTTTTCCTGGGGATCTTAAGGGAAGTAAACAAAATGAGAGTGGAGAGGGGTTGGGCTTGTTTCCTCAGGCTCTGGTGAGAGTGTGGATGTCTTAGGAGGAGCTTTAGCCTTAGCAGGCTGCTTTTTAGGGGTAGTTTTGGCCTTCTTGGCCTTGGGAGGAGTGACCTTGGACTTGGAGGCCTTGGATGCTGTTGGGAATTTTGACCAAGCAATGATGCTAATTATGACAGAGCTCACAGATATGAACTGCAGCAGCCAAATTATATAAATTGGTAGTATAAATTATATGCATATTGGATTAGCAGTAGTCTGCTGACCTGAGCATTAAATTAGCCAATAATAAGCGCTGCAGCAATTAAACAATACATAATTTGCCGCCATAGCACTTAAAAATATACACAAGCACCATGGCGCCACCTAGTAATTGGATTAAGCGCCAAAGCGCCAAACTACTTTTATGTCAAGCGCCGCTGCGCCAACTGAAAATTATTGCAAGCACCACCTGGAAAATATTACAGGCGCCAAAGCGCCACCCTACTTTTACATCGAGCGCCGAGGCGCTAGGTTTAATTCCCCTTAATCTCGGATTTCCTAAATTAACTGTATTTCTAAGCAGTCAATGCAAGGACATGAATTAGGCAGGATAAATGGCCCCAAAATATACCAAACCCCCAGCCAGCAAGGATCACCTGTGCTGGGTGAAGCAATTAAATCTCATTGGTTGGTGTGTTTGAAACAACCAAACCTAGATCACTAATTACCCAAAAAAAAGTGCGTGTGGAATGTCCTAGAAGATATTGCCAACAGCCCAGGAAGACGCTTCCCAAGAGGGTATAAATACTTTTCCTCTAATGATAATAAAATACTTTTCAACTTATTACAAGTGCTTCTGCGTGATCAGAAGCCAATCCTCTAAAGTAATTATTGATTCCTCTTCCTATACATTCTTCTGCCACAATACTAATCATATCCTCACATATGACAGTATTCAAGCCAAGTACCCTACACCCCATTACAGAAATGAGTTGCCCCCATACTCCCAGCGCAACAGATGCCTTGGGCGCAGCTTTAGTGATAGGCTTGGGAGGCATCTAAAAGTAAATTAGTATCAAAATATGAGCAATTTAGGAGTTGTTTTTAAAGAGAAAAATGGGAATGTTTTCAATATAAAAGTAGTAATTTTTTTTAAAATATATAATATTAAAATTTTAATGTTTTTTATTTTGAAAAATATTTGTTTATTAGTTACACAAGTATGCAAAATTTTCTGTTTTGACTGAAAACTTGCAATCAGAATGGCCTTTTTAAAGTGACGTAATTGAGGTGCTGTAGCTCAAAAACATAGTGTTTTTGACCATTTTTTATATTAAATTAACAAATTCCCAGTGGAGCTACCTCAACTGGGCCAAAGAGTATAACTTGAATATTATAAAAACTATCTTATACAACTGGGATTAAAAAGTACCCAGTTGTTTAGAGGAGGCCAAAAAATATTTATTTACAAAGTTTCAAGCAATTTCTTACATTTTTTGCTTAAGTGGTTTTAGACATGAAACTATACTTTTGAAAAGTGTAAAGCAAGAATTGCGGTGGGGGAAACAATATAGTGTAGCCTGGCATCATATGTAATTTCCCCTTATTTTCCCCTATCCATTGTGCACATCAAATCAATTGGGTGATGCAAAACCTGGTGGAATTTAAAGAGGCGTAAATCAAAATAGCGTAATCACCCCCTTCCATATTAAAATCACTGTTAAAATATTTTATCAAGAAAACTCATATCAACACATCTATGTATAGATAAGTCATAAATTACATATAACAAAAATGGTTTTTTTACCCAGGAATGATAATCTCTAGTAGGACTACAGTAGTTTTAAAAGCTATGGCAATAATAAAAAGTACTTCAGATTTAAACAAAATGATTTCAGATTTAAACAAAATCCAACTCTCAGGTTAAAATATACACTCTGTTAACAGGGTTTATTGGTGTTAATGGGCAAAATGGGTCAACACAGCAACAAAGGGCTCACATGCAAAGCAAAACCATTTGAAATACAATCCAAAATACATTGATTAATAAACAAAATGGTGTGAGTTGACTTTCAGTATACATATGGGTCATTATTTTAGGGATTGGGCCATTTTCTAATGCACATGCTGCTCAAGTTGCAGCATAACACAGTTCGATTTTGAAAAAGTAACTAGTTACAAATTTTATATTTAAAACATTAATAACTCAATAAAAAATTAATATTTTTTCACATTGTAAACTATCAAAATGAAGCTAAGAATCCCATCTTTCTATTGGTGTTAAATTTTTAATATGTATACTATACTCAATATTAAAGCAAAAGTAATTTAAAAGATTATAATCCAGATTTTATTATATGATTCTATCTAATGATATAAAGTAGATCACTTCAAAGCTAATAAAAACTCTTCTTTTAATATACAAAGTATCTTTTTTATTTAACGAAATTAAAGATAAGATTGAGAGCTTTATTTTCACATTTTATTTTATTTAAAAAGCTCAATTATTTAGGATTTTATGGCAGTTTGAAGTTAGGATGTTTTTATCACTGTTTAGATTAATTTTAAGGTTCAAGTGAGCTTCGAACCTCAAATTAAGCATTCTTTAAATAGAATTCTTTAGTATTTTATTATTTTAAAAATATGCAGAAGAGTTACAGTTAACAGAATACATCATTTTAATTGATTTGCATTGATTACAAAGAGGATATGATGTAATAATGATGCTTAGCTGCTTTACATATATCACTTGTGCATGAAAACTGGGTATTTAATTAATTCTGCAAACATAAATTCAAGTTCAAACTATAGTAAAAGCTATCACACCATTTATTTCAGAATGGTGTCATTTAGCTTGGTATATAAGAGCTAAAGCACCACAAAGCTTCTAATCCAAAAGACCCCATTCAAAGGCCACATTCTGATCAGAACTACTCCATCATTAAGGCACATTTCAGAGATCCAACCTAATTACAGATTCAAAATACTACCATGTCCTCAGTTAAATTTACTTCTGCCATGCTACCCTTTTTTTCCTTGGGAGCTTCAACAAAAAGAGAAAGAATTGCAATATTAAAAAAGGCATTCCTCTTTATTGCTGGTGATGATCTTGATAATTTCATCAAGCACTTCCTTACTCAAACTGAATTTGGGAGATCTCAGTTCCTGCAAACTATTCAAAATCAAAAAAGCAATGAGTTCATTGAAAACTTAAAGGATCTCATGAAATCTTCTCCCCAAAAGCATCTTCCAGCCTTGCAATCTCTGGTTACTTCCAGTCACTCTTTAAAAGAGCTTAATGATATGGGGTTTAATATAACCAAAAGTGAGTTTGAATACTCAAGAAAAATATATAAAAATAAAAATGTAAGCTTAAACAAAAAAAGCCAAAAAAATAATAACTATTCATAAAAAAAGAAATAACTAAAAAATAATATAAAAATTGCTGGAAAATTCTTTTGAAACAAGCCAGTTTACAAAAAAAAGCGCCTGAAAATATTTATAAAGATATAGAAAAAGAGATGAGTAATTACTCAACTGAAATTAAATACTCTCTACTTAAAACAAAAAAAGAAATATATGAAAATATGAAAATAAAAAATGAAATTTCAGTTTCAATTTCTACTTACTATAAATTAATTCCTAAAAATATAATAAAAAGTAAAAAAACAAACCAATATGTGCAATATTTGTAATTTAAAAAATTCACTAGAAAAAAAGAAGGAAGAATGTGAAAGTAAAAACTTACCATTACCAGAATCTATAGGCAATGACTTAAAGACTATTAATCAGCACCAAGACTTTTATGTTCATCAAAATAGGGAATATAAAAAAGATATTTATGAATTAGATGATGAGTCTTGTGTTGTAGTTATAGATTATAAGGAAAACTTAAAGGTTGGAAGTGGTCCAATTGAGACCAATAATTGTTTTTATTCAAAAAAACCTATCTCATTATTAGGGTTTGCATTAGTTTTTAAAGAAAACAATAAAACCAAATATGAATATCATGATTTTTTGTCTCAAATATTATCACATGATTCTTTATTTTCAGGTGAATGTCTAATTAGTCTTCTTAAATTAGATATATTTAAAAAAATAAAAAATATAAAAGTGTGGACTGATAATGGAAATCATTTTAGATCATATGAATTTTTATATTACTTATTTAAAGAGGCACCTAAATATATTAAGGGTTCTATAAAATATAATCATTTTGTTGAATGTCATGGAAAAAGCATTGTTGATGGTCACTTTGGTGTAATATCAAAAATGTTAAAGGAAAAAAGAAAATGAGCTTTATATTAAAAATATTAAGGATCTTAAAAATATTTTTGAGCAAGAAGAAAAAAGAAAAGAATTATATAAATCAGTACTATCAGGCTCAAACATTTCTCAAAAGTCATTCTTTTATATTTATGAAAGAAAAGTTAGGCCTATAAAAAGAGAGCTTGAAGTTAAAAATCTGCGCATTAATCTTTCATATTTGATGAAAGATGGGAAGTTATATACTTCACCTCTAACATTTGAAAGTTTATCAGAATATTCTGAGATAACTTATCATTTGAAATCACGTGATGATACCAGAGAAACAAAAATATCAGAAGATGCTAGTGATGTATTGGGGCAAGTTCATGAAGTAGGGCAACTTACTAGAGGGTGTATTTTAAATAGAGTTATCAGTCTTTCAAAAACAACAACCTTTTTTTCTGAAACAAACTAAGAATATTTATGATGAGCCAAAGATAGGGTAATAGCACTTATAGCTTTGGGGCTGCTATTACTCTCCCATGCAACTCATCATAAATATTTTTGGTTTATAGTTTGTAGTAGCACTTAAGATATTTTCAATAATACTATAAGTTGCACTTTTTGATTCTAAAATTGATGACTTATTTTTTTAAAAAATCATCTAAGCCCAAGATCAATTAAAGTTTTGGGATTGGTTGTATTTTAAGCTTTCTGAATAATTAGAATATGAATAATGTGATCAAGTTATAAAATAATCAATCTGGCGCCTAGGCATAACAAGAAAAATAATGACCCATATGTTTACTATGTGAATTGGTGACAAAATACACCCAAGCGTGGTGTGTCAAAACTCAATCCAAAAACAAAACACAATAGCAACTCACTATGTAAACAAAATCACTCAATCAGTTTTTGCAATGGGTTGTAATCAAGAATGATACCAAGGTATCTAAAATAAGACACAAGATCTGAAACAATTTTTTTAAAAATATTGTGTTGGGTGCTTAATTTGGCGTAAAATATGGGAAAATGGGTGGAAATTATTTTGGGTATTCTAAAATGGGTGTGGTAAAACCAAAAACAACTAACTAAGAAATAAAAAATCTATAATTGGGATATTGGGTGGGAAAAAATATTAATTGAATATCCATAAACAGATAAAAGCAAAAATTAAAAATAGGGTGTAACTTAATTAATGTTTTATTTAATATTTTATTAAATTCTCAAAATGGAAGGAACACAGCAACAGACCACCATTGCACCTGTTGTGCGCCGCGGTCGCGGTTGCCCCCGCGGGTCAAAGAATAGACTTAGTACAACACAAGCGCCTACTCAGGAGGGAGGTGGGAGAGGAGAGTTCCATAGTGACGCTGCACTGACACAGCTGGTTCAAGGAGCACAAGCTGCTAGGGTGCGGAGCATAAACCCTTGGGTCCCAAAGCTGACCCAGAAGCCCACCAAGGTTACCTTCACCAAGAAAGTTAGAGACAAGGAGGTAGAACTTACTTTGTATGTGTTTGACGTTGTGTACCGGCAAGAGTTGGTCCCGTCAGCCATGCTGGAGAAGGTGAAGCCTGTACTTGATACTAGCTACAAGCCCTACGTCAGTGATGGCAATCAGGAGGAGGACAAGGAGCCCCAGTTCTACCAAACTGATGAGGGACAGCTAGTACTAAAGAAAGTTGCTGCATTTTACACCAAGGTGCCCATGCCCTGTGTTGTGCCCAATGCCAACAAGCCAATCCCCACTGCTAAAAAGCCCGCTCACAAGCGCATTCCTGACATTAAGTGCATCATCCTTCTCTGGCTCATGCGGGAATCTGGTGATTACAAGGCAGCTGCGGCTCTTGTTGGGGTGGATCCCAAGTACACCTTGAAGACCTTCAACAAGTTCATTGATACTGGCTGAGTCCTTGCTGCGGAGAAATCCTTGCATGTTTCTTCCATGCTCACCAAGGAGCACAAATGGGCAATCCGCTAGTGGATAACCCAAGATTGCCATCTTGAACTGGCAAATATACAGGCCATGGTCAAGTCTGCTTTTGGGGTTGAGGCCTCAATTTCCTTCTATTATCATTTAGCAAAGGGAATGCACTTTTCCTGGAAAAAGCTCGGGGTATCCCCCTACAATCGGAACAGCCCAGCCAATATTGAGACCCAGAAAAATTATGCTGAGGCGTACACTGCCCTCAAAGCCAAGGGAACAGTGAAATTCTATTATATTAACAAATCAGCATTTGCCTCATTGATGCGCAATGAGTATGGTTATGTCCCCAAAGGCTCCAATGACGGGATGGCTTGGCATGCTGCAGTCCGCGCCACAGCATACTCAATGGTGGCTCTCCTCGGTCCAAAGGGGGTTGAGCTTTACCAAATGATATTGGGTTCTCACAACAGCCGTACCTTCTTATCATTCCTCCAATTGGTCCAAGAGCACCTGAGGCGCACGAGCCCGGGGCTTCACCAACATAATTGTATTGGACAACATTGGTCTCCACAAGGTAGCTGACATTCTTGAGGAATTTCCAATAATTGACAAAAGCATTGCAGTGGGCCCCCAGCAATTGGCCACAGCAAATTTACGCCTTCTCTTCCTCCCAGCTTATTTGCCCTTCCTAAATCCCATTGAGGAAGTCTTTGGGTGGCTCAAGAAAGTTGTCAAGCAAGGAACCCCAACTGGGACCAAGGACCTCTTTAATTTGCTGCAGGCCGGAATCCACACCCTCCCAGCTGAAACCGTGGCCAAATTCTATGGCCACGCTGATTTGTTCATCCCCGCATGCCTAGCCAAACAGCCAATTGATTAAAGGCTTAGTGTGTCCAACTTTTTTTATATTCTCTAATTTACTATTTCAAGATTTGTTGATTATCATTTTATATTTAGATGTTTCCACGCCCGCAATCACATTCAGAAGATCCATCAATAGATGTAAGTAATTTATTTATTTTATTATATATTATTTAATATGTCATATGAGGTTATCCCAAACGCTTGATACTGGATTATGCAAATATATTTATATCACTTTTTTTAAATAAATATAAAATAGTCTTATAAAAATTAAACATAAATTGTAAAGTTGAAATTTATTTTATTACCGTATTATTTAAGACTTTTATTGAAACCCATTTCCACAATATATTTTGAAAATCTTGTTTGCTAAAATATTATTTGAAAAATTATTTATAATATAAAAATATAGCAGAGTATAAATATATTTATTGATATAGAGATAAAATTAAGTGCACCTATAATGGGTTTGGCGGTATATACCCACCCCGCAATAGAGGTGGCGCACAACCTCCACCGCCACACTGTGGACGGTGGATACACCCGTATTAAAGTATTTGTGCCTGCTGGTAAAAGGAAGGATGGTGAGGTGAGAATTGAGGAGCAGCTTTTCTGGTGGGGCTGCAAACCCAAAGATTCCAGCCAGGATCAGGGTGTCCTGTATGATGTGATCCACCAAGTCATACCCGAGGGGGACCTTCTTCCCGTCTAGTGAGAGCCTGGCCTTGTCAACCCCAAGAAGGACCCCGTCTAGGTCCTCTACAGACGCGCCCATCCCAAAGTAGAATAGGAACCCAAGATAAACAACCAGATGAAACCTTTGCCCAGCAAAGGCTTTTGTGAACTTGCACAATTTGTTGTATACAGCGCTAATCTTCTTCTCGTGCTTGGTTTTGGCAAAGGTCAGCTCCATTGCTGCAGGGACCCCTGTCTTGTTGGCACTCCAGACCAGCCCAAAGTCCACCAGGAGGATTTTTGTCTTCTTTACGGCTGTTGTGTCTGCAACAGCCAATTTTGACACCGCGCGCCCAAAGTTCTCCAACAGGTAAGAGATGGTATGCCCCACCGGGAAGCAGAAGCAAGCAGCCACATGAGCCCGGCCCATCTCCGGTATATTCTTGAATGAGAGCGTTGCCAGGACGTCCCAAACAAGCTCAATGGAGTTTATACAGTAAACTCCACTGAGGTTAACTGGGTTCAGGCGGACCAGTTGGGCATCCTTGTAGGCAGTAACTGCCCACTAAGATGCCCCCTCACCATGCAAAAGCCCAGCCAATGCCTCCCTGGACATTGGGAATGTACCATGGATCCTGTCTTCAAGCTCCTGCAGGACAGGGGGGGACAGGAAAAGTTGCCTTGCCACATGATTAGCATAGTTGGCATAGAAGGTGGGGGGCAAAAGGGACCAGGACCCAGCAGAGTTCACCATCAACATCTTCTAAAAAAAGGTAAGTATTAAAGAATTTTTATTATTTATAATTTTTTAGGTTACCTTCTTGGGTTTCTTCCTTGCTGGCAGCTTCAGCCGCCTTGCCATTCTTGGCGCAATCAATTGCACAGGCAATTTGGCATCCTCTGCCCTGGCACACTTGGCGGGTTTGAGGTGGGCATACATCTCCAGGTCATCAACCCAGACGGACGGCGCAAAAAGATTGTATGCCTTGAACTGGAGGCCCTTGACCACAGTTTTTTGAATATTTAGTAAGCGCTCAATTGTCTTCTCTGGGGTGTCTAGCATTTTTGACATTAGTTCCTTTACAGACACCTTGTCAATTTTGTCCCCAGTGAGGACAGCAGACTTCACTTTGGCTTTGCCCTTGCAGTCAATGTCCTTTATTTTGGCAATTGCCAAGCCAAGGTCCTTCAGAAGCTTTTCCAATTCTCTCATTGATTTTTTACTAACCTTTCCATATGTTTTTATAGCTTTTGCCCCAATAAATTCTGTATTATTTTGATACTGTTGCCTCTTTGTTTATTCCTTTTTGTTTTCCCATTTACTAAATTATCCCATATTTTTACCCATTGTGTATGTTTTACGCTCATCTCAATATGTGTTGTTTGCTTTGTGTTGGCATTGTTTCCTTGATTACCATATTATTTTTGGCGCTTGAAATAGCCCCTTGTGAAAATATTAACAAAGATTTGGTGATCAGCTAAATTTGAATTAGAAAATTATAGTATTAACTGTTTTTAGATAAAGTTGTTACTGAACCAATCTCAAAACCTTAATGATAAACTTTAAGCCAATCAGGAGCCAAGTGATAAAGTGATTGTTATGACATAAAGGTCATTCAATAATTCTTTGATGCATGTGCGCTAATTAATATGATTGGCTGGATGTTTTGCCATTGTACACCATTGCCGCTGTGGCAAGTTGTTGGTGGACTAGTGCTAACCCAGCAGCTGATTGGGCACTAGTCCATCAACAACTTGCCACAGCGGCAATGGCGTACAATGGCAAAACATCCAGCCAATCATATTAATTAGCGCACATGCATCAAAAAATTATGGAATGACCCTTTATGTCACAACAATCACTTTATCACTTGGCTCCTGATTGGCTTAAAGTTTATCATTAAGGTTTTGAGTCAGATCAGTAACAACTTTATCTAAATACAATTAACCTATAATTTTCTAATTTAAATTCAGTTGATCACCAAATTGTTGTTAATATTTTCACAAGGGGATGTGTTTGGGTGCTAAAAATAACTGTGTTCAGGATCTAGATACACAACATAGTAAATATATGATTCTATAGAAATAAGCTGAACATAAAGAATATAGCCAACTATAAACAAAGAGAACACAAACAATTGAAATTCAAAATAAAGATAACATAAATAGAAATTTTTTAGAACCAGGGGGTTTATTGAGGCAGGGAAGAGTGATGCCTAGTAGGCAGAATGGCGCGGGAAGTAAGACGTAGAGGCAGTGTCTGCTTGGGGGGTCCGGGATTGGATGGGTTGGGTTTGCGGGTGGGGGGTGTTGGTGGCAGGGGTGGAGGCAGGAGGATTGCGCGTGATGGCCACCATATACTGCTCATTGTACTCCTCATCAGTCATTGGCTGGATGGGCTGATAGGTGGCTGTGGCACAGGGTGGGAGGCACTTATCCTTGCGTGATTGGTTGCCCATGTTCACATGGAAAACCATTTGCATAAACAAGTCAGCCACCATTTGGTGACCAAAGAGAAAATTGTGTTCAAGGACCCCAAGATAGAGTTTGTTGAAAGCCTGAGGGTGGCGCTCTTGTAATGTGGATCCCATTTTGAAGAAGACAACATCTACTAGATGGACGTTGGCGTGCTAGCTGGGTACACAGAGGCCTGGTGCCTGCGTTCCTGGATGGCCTCAAGGGCAGTGGAGCTTCCCTCCATCTGGTGGCTCAAGAAAACCCGGTATTTGGAATTTGAGCCATCCTAGGAGTCAAGTAATCCACTGAGGATATGGCTGTATGGGTAGCCATCAATGAAATCTGGGTTTGCTGATAGTAGACAGAACCCTTGGCTGAAACAGTCAGAAATTTACCAATGAATGTCCCCTTCTTGACCTTCTTCCTTCCATTCTTGGTGGCGGCTTTTCCTTGCTCACCAAAATTGTCAAATGCAATTGATAACTTGTAGTACAAGACAAACATGATGTCATCTGCTAGACTTGTCAAGCATCTGACCAGGGTTGATTCAATTGTGGTGTCATATGGGAAATCCTCAGCGCCATCCCATTGGTTGCTGGCAAAATTTGTAAGAACCCTAATTGAAGCCACCTTTCCGTGCATCCAGAGCTGCACCATGCGCTCAGACACCCAAATGTCATGGTGCGCAAGTTGCTTCCGGACCTGGGTCAAGGGAAGCTTGGGGTCCTGCTGGAGGAGGTCAAGCATTATTGGGTATGCCTCATTGATCTGAGACTCTGTGGCCTTCTTTGGCTTCTTGGCTGTCCCAATCAGATTTCCCTTATTCATCAGATTGTTGAATTCCCGCATGACAGTAGCCCAGGTGAATTGTAATTGGCTGGCTATCTGATCCCAGGACAGACCCTGCAGGTTGAGTGCCACAATTTCCTGAAGAATTTGGGCAGTGATTATTCTGCGTTTGGGGCACTGAGCGGCAGGAGCTGAAGCATGATTGGATGAGGGGGGGGTAGGTTGGGCAGTGGCAGAAAGTTGTTCCAAATCAAGGTTGCCATCCTGATTGGTTGGTTGGTGGGCAGCTTGTGTGGGGGTGGGTATGGGAGTAGGGGCAGAGCTAGACACTAAGTGACTCTCAAACAAGTCAAAGCCATATGGATTGGGGAACAGTAACAGGTCAGCTTCCTTGTTACCCGCCTCAAAGGCTTGGGTGTAAATGGGTGCCTCTATGTTCTGAGCCTCGCCTCCATTGAAGCTGGTCTGGCTGCTGCTGGCTTGGCTGCTTGTGCCGTTGAAGATGTTGCTAGTAAAAACCATATTGTAAAAAACCTAGGATAAAATCACTAAAAGTAGAAATTTTAAAATTTAATGATTTATTTTTATTATAATCTCAAGTCCATATTTGGAAGGTTCTTAAAAACATTTCATACAAATCTGGAGCCATGAAAATGAATAAAATGCCTCTGTTCCTAAATTGGATAGCTGTTGATTGTCTGTTAAACTGTTATTTTTCTTTTTTAGGCTGATCATACTACACATCTTGTGTGAGTTCATTTTGTTTTGTGCTTGTGGAATCTTGCTTCTAGATTGTTCAAATTTTGTTTCATTTTGGTCCTTCTGTTGGTGCCTCATATGAATCCTGCTTGGATTATAATATACTCCAGAATAGCATCCATCCATTTCACTTGTTGTGTTAGTTTATTCCGGCTGTGGTTTGAACTACACTGCTTGATGTTTGCTTTAATTTTGTATAATGGGTTAGTGAAATTTTGTTTTTGGTTTGACAGTTCATTTTTTAACCAAAAATATTTAAATTAATTGAATCCTGAATCTTGCGCGACTTGGATTTTGTTTAAATCTGAAATCATTTTGGTTAAATCTGAAGTATTTTTGCTTGTTGCCATAGCTTTTAAAACTACTGTATCATAGAGGCATTATTTTAGGTTGTTATTAGTATAAGTGTCTTGGATTAATACTATAGGAACATCTTCTGATACTATACAACAGGCTTTATTTTAGTATGGGAATAGTTTTATTTTATTTTGAGATAAATGGTGTAAATCAAGATGTAAACATGCCCTGCACTAAGTGATTCCATATATAAATAAAGTTAGCAAAATAAGATTTAGTTAGTTTGACTTGAAATGACAAAATCAAGATGTTGTACTTTTGAGATGCCACAATATAATTTTAAAGGTGGACTTTAGCTATTTTATCATTTATTTTATTTGTGATTCAAAAGCACTAATGCAAAAAATACCATCTCAAATTAAATTTGAGATGGTGTATTTTGAGATAGTGTTTTTCAGATGGTGTGTCCTACAATTTTTTAATATAGAACCAGAAGAACCTTTCTGCCCAATCAGTGATTGTAAAAATGAGTTCAGATTGAAAGAAGCCTTGATGTTAAATATTAAGCTTGGAAGCAGATAAAACTTCCAAAAAACTTAGCAACATAATGACCTAAACACACTTAGCGGAGAAATCCTCTTGAATCCTAATTGAGGTTCAAACACTCCAGCATCAAGATTTGAGCCTGAATGTTAATTAACTCAAAATTCACACACTATCAATCATAAATATCTGGCTTGCCAGCTAGGTACCTAATGGGGTTAATAGGCCTGAAATGCAATCACATATAAGCTGGACAAAAATCTATGGCAGCAGAAAAAATCACCCATCAATCATACAAGAAGATTTCAACCAGGTTCTGGGTCCAAAATGCAGCCCAAAACAACTCGGTTTAACTCAGTAGCATGTTTTACGTTCAAATATAAATTGTCTATCAAAACTTTTGAGCCTTTTTAATGATGCAGATGCTGATAAAATCCATCAAGATTTACCTTGAAGCCTTTATGATTTAAATTTAATTATTTAAACCCCATCAAGATTATGGGTTACTCTGATCTCTCAACCCTTGAAATGATGTTTTTTGGCATCCCATCATACAGTAGTTTTCAAACCTGTTGAGATAAATGAAAAATCTTAGTCTAAAAACAAATATAACTCAGTCTAAAAACAAAATCAAAGTGGATCCAAATCTATTGTATTTTAATATAAATTCTTTAATTTTTTATTTTGTTTTTAGACTGAGTTTCATAAATTTTTAGACTGATATTATATGTTTATCTCAACAGGTTTGAAAACTACTGTACTGCTGGTTTGAATGTACTTCATTGAAAGATAAATCCTTTTCAACCTCAGAAACTGATTCAAACAGTAGCTTTATAGCCAATTGATAGTAAAAAGCTTAATAATAGCATGCTAAACTTCTAAAAAGTTGAGAAGTTATGCGGTAAATAAAAGTTTTAAATAAAGCACCCAGATGAAATCATTCTCAGAGCGCTTACAATGAATTATCAAATGCCCTCAAGCAATCAACAACTTTGCACAAAAAAGGGGCTAGCAGAGTTTACTTAGATGAAAACCCATATATTTTATAAAATGAGGAGTACCATTACCAAAGGTCTGGTGCCAGATCTTGGAAGGCTTAACTAAGTTCCAACAGAGCACAGATCAACTGAGTTAACCCCTAAGCTCATAACTGTAAGGGCTAAACCAGTTAAGATAACTTTGTGATTCAATACATGGGAAATTAAATAACAAAATACAATTTTCATAATATTGTTAGAGAACAGAGAAAATATGTTACAAACTTAGACCACAAGTATTTTTTTAGGTAAAGAGCATAAAATAACTACCAAAACCATGTGAATCAAAAACATATGTTGGTACCAAGAGGATTGAGAAAGTCATACCCAAAAGATTTGAGGCTTCTGAAAATAAGATTGAAATAATTTATGCAAAAAGTTCTTAAAATACTTAAGGTAAAATTTCTTCATAGAAAACAACACACTTTCCAGATTTTTGAAAGGGCTAAATCATTGAAAACTAGCAGTATTTTAGTTAAACTTAGTAAAAATGTGAAATTAATTATCTAAAAAGCACAGGACCAGGTGAGCAACTTATATGGTTTCTTGGTGGGAGAGTACTAAACCTGAAATCATTGATGTGTGGAATTATTTTGGCAATTTCTGGATTTGGCAATTTGGCAATTTGGCAATTTTTAGCCCAGAAATATTTCTATTTTCCAGTAGTTAAAGCCATGTTTTTGAAGACAGCCAATTGAGCTTACATTTTATGAAGAGAGATGCTAGATTTTTCAAACACAATGATTTTAATCCTTTCATCTGAAATATACTAGAAGAGGGTAAAACAGTGTTTGAAACGTGATAAAATTTCCATTTTTGAGAGCTTCATAACTAGTTGTGGGCATGCCAGCCCTTTTCATCAGAGTTTCAGGCAAGAAGTAAGCAGCTCATGTACAGGTTCCAAAAAAATATTTTTATATCATTCATAATGCCACTAGTCTTGAAAATAACACTCTCTTTAAGATGAGAGGACAATGATTTCTTCACTAGTCTCTCATCTGACAGGTTCTCCTTCATCATAGCTTTGTGCCTTTAAGCATCTTTATACATGAATTCCCCTTAAGCCTGGACCATATGATGAGCCTGATCTCATGGTAGGATCTTATTTCATCATATGAATAAATTATTGTCTGCAGGCTCTCTTCTTTTCCTACCTCTCATCTTTTTTAAGATTTTTGGTCCCTTGAGGCTTGCTATCCTTATTAAAAATATTAGGAAATCAAATAGATCAGATTTGAAATAATAAAATGCCCTAGAGATTTATCATCTAAATGGTAAAGAGCTCTCCAAGTACACTTTTCAGAATACATTAGGATAACAATAATTTACCGTAATATATCCAGCAGCCAAGATCCCACATCAATAGGATCTCTGCACTGAACTGCAACCCCTTGCAGCAACTCATCTGTTGGGTAAATCCTCCAAATATGCATCCTAATTATAGATGCCCCCTTTTCAAGGAATATTATAGAGAAATGCATCATCACAATTTTAAAAACAGCCATACTATCTGATAAAGGCCTGCCTGCAAATATAGACCAGAGCTCTGCACTTTCTAAGGTATGATTATCTACTGCTGTCTTTTATTAACCAAGTGGATCATATTTATATCCTCTCATAAATCTCTGGGGCAGCAACCAACTTTAATGGGACACACTTTAGGAATAGTATTTAAAAGCCAAACTGAGGCTGGCTAAGGCATCATGGCTGCTAAATCCCCCAAAGGCAGGCAATTATTAGTGTTGAGGCTGAACCCTCTGATATGGTGCCAACAGCATCCCTTAAATAAGCTCAAGGATATAGGCTAACCCCTTGCAGCCTACAGTGCAATACATCAATTTGAATGACGCTATCTTGAAAACGCCATCTAGAAAGATGCCATCTCAAAAATGTGTCCAAAAACGCCATCTAGAAAGACACCATCTCAAAAACGCCATCTAGAAAGACGCCATCTTAAAAACGCCATCTCAGATTTATGGCTAAAAACGCGCCAGATAAATTAAAATATTAATAAAAGCCCAAAAAACATTTCAAAAACTATAAAAAACATTTGATTAGACTCAAAATCATCCAAGAATTTCAAATCTGGAATAAAAATATGGGGTCACCTAATACCAACTATAGTGTGCAAAGCTCCAAAGTCAACACATCCTAAAACAGTGCTATTTTTGTATTAAATGTTAACACTATATTAAACATGTATATACATATTAAAAGTTTCAAAAAAAGTATACAGCTAGACTCAAAATCATCCAAGAATTTTAAATCTGCAATAAAAATATGGGGTCAGCTAATACCAACTATAGTGTGCAAAGCTCCAAAGTCAACACATCCTAAAACAGTGCTATTTTTGTATTAAAATTTAACACTATATTAAACATGTATATACATATTAAAAGTTAAAATCAAATATTTGAAAGAAAGAAGTTTATTGTTTAAAAAATGAATTATAAATTGGATCCAAGGGCCGTGGCAATGTCTTTGAGATAGGTAAGGCGGCCCTCTCTAGTGTAATAGGCCAAAGCTGCTTTTGTAACACTTGCAAACTTGACCTGCTGGCCAGCATGCTTGGCTATAAAAGCTTTGTCTTTGAAGGCCTGGGAATATAGCTGATCTCCATGTGTATGCTGAACCATAAGCTTGTTGATGATCATATTAAACATAGGCTTTTTTGTCTTAACCAGGCAGGAAAATTGTTTATGCCAACCTTCAAGTGAGGAGGTGGTCTTAGTTACGCCAGCTTTGACCTTCTTAAAGCAATTCCAGTTAATTGAGTTGCTGCCCTTGAGGATGCAGTGATGTCCCTGGAATACACCTACCCACTGGTGCTCAAAATACTGTATGAAAGGAGCAAAGGCTTCTTGGTTCCCAAGAATGTAATTGCTGTTAAGAAGCTTGTTGTAAAAAAGGTTAACCTCTTCCTTTCTGACCATGGCCAGAACAGCAAAGCAATTGAATATCTTTCTGGCCTCCTTTGTACCATCTTTGTACATCAGTTTATTGAGGGCTGGGTTTTTCATCAGGTTCTTGCGCAGAGCCTGGCGGTAGTGAAAGAAGCAGCCTTGGGGCCTGCTCCTAAATACCTTGATAAAAGTGTTGGCCTGTGTAGCCTCAAAGTCAACCATCAACGTGGTATGTTAAGGAAGGGACTCTGGCGCCTTTCTGGTTATGGCCTGTTGCTCTTGGGTAGCCTCTGGGCTGACCTTCTTCTTCTTGGGGCATTTTTCTCAGTTGGCTCTTCTTCAAGCGTAGGCAAGATGGTATCCAGTTTTTGCTTGATTATATTTAAGGTGTGAATGTAAGTCTCTTCCCTTTTATTAGGGAGAAAGAAGAAGGCAAAGGGGATGGTATGTTCATTGACCTGACCATGAATGGCCCAAAGCTGATAAAATAGCTTTGGACAAGAGGCAAAAGTCCCATTGGCAAACCAGGTATCACACTTTAAAAGGCGTACAAGATCCTCTTGTGTTGAAAAGCACAAAATACGGTTTGGTGAACCTTGCCTGTTGCTGTGTGGCAGAAAGGGCTTTTCAAGCATGGTAGTCTTCTGGACTTCCAAAAGTACAAGCTCATTAATACTTCTAGCGCTGACACAAATATTGGCATCAATTGACCATTGATCAGTCACATACCATTTGAGTCTGGTCTTTTCCCCAACCTCCTCTCTCTGATCCTTATTCAGGTAAAGGAGAGCATGAGTTACCAGCTCAGTTGAAGTCAAGTCCTTGTTAAAAGGAATGGCTTGGCAAAGGTACCAGCGCATAAGATAGTAGAGAATCATATCAGAGCCCAAACAGCCATGCTCAATGGTGAGCTCCTTGACTTGGGTAAACCCAATTGTAGTTAATTGCGCGGGGAAGCCTGGACTATCACATTTGTAGTGATGGTTTGCCATATTTTTTATCTGGTAGTTTCATATGAAAAGGAAGCTGTCCTTGAAAAAGCCAGCACCTCCCCTTCTTGGTCATAATGGGAAACAAGTCAGGGAAAACATCTGGAACTATAAATTGCCCGTTGACGTTGCAGATATTGGCAACTGCATGTAGGTCTCACTCTAGGATAGGATCCTCTTCTGAGGCTGCAAAACCATGGTCACCAGAGTTGTTTTCAGAGACTCTTTAACTCTCATCTTCATCATTGGAGGGGACATGCTCCTCCTGGAGATCAGAGGGGGAGTAGACAAAGGGAGAGTGGGGAGGGGTGGAACTATCAGCCTTGGGCTTGGGGGAAGGTGTGGGGGTCTTGGCAGGCGTTTTTCTTTAGGAATCTGCTTGGAGAGGGTAGCCTTGGTCTTTCTTGCCTGAGCGGGAGCAGCCATGCTCTTGGGAGCCTTGTGGGTAGCATTGGTGGTAGGCTTGGGAGGCATCTAAGAGTGAATTTGCATCAGAAAAGTTCAAATTTTGGGACAATTTTTAAAGAGAAAAATAAGAATGTGTTAAATATAAAAGTAGTCAATATTTTTACACAGAATTGTAGAAAAACTCTCAAATTATATACAATCAAAATTATTCTGTTTTATATTATGTAAAAATTAAAAATTTATTAGTAGTGCAAGTATGCAAAACTGTGAGTTTTGACTGAAAACTTGCAAGTGAAATGGCGTTTTTAAGATGACATAATTGAGATGCTGTAGCTCAAAAATATAGTGTTTTTGACCATTTTTTATATTAAATTAACAAATTTCTGATGGAGCTACCTCAACCAGGCCAAAGAGTAAAACTTGAATGTTTTTAAAACTAGCTTATACAACTGGGATTATAAAGTACCCAGTTGTTTAGAGGAGGCCAAAAATATATATTTGCAAAGTTTCAAGCAATTTTTTACATTTTTTGCTTAAGTGGTTTTAGACATGAAACTATACTTTTGAACAGTGTAAAGTAAGAATTGCGGTGGGGGAAACAATATAGTGTAGCCTGGCATCATATGTAATTTCCCCTTATTTTCCCCTATCCATTGTGCACATCAAATCAATTGGGTGATACAAAACCCAGTGGAATTTGTAATGGGTACATTTTGCACAATGAAAATACCCTCATCACTAAATAAAATCACTAGTAAAGCATTGTATTATTGAAACCCAAATAGCAAAGTTCATAATATGATAAGGAATAAGGCTAGCATATTAAACATGGATTTTTGAATGGCTGTATTATAGTGGGTAGCAGTATATAAGTGGTGCTAATTTAGGTTGATTTATTATATGGAGTCTTAAATTAATACCATACTTTATTCCCAATTAAAAAGGGAAAAGCTTGGATTTATCACATAAAAGTATGATTGCATAGACAAACAAAATCAAAGAGCACACAGCTGCACCATTTTAATTAAAGCTTAGGCGCCAACAATTAAAAACTCCAGGCGCTGCAGCGCCGCTTTTCAGTGGGTTGGATTTTGTCTTTATAATTATAAATCTACTACCAATCCAATATATCTTTTTTCAATTATCTTATTGAGACTAGTGCTTAGAAATATGATTAATAATTAGATTAACATTTTGGGGATTCAAAAATAGCGCCGCAGCGGAGCTCAATGTAAAAGTAAAGCGGCGCCATGGCATCTAAAATATTTGCAAGGCGGCGCCTGGAGCTTTTTTTGGGTGGCGTGGTGGCACTTTATGGATGATAGAGACGGCGCAGCGGCGCATGTCATTGGGTATTCTGCAGTAATGATCCAAAATCTACTGCCAATTGAATATATATAAACTTTATATTATAAAATTATGACAATGAGGTTGCAGTAATTCTATTCTGTGAGCTCTGTCATGATTGGCATCATTGATTTTATACTGCTAATTTATAGAGTTGGCTGCTGTAATCCTAATCCATGAGCTCTGTCATAATTGGAATCATTGCTTGGTCAAAATTTCCAACATATCCCTCCACTTGACCAAACACTACTTTCTTTCTTTCCAAGATGAACTCAACCAACACCAACAACAACAGCAACACCAACATGCGCCAAGACTACGACAAAATGATGGCTTCATTGGACAAAGCGGAGCGGCGCACTTTTTGAAAAATTTGTGCTCAGGTTGTATTGCTTTCTTGAATTGACTTTGGGCCAGTGACTCCCAGTTTTGTAAACAGGACTGCACAACCACCATGGCGGCCTCTGAGTGTAGTACTGCGCCAAATTCTAGTGCTGGGGATTTTCCTGATGAGAACTCTATGTTTGAGGAGCCTCTTCCTGTCAGCAGTGCGCCCCCAGTGGCAATCCTTCTGGTGCTCAGCACCCCTTTCCTCAACACCTTCCACTGGTGCGCCTCCTTCTACCCCATCTGCAATACTACGCGCCCACTGCAACTCCAACAATGTGGTGGTGGACTACCCCAACCTTCTTAGCAAGTTTGGGACCTGCCACCACAAGGAGACAATGTACAGCTTTGTACAGGCTCTGCATTCTGACAAAGATGCAATGATCCCAATTTGGGCAGGGGAGTTATACCACAGCCAGTACAATGTCTCCCATTTGGCTGCTGAGGTGCGTCTAGGGCCGCAGTCAGCTACTTTGGCCCCCAGTGAGATTTCTGCGCAACATGCTAATACCATTGCTATCTGCAATGAGTATATTGACGAGGTAGCCTGGGTTTGGGCTCTTGAGCTTGCAGCAGATCCCAGCTTCCACCAGACCTTGGACTTGCCCATCCAAGCCAACACCAACTGTTGCTTCTCTGCCATGTTCAAGGCATATCTCCAAGCCATTCCCACAGTCAATGTTTTCATTTACCTTCCTTTGGCTGCCGCAACTTGCCACTTTATGTGGTATCCTCCCAAAAGTTGCCAGCCTGACCAGCCTGGGTATGCTGGTTGTTGCTTGGAGCATTACTTCTCCCTGGCTTACCAACTCCACGTCCCCTATCATATTCCTACATGAAAGATGCGTTGATGGACTGCTTCACCATAGGTGCTGCGTTCTCTGCTTGTGGTGGCTGGGGTCAGTTAGTGCCAGTCAGTCAAATCCTC
This sequence comes from Entomophthora muscae, assembly GCA_014839935.2. Lineage (NCBI taxonomy): Eukaryota > Fungi > Entomophthoromycota > Entomophthoromycetes > Entomophthorales > Entomophthoraceae > Entomophthora > Entomophthora muscae. The sequence continues at coordinate 203,194 of QTSX02005026.1, forward strand.
CTTCTTCTTTGCAACTGGTTGTCAATGTCCTGCAACTCCCAGTTGGCCTGGGCCCAAATGCTGGTGATCCTGGCTCACGTGCGCCAGCGCCTGGACAACAGCCATTATACAATCCCCACCCATGAGTGACCAGTGATTACTATCCAGCGCCCTGCCAAGCATCCCACCACGCCAACCATCAGGCCTCTCCTCCTGCCATGTCTTCTGCTCAGCAGCGTGGAGGCACCTGCAACACAAGGGACTAATCCCACACAACCTGTCTTTTATTGCAATAAACTTGCTTTGCCTATCCTCTTTTTTATTGTTTCTAATATTTTTTAGTTCTTATTTTTTATTATATTAAGTTTTTAATTATTGTAGTTATCTTCTAAATTTAGTGCTTATGGAAATATTGTTGATTAGTGGAGTTTTTATGTTGGGGATTGAAATCTTGCGCCGCTGCAGCACTAAATTTAAAAGTAAGACGCCGCTGCGGCATAAAAGATGTTTGCAAGGCAGCGCAGCGGCGCTCAAGACTTTCCCAAGTTGGCGCTGTGGCGCTTTTTATTTGTTTAAGGCGGTGCAGCGGGGCTTAAAGCTGGGTGATTTTGTAGTTGAATTTGCAAAGTTTTGGTAATCTTATTTTGATAACAGACTTTTTATTTTGATTTGAGATAGCATTTTTGTGGTGCAGTTTTTTGTGATGGTGTATTTTAGGGTATTTATTAAGTGTTTTTATAATTAAAAAATCTTATTTGGATAACACTCTTTTTATTTTGATTTGAGATGGTGTTTCTGTGATGCAGTTTTTTGAGATGCTGTATTAGAAATCAATATGTAAAAAATAACTATTTAATAATTTTTATTAAGTTTTTTAATTTTGCTGATGTAAATCCTGACGCCATCTTGAAAAATTTTCAATATGGCGTCTTTCAATCTGGTGTTTTCAAATTGACATATTGCACCCAAACTACAACCCTGAAAAGGTAATTGCTGAGAGATGCTGATATATATCATTCATAATAGAGTGATATCTAAAATTTGAAATAACCAGCCTAAGTGTTAATGGTACTAAAAGCATTCAATAGAGATTTCATGATTTATAAGCATAAGCTACTTGTCTATCTGGAGAAAAAATAAATCTTTTAAGAAAATGATAAATATGAGTGTAGTTGTTAAAACCCCTCATGGTAATTGAATAAGTTCATAAGAAAGAGCTTGCATTTTTAGACACTCTGCCTGGGTTAAACCTATGGAGAGCCATGGGCTGAAAAGATTGATCTGATATGGCTCCTACAAGAAATATTCAGAAGGATCAGGGATTAATAAAGTGGCTAATACCATTAAACAATATTTGCACTTAAGAGAAAACATTTCTTTAAAGTACCAATAGTTTTTCACAGCAATAGCTAAAAATGGCACTAGTGATCCTTATGTACCTACTAAAAAGATAGCTAGAGAAAACCTTTAATAAATATCTTTGGGGGTGTTGTGATGATGCAGATTGAGAGCTGTTTTAAAGGCAAGGGCTGAGAATGGCTAAATAAAGAGTGTCTTCCTGTAAAAGGTAAATGCTTGCTGTTTTATTGATCTACCCAGCCTTGGTGATGAGTGTTCATTTTTTATGCCTTGGGGTGCTATTAAGGTGACAAAATATTAGTGATTTAGAATGATAAAGTGGTTCCCTGCGATGAACTTATCAAAGGGTATTGATATTCTTAGACCAGCTGGGGTGAGGATACAGCTGAGGCTCTTCCCTGGGATGAATGTGCTAGGTAGCACATAAATCCTGATACCAGCTGGAGTGAGAATACATCTGGGTTAAGCTGTCTGAAAAAGGGTAAAGTTTCTCTGTCTATGAATTATGGGTATCTTTAAGGAGGTCTTAAGGTTTCTGGGCAAGCATAGATGGCCCGTGTTGGAAATTACGCCATTAATGCTGTTTTGATATGGCCTTCAAATAGTGATATGTACAAAGATTTGGTTGGTTTTGACTTTGACTTCAGAAATTCCTCTCCTTCCATAATTGGGTTAACATCAATGTCCACTTATTCTGGAATACCATAACTGCCCTTGACTGATCCTGGTATGACTTTACCCCAATGTGACCCCCTTGAATACTCTGTCTACCTAATGAGTGATCATCAATCCTTGTCTACTATTTAAGTATAATTACTTCCCCTAATAAAGACAAGTTTATCAAAATTTGTGTTGGCTTTAATATTCTTCAATATTTTTCCTTCCTTTTTTGCCAAAAGCAATTCCTCTTCTTGTATTCCAGGAATTAAGGTACATGCCCTTTTTGCCCTGAAGGCCAACCCAAGGCTAGCTTTAAACCTCAAATCTTTTTTATAAAGATTTCCCACTGTGTCCTCCTGGATGTTGTCCCCAGGAGTCAAACACAACAAAATGGTGCTCACTACAGGGGCTTCAAGCCCCTAAGTTACTCAGTTCCCCTGCACATTCTCTGGTCCTTCTCCTGTTGTTTTGTGTACCCAAACCACCCAAAGTCTCTAGTCCTCTGCTCAAGTAGAATATATCCAATTCCTCCACTACACCAATAGTAATGGTGTTATCTCCTGGGCCTGTGTGGGCCCTCTTCCTTCTTTCTCTCTCAATTATGAGCAAGCCTTCAACGCCACACACTCCCTCCTTCACACAGGAACTGTGGCAATGTATACCATTCCTGGTATGCATCCTGGGTATGCTTCTAAAGACCTGTATTCCTTCCTCTTGGACTTTGGTCTTCCCCCACTCTAATGGAGTCCATGGAAACTATTGGCGTGCTGGTCAATCAGTTTATCCAGCCCGCCTTGGTTCACCATCAGTTGGTGTTAGGATCCCAAAACCAACTCCTGTCTTCTGTAGCCACTGCTGTCTCTAATAACCATGCACAGAACATGGCCTACCAGGAGTGGACCCATAGCCTTTTTGCCTGTATTTCTAATAACCAGTGTGACTTTTTGGCCTTGTAGAAAAATCTTACCTTGTCATTGATTTTGATTTGCTCCTCACTACCAGGGTACATTAGGGATCAACTAAGTGAGCTAGACAAATCACCAAGCTATGTGGCAAGGACAGATCAAAACAACTCTCTTGAAATATTGTCAAGATTTTGAGACCTTGGTTAACAAGCTCAATCAATTCCAAGAGTAGGTAAATTCTCAACTTGAGTTGGTTGGAGCCCACATTGATAATTGGGGTCAACATCTGTACCAGCAATATGGTTTAGATAAGGCTGCTTTAGGCAATACTCTGTGTCAGGTTCAAAACTTTGTTGATGACAGAGTAGCCTCAATTGAAGTGACTCCTCCTACTCCTTCTATGAAGATCTCATCTGCCTTTGAGGCTAAGGTCTTGGAAGACATAACCAAGCTCAAAGCCACTATGCAATGCCAAGTCTCTGTTACAAACCCTTCACTAGTAGAACCTATGTCTGACCCTTGCATTGCTTCTTTGACAGACCAACTAGCTACATTTCATGGCAAGATCAAGTATTTGCAACAACGCCACTCCAACCAGGACAATTCATCCTCTTAATCTGATGGCAAAGGAGAGGCAGAAGTCACTGACGTTCCTGCCCGGGCAGACTATAGATGCTATCCTGGTTTGGAAGGTCAACCTTGTGTCAATTGTGACCTTGTTTTGAATTTTTTGTCAGCAGTAACAAATGACGTTGAAAGCAGGTAGGAAACACTGGAAAGAGAAGTACAGAACCTTACCACCTAACAGAGACAATGGATGGACAGGCTGCTCCTTTGATGTCTCAAGCTACCGCTTTAGCCACTTGTGTCAATGGGATTGCAGGAACCTTGGCAGTACAAAAGATACAAGTTGATGAATTTGGAACTGTTGTCACTACTGCCAGAGATATTAGCAGTCAAAACAGCTCTACTCTTGACACCTTGGAAGAGAGCCTCCAGCTCTTATGGGCTAGACAACCAGCTGCAGAATCTGAGTTTTAAGGAAACCTCACATTAATGTTTTTAACCCAGGTGACAACAGACAATCCACCTCATTGTCCATTGATCCCAACTAAAAGCCTTCATTTAAACAGATATTTGACCCTAAGACCTCTACCATTGCTGCCTTTCTGACAATCTACAAGACTGCAATGCGCAGGGCCACTGATGAGCTTAAAAATAGCATATTCTTAATTGTCTATATCCCATGTGCCAAGAAGTTGTGGTCCCCAAACTCCCTTCCATAGTCACTTGGAAGGATATGAAACGCCTCTTGATTGAGGAATTTGGAGGAGATATCAGCTTGGAGGTCAAAAAAAGATGCATTTATGCACATTGCCTTTAAGCCCAAGGAAACCCTGGCTGAATTTGCTGATTTCTTCTATGTCAAAGGACAACAGTTAATCACCAGTCAACAGTTAACTCCCTGGGAAGCTTATATAGCTTGTTCAAACGCTTTAAAGGTGAACCAACTTCTGTGTCTGCACTTTAAGGCCCACAAAGCTTCCCTTACGTCTATGAAGATTATTAAGACCCTCTTGCAAGACATGCACTTGACCCATGAGGGTATTGTGGTGCGGGAAAATAAGGCCAGCAAAGCTGGAACCACCTCCTGCACCCCGCGTATTATGACTCTAGGCTCAAGTGGGTCATCTAAGAGGCAAGGATGTCATAACTGCGGTCAAATAGGGCACCACTAGCATACCTGCACTAATCCCTGGGTAGAAGGTTGTGACTCTAAGGAACAGGCGGGAAAAGAAAGGTCAGCTTAGAGGCAGAGACGCTATTTGCTGACCAATTTCCCCTGTCTCCTCCTGATCCACCCTCTGACAAGGAATCTCCCCCTTCCTCTGGCCCAACTATCCTTCACCTGTTTCATGATATTTACAGTGATTCTAAGCCTAAAGATTCTGACTGTGATGAATCAGATAGTTATGGCTACTCTGTTCTGGCTGTCCCAGAAACTGTGTCTGTCCCTTACAAGCTTTGCTCAGGAAAAACTGCCACCACCTCTTGCACACCTTCAGTCAAAGCCAAAGCTGTGGTGGCTTGCCCCTACCTGGCCCAGAATTATCAATCACCTCTCTTGGTAGACTCTTCTGAAGAAGCTGCCAAGCTAGCTGAAGCCCTCTTTCAGAACGTGACTGTATCTCTCCCCTTGCAGACTGTGTATAAGGAAATTCCTGCCTTAAAATGAATATTAGCTAAATGGGAAAAAGAGCTAGAAGCTGCGCAGGACGTTCTGGCTGTCTTACCCCCCTTTTGGAAAGATACTACTTGTGTGGAAGTATTGATCCAAAAGGTTAAAATCAAAGCCATTCTGGACACAGGTTCTCCAGTCAACGTGGTATCATCCAAGCTAATGAAGAAGCTTAAGCTGGCTCCTGACTTCAACTACACTCAATCATATGGTACTGCTGGCATGGCTCAAACCCAAGCTATTGGTGCCTACTCTGCTCTGCCAATGAGGTTTGGGAAACTCCTCATTGCATCCCCTTCTGTGTACTAGAGAACAAAAGCTATGATCTCCTGGTTGGCACACAATTCCTCTACAAATATAATGGGATTTAAAACCTTTGAGATGGATACCTTTTCCTCTTAGGATACAAGGTCCCTTTGATTTTTGAAGAACCTCTGCGCCTACCTGGCAAATGCCTTAAGACTTGTGTGCTTGAGTATTGCACAGGTATCTTCTCTCTCAAGTACAGAACTCACTCCTCCAATGTGTGTTCCCCTCCTCCTTCCTGTCCTGCAGAAGAAGGTGTGCCTCTTATTGCCCCTGCAGCTATCACCATTCCAACAGGCTCACAAGTGATTATAGACTCTCAGATATCCTACAAACTACCTGAAAAATCATTCCTGGAGCTATACTCACCTGATTTCCTAAGCCGCAGAGAGCCTCAGTTATGCCCGGGGATTTTGGACCAGACTCATAAGGATCCTGTGCAGCTAATCTAACTGCCCTGTCTATGCAGGTGACTAAGGGCCAGGTTGTAGGGCATGGTTGCATATTAGGTTCAGAGCAAGTGACGTCCCTCTACCCTTTTGGAACATTCAGTGATTTCAACTTACCTGAAGGAGACCCTCAGGTTCTCTCCCTGTTCACTGCTGCAGACTTCCCACAACTGTCACCCATTCAACAAAAAGATGTTATGAAACTGCTAGACCAGTTTAAGGATATCTTTGCCTCTGGAACTATGGACTATGGCCTAGCTAACAGGGTTATCACCAGATAAATACAGGTGATGCTCTGCCCTTTTGTACCAAACCTTACCGCCACAGCCAAGTAGAAGAAGCCCAGGTCTCCAAGGAGCTTAAACAGCTCTTGAATGCTGGGCTCCTAGCCCCCTCTCAGAGCCCTTGGGCCTCCCCATGATTGATTCTAAAGAAGAATGATGGAGGCCACCACATTGTGATGGATTACCACTGACTAAAATTGCTCACCAAAAAGGACTCATACCCTTTGCCAAGAATTGATGATGCTCTCAGACAATTGGGAGGATCAAAGTTTTTCTCTGCTATGGATCTAGCATCAGGATACTGGCAGGTAGACTTGTCTCCTTAAGATAGAGAAAAGGCTGCACTCATCACTTCAGAAGGTCTTTATGAACCCACTTGAATGCCCCAAGGACTCTGCAATGCCCTGGCTATGTTTCAAAGGACTATGGACTCCATTCTACGAGATCTGAAGCTCTCCTGCGTCCTTGTATACCTTGATGATATTACTGTGTTCAGCTCTACCTTTACCAACCATTTGGACCACCTCAAAGCTGTCTTCCTTAAAATTTGAGAGGCAGGCCTGAAACTCAAACCCTCTAAATTCTCCTTCTTCAAAGAACAACTTGAATTCTTGAGCCATGAGGTCACCCAAACTGGAATATACCCTATGAATAATAAGGTGGAAGCCATTGACAAGATGCAGCCCCCAAAAGCCTACAAGAAGTCCAAGTATTTCTTGGCATGATGGGGTACTATCAACATTCCATCCCTGGTTTTTCTGAATTAAGCAAACCCCTTGTCCAGCTCCTTTGCAACATACCCTTTGAGTGGACTGACAGCCAATAGCAAGCCTTTGAAGCGTTGAAAGCCAAACTCAAAGAGGCTCCCATCCTAGTCTACCCTGATTATGATAAAGAGTTTATCTTGTACACCAACACTAATGGAGTAGCTGTGGGTGACATTTTAGCCCAGCTTGATAATGAAGGCATTGATTAACCTGTGGCCTATTCTTCACGAGTCCTCAACAAGCATGAGAAGAACTATAGTGTCACTGAAAAAGAATGCCTAGCTGTTCTGCATGCAGTAAAACAGTTCTGGCACTATATTTACGGGGCTTAATTTGCATTAGTCACAGACCACTCCTTCCTTAAGTGGCTGCAACAATTAAAGGAGCCTGAAGGTCGGCTAGCCCGTTGGGCCCTATGCTTACAAGGATACAATTTCACAGTAGTTCATTGTCCTGGTGCACAACATTATAATGCTGTATTTTTATTGAGGATGCCTATACTAGCTATTCATCCTGCTGACGCCAATTGCCTATACAAGTTGATAAGATACCCTGAATCCTGGACCACTGAACCAGAAGACATCCGCTTGGCACTGCAAGCCCTATCAAAAGATACTGTGATTTGAGATAGAGTAACTCTTCAAAAAGTCAACAACCCCTATTTGCCCTATGTTCACCCCAGTATGAGAATAGCCATCATCCTCTAAGCTCACATTGATGCTGGCCATGGAGGCATAGCAAAAATGCAAGACAGGTTGTGCAAGAACTTCTATTAGGAGAATATGAGCCTCCTAATCCCTGATGTCCTTGCCTCATGTCATTCTTGTCAGCTTCAACAACCCCAACCTTTTCAACATCAATTCAAACTAATTCCCCATAAACATGCCTTCCACACTATGAGTATTGATGCTGTTGGCCCTAGTCCTTGATCTAGATCTGGGTGTTGATTCATCTTGGTGGCTGTAGATCATTTTAGTAAACAGGCCAAGGCAAGAGCAACCAAGGATATAACTGCCAAGACCACTGCTAACTTTCTGATGCAAGATATTTTCTACCGTCATGGCTGCCCTCAGGTTCTTCTTTCTGACAATGTTACCAACTTTAATTCCTGCCTCATAACATCCATTGTAGAATCTATGTGCACACACCCATCCTTCTCTGCTCTGTATAACCCTTCAACCAACGGGAATGTGGAACAAGCAAATTTCACCCTGGTGTCCATCATGAGAAAGCTTACCCTCTCTGATGCTGATAATTGGGATATGTTCCTCCCTGCTGCTCTCTTTGCGTATAGACTCAGCAGACATCAAGTGACTGACCAGTCCCCCTTTGCCATTATGTATGGACAAAGGGCCACTACCCCCTCAATCTTGGGACCCCCTTTGATCAACGTTGATGCATCTGCCAGCCCTGAAGCTCATGTCAAAGACTTGACTAATTGTATCATTGACATCCAGGATAAAGCCTATTTTACTGCCTACAAAGTCAAAGCTTTAGAACTCTTGCCCTCTAATGCTTCTGGAGCCCCCCTCCCTGAGTATCAAGTAGGCAACCTAGTCCTCTATTATCAAAATTGTACTGGAGGCCAAGCCCATAAGTTATACTCCCTCTGGGCTGGACCTTGTGAAGTCATCTACAAGAAGGGTGTTGAGTATACTGTGAAGCTGCTGTCCTCCAGCTGTCCTTTTGCCTGTTTTTACTCCAAATTCCTCTGCAAATATCAACTCCCTGTGTCTAATCTTGAGGGGGGAGATGTCAGAAATTGCGCCATTAATGCTATTTTGATATGGCCTTCAAATAAGGATATGTGCAAAGATTTGGTTGGTTTCTCTTTCAATTTCAGGAATTCCTCATCTTCCACAAATGGGTCTGGTTCAATATCCACATATTCTGGATTAACATACCTGCCCTTGACTGATCCTGGTATGACCTCACCCCAACATGACCCCCTTGACCACTCTATCTACCTAATGAGCGATCATTAACCCTTGTCTACTATTTAAGTATAATTACTTCTCCTAATAAAGACAAACTTATCTAAATTTGTGTTGGCTTTAATATTCTTCAATATTTTTCCTTTCCTTTTTGCCAAAAGCAATTCCTCTTCTTTTATTCCAGGAAATTAAGGTATATGCCCTTTTTTGCCCTGAAGGCTAACCCAAGGCTATCTTTGAACCTCAAATCATTTTTATAAAGATTTCCTGTTGTGTCCTCCTGGATGATGTCCCCAGGAGCCAAACACAACAGCCTAGAACCATCATTAGGGTGGCTTTTCAGAGATACAGTTTAATAAATTAATAAATTGGATGTATATAGGAAGAAAAGTAGGTTAATTTGAACCTGAAAGCTCAAGATAACTGCTTGGGTGAGTAAACCTAGTGTGAGATTAGGCTGATTGACCATAAATGATCAGGCTAATCATTACACGTAGATCTTTATCAGTTACACACCATATTATCACTAGGTTAATATTATATTAAGTGTAGTAATTATTTTCCATATAATTAATAGTCTATTATAATTGATATGGCAGTTATACACTTTGTAATTGTTAGTTTATTATGATAGATGCAACAATTATACATTGTATAATCACAGATCATCATTTCTATTTGTGTAGTGATTATACACTGTACAATTGTTAGCCAATATAGTGACTATCATTGATTACACACCGTGTAATTGTTGCAAAAACCACTGAGGATTCAGTATTTTGAGTTGGGGAAGACAACAGTCCAATAGAAAGGGCAAGAATGGATAGAAGAAGGTATTGTTTATTGTAGAATATTGCAATTAATATACCATATGGGAAAAGCCACAAGGTGGTGGCATAGTGGGATGTTTCATGTAAGGTTTGAAGCCAAGGAATAACTTGTGTGGGGGTCAGCAGGTCAAATTGGTAGAACTCCTAATTAGGAGGAAGTGCCCGCCATTTGACATTGCCATCAGATTGGTTCATGACGTTAGACACGTCAAGGGGTGACTCATTGAGTGCCCCCTGTGTATTGTAATATACTTTAGCAGACAAGTCTGGGAACTTGGTTGCAACATAATCATGTAATCATCAATTGTATATTGCACATTCAATCCTACTGGACATGTATCAACTCAGTCTCACCCAGCCTGATAGGCGTATATGAGTATATGAAACAAGTAATGTGTATATGGCTAGGAAATACCAAGTTTGAATCAGCATTACACAGTGTATAATCAAGTTTCTTATTGGTTTGGGTTAGCATTACACGGCAGATAATTCACAAGTCAATATTGAATTGATTCCACTATTATATGGTGTATAATCCTTAATTTGACCCGTTGTGTTAATAAGCAGAAGGCTCACCAGCCAGAAAAGCATCACTGATTAAGTCCTCTAATTGAAATACTGGAATTCTACCTTCCAATGTAGGAGGACTGAATAGGGATTATTTCTAAATGTCAACCAAATATGGTGTAGTTTCCTAGCGCAATAATAGGTGTGTAAGGATACAGCCAATTGATAACTGTCAGTAGGCTAGCTCAAGAAGAGTGTAGGCTGTAGCTGAAGTGCCATGTGCACTTTTGCTAGGGCTAATAGCAGCACACGTGCCAATGACAGCCAATCAGGATAGGCACAGCCAGAAACAATGGGCCTATTGCAAAGGTAGCCACTGAGAACTGGCTGAAAGGACAAGAACAAGGGTTGATGCAGTATATATTAATACATACACATGAAAGAATGAAAACAATATCTTAGTTACACTTGGATAGATTGCAACTGTTAGTTAGATTGTACTCCAGTTTTAATAAAACATAATTATCTTCAAAGTTCTATTCTATTGTAGTCTGTAGTGCTCTTGGATAGGATTAGGTAGAGTACATTGGCAAGGCTAACATCTATCTGTAGCTTTGAACATACCAGCTGTCAAAACAGCAGTCTCAACCCTCCAGCAAGGTTCCAAACAAGCAGGTTCATGACCCACAATCCAATTACCCAGCCACTCAAAGCCAGACTAGAAAGTTGACTCAAATTGACAAATCCAACAACATGAACAAATGATGATCCCTTATGATGGATACCTTGTTTTGGCGCTTGACTCATTACCAGGATCAAGCCACCCCCTTCACCATCCAGCTGTGTGATCAACATAATCATGTTCCTGTTATCCTTGATTCACAATAACTATATAATCACTATCTCTCAATAAAGATTATTATCTAGTTTCTAAATATTTTTCCCCTTGTAACTCTGCTAAAACAGCACAGTTACAACATTGGTAGCACAGGTAGGTTCTCCATCCTACCTCATCTTGTAAAATCCCGCCTGTTGCCCGTACTCACTGCAGTCAACAAATCCTTGACAGAATCATGCCTGTCTTTCTACTGGACTAGACCCTGTACACCCCTGGTACCAAGATACCTGATGGCTTTGTCCTGTACTAGAACACGGTGATTCCACCACCTGCCTTCAACGCCATGTCTACACAAGGGTTCTCCCAGACGGCTGCTACCATTCCGCAACCAACCAACAAAAACACCATGCCTGCCTGCATAGCCCAAAGACTATGAAGCACCGCCTTGGAACCTTTTGCTGGGGCCAACAATGACAACACTGTTGCATGGATCCAGTCTGCCCAAAGAAAGCTGGCCCAGATGGAATGCCCATAGCAATTTTGGATTGCGGAAATCTCCATCCAACTGACCCACAACATTGGCACCTGATGCAACAAGTGGCACAAAGAACACGCCAAGAAGAACTGGGATACCTTTAAACAAGACTTCTTGGAAAGGTTTGTGCTTAAGGACACAGCGCTCATGATCATACGCCAAGTAAAGAACCTAACCCAGACAGGCACCCTAATGGAACTCACCTGCACCTATAAGGAACTCCAAATTTACGCACCCTCTGAAATGGCCTTTTAAATCCCAGCCACACACCTCATGTACTATGACAACCTTAAGTTGCATGTAATGAGACACGTGAACCTGGACCAGGTGACCAACCTGCAAAGCCTGTACCGCAAGGCGGAGAAAGCGGAACAAACATCTAACGCTCTCCACAAGGCATAAACTGAAAAACAAGAGAGACCCAAGGATTCTCACACAGGCAGGCTCTCCACTCAACCACCCCCTGGAAGCAACAGGAATAATACCAACCATAAACCCACAAGTTCAAATGGACATAGAAGTGGGAACAATAGCCAGTCAAATTGTACTCATTTCTGTATCACTAACACACAAGGCAATCAATACAAGGGAAAAGCCCAGGAAGAGCATTAAGCAAGCCAAGCTCTCCCCACACAACTCCTGACTCATACAAAATGAGTACTGAACCAAAGATCTGGACCAATACCCAATGATCCAAGTACCCTTGGAGGACCTGATAATCTACACCATTGCCAGACATCCCAATAAACTGTTGTCCTACCCTTTCTGTTTCTGCAGTTACACAGGCTCAGCACTCCTGGACTCAGGCGCAGATAGAACCAAGTCAACAGCAGCTTTGTAGACAAGTTTAAGCTAGCCACTAATCCATTGCGGATAAAAACGTGGTTTTAGCTGATGAACATCACATTGCTGTGACAAGGGAAACCACCCCCTTCTCCGTCATGCTCAAGAATCTACGCTCCACCATCCAAGGTCCCGTCATTGACTTTCCAAAGTTTGACATTGTACTGGGATTAGATTGGTTATGAAAAAACAAATACTCAAATGGACCAGGCAACCTCAGTGCTGACCATCAAGTGTGAAGGTGTCAACCACCAGATCTATCATGACATAGTGGACCAACTCCTATGCAACCACGTCTTTGTGCGCATCACAGAGACCCTGGAAAAAAGGAAAACCTGAAGGCAATTGACTGGGACTCCTGCCAGAATGAGATCATACACTTCAAGGACCATCAAGATACCTCTACACCTCAGGTGTCAGGTCCCAGAATGGGCCAGAAAAGACCCTGTGTAACATAGGTTCAACGCCTGCAATTGAGCAATCACATGAAAATTGATTGTGTTGTTGATTACACAGATTTACCCAAAGGAAACTTTAATTCCAAGTGGGGAATTGAAACCTGGTCAAGGCCAAGCCTGGAGGCAATTGGAAACCATCCTAAATCCAAGCAAAAAAGATTTTAATTGGTCCACACCCTCTGAAACCCAGAATTGGGGACTTGGGTTGCCAAACAGACCAAAATCCCCCTACCAGCTTCCCCAGGGCAAAAATAATGAAATGATTCATCTAACTGACAAATCAGGAGTCACCAATGGGGAACAGCTTGAGAATAGCCCATTGACAACTAATAAGAAGTTGCCAGTAAGTCTAATTGCAGTTTCCCAGCAGGATATAGCTGGGAACACTGGCATCCCCTTTCTTTATTGACATCTTCATCTAATAAACTTTGTTGGTTAATGCACACTGAGCATTTATACTTTGCAGGGGTTTATTACATTATTAAGAATTTTATATTGCTGGTGCTTTCAAACAGAGAGTACCTCCAGTACCAACGCCAGCGCTGGGAAACAGAGCAACTTCTAGCTGCCTCCAACAAACCACTGCCAGCCTTTACCCCATCTCCTAGAGTGCTAGACCAGAAATAATTCCTGCTTCCACACCGCGCCCCTCTTTTCCTGATGTTCCTCTGCTCCAACAACTTGCCCAGCCAAGCCTGACCATGAGCGCTGCCACAGGAGAACTTCCTCTCATTCCTTCTGCTTTATTATATGACTACAGTAAGCTTAGATTTGCCTATTTGACCATGCTGGGGCTCACTGAGCAAGTGATACCCCACATGGGAGTGTGGCGTTCTTGGGCTACTGCTGCCAATTATGTGATGCGGATGGTCCCCGTCATTTACTGGGCCTTCCAGGATCAACCCTTCCCCTTGACTGAAGGTTCCCCTGAGAGTCACCCAGGCCATGACAGTATGTCAACCTTATCCAAACTTGTAGGCCTGAGCCCCTATATTCAATTGATAATAGGGGTACTTTTTATGTTTGTCTTTATGATTGCAGCTTACTACACCTACCAGTTTTGCACCTGCCGCAAAATTGCTCACAACAAACCTAGACCTGAATCCCACCCAAGTACTTCACAAGTACAGAACGTCAATATATCTACCTCAAACCAGAACGCCTACGCACCCACCAGTTTCCCTGACTTACCCAAGATGGACCTAGCCAGCTTCAAGAAAGGCATGGTCATGATTAACGCCCTGCTCAGGGCCCACCCTGAGAACTATTGTGACAACGCCCAAAAGGTGATGATGGTGGCAGCACAGTTGAAAGATGACGCCAGAGAGGTTTTCCTCACTTGCTGGAGGAGGACCCCAACTTGATCTTGTTGTATGAAGCCTTCCTGGAACGTATGAATAGTGCCACCACCCCCGCAGGAGCAAAAGTACAAGCATATATGGGCCTTCTTTGCCTGAGCCAAGGTAGAGATGACCTGGAAGCTTACATCCAGAGATTCTTGAGACTTGCTGCATCTGCTGAAGTACCTGACAACATCTATGGCCTGCACTTCAGAAATGGCCTGTATAACCACCACGCCAACCTGATGCGCCATCATCGCTGCAACCTCCCCAAGATCAAACTCCTAGCCATTGCCCACGGGATGGATTTCAGCCAGCCCCAACAGTATGGGGGTCCCCCTAGAAACTACCAGACACAAGGAAACCAAACTGCTGCACGCCCTTGCCTGAACATGGCCCCAGAAGAATACCAGCACCATGTACAAGCAGGCTTATGTTTCTACTGCCATCAGAATGGCCACCTGTCCAAAGAATGCCCTACAAGAAGCTCCACTGCCCAGAACCACACCATTTCTGCAATAAACAGCTCTTCTCAGTCTTACCCAATTATCCAAGCCACCTTGTTGTATTCAGACCAGGAGTTGAAGATGCCAGCTCTCATGGACAGTGGAGCCACCCACAATTATATTAAACAAGGCTTAGCTGAAAAATTGGGACTATAATTGGAAGATAAACCTACCCTGGTCACCCTAGGAAATAAGTCTACTGACACCTCCTTTGAGAGTAAAGGAAGTGTTATTATGAAGCTGGGTCTTGCCCAGATCAAGGTCAAATTCTTGGTAATGGACAAGTTGCCCTGACCTGTGGTGTTAGGGTTTGATTGGTGGGTAGAGCATGAGTTTAATATTGACTATGCCAGCCAACAGGTACAATTTTTACATGCAGGTGCAACCTGGAAGCTACCCTATGTGACCACCCAAACATCTCCCCTATTGAACAGCATGGTGGTGACGCCTTGCAAAGGAGAAATACCTGCCTGCTTAGAGAGATGAAAATCAGTGTTCTCTGAGACCATGGCCACAGCTCTCCCCAAGCACACCAGGTTTGACCATGCTATTGACTTGATCCCTGGAACCCAGCCCAAACATGGCCCTGTATATGGATGCAACATGAAAGAGCAGGGGGCTCTCAGGGAATAACTAGACACCATGTTAAAGAAAGGTTACATCCTTGTATCCAAATCCCCTTGTTTGTCTCCCCTGCTGTTTGTCAAGAAAAAGGGCAGAGAATTGAGGCCTTGTGTAAACTACCAAAATCTCAATGAGATTACTGTAAAGAACCGCTATCCTGTTCCAAACGCTGAAGACATTTCAGATCAGCTCTCTGGAGCAAACATCTTTTCCAAAGTTGACTTAAGGGACACTTTCAATCAGATACGTATCAAGCCAGGAGACAAATGAAAAACGGCTTTCAAAACAAGACAAGGGATATTTGAATACTTGGTTATGCCATTTGGCCTCTGCAATGCTCCCAGCACCTTCCAAACCATGGTAGACGTAGTGCTTGATGATCTCAAGGCCAATGCTGTATAGCCTACCTAGACAACATCCTCATCTATAGCTAAACTCCCAAGGAACACACAAAACACCTACAAATGGTAATGAAGAGACTCCAGGATCATGGATTATTTGTAAATCTACCCAAGTGTGGATTCTTTCAAGACAAAGTAGAATTACTTGGCTACCATGTCCTGAAAGGAGGTTTTGCCATTTCACCAGACAAAATTGAGGCCGTCACATCATGGCCAGAGCCCACTAACTGTAAGGAAGTACGGAGCTTCTTGGGTCTGGCAAACTTTTGCAGAGAATTTTTCCAAAAATTTTCTTCCATCTGCCTTCCTTTGACCCACCTGACCTCCAAAAAGCACGCCTTTATGTGGGACAATACAGCACGCACAGCCTTCAATACACTCAAGGAAGCCTTTGTTTCTGCACCAGTCCTTGCTATGCCTGGCTACACTTAATCCTTTGTTGTAGAAACTGATACCTCAGACTTTGCCTTGGGGGGTGTTGCTTCAGGAGGGGCATGATAGTAAGCTTCACCCTGTAGCTTACTACTCCAGGAAGTTCACTGCACCAGAACTGAACTACCCAATATACAACAAAGAGATGCTGGCAATTATTCAATCCCTGAAACATTGGAGAAGATAACTTTGTGACGCTGCCCACCCAGTGAAAATCATGACAGACCACAAGAATATGACTTAATTCTTCAAACCACAACAACTCAACCAAAGTCAGGCCAGATGGGCACTATTCCTAGTCAACTACAACCTGAAGATCAATTACAAGCCTGGAAAAATAAACATTGTACCCAACACCTTAAGTCAAAGAGCTGATTTCTTCCCCAGTTCCAAAGAGATAGAGGAGTTCAACACCCAATCACTATTATCTCCACACATGCTGGAATCCATGCTCTTATTACTAGGCCTGGCTAGTAGGAAAGAAGAAATCCAACATGCTCAGACCCTGGACAAGCACTGTATTACCATCATGAAATACTTAGCTTAGAACATTAACAGCAAATATTACAGAGCAGGTTATTCACTACACAGAAGATTCCTAAAAGCTAAATGGACAAACCTACATACCTGAAGGTTCACTGAGATTGGAGATTCTGAAGGAGTACCACAACTCTCCATGGCTGGACACCTGGGCTGCACCAAGACCTTAAAGGGTATCCAAAGAGTGTACTGTGGCCAAGAATAAAGCTGGAGATAGAGACATACATTAATGGTTGTGAAACGTGTGGCTGCTCTAAACCCAAGCAAGGAAAACCTGAAGGCTTGCTCCAACCCCTCCAAATTGCAGTAGGCCCTTGGAAGTCAGTATCTATGGACTATATAGTAGAGCTCCCAGAGTCAAAAGGCTACAACACCATACTTGTGATTGTTGACAGATTAATAAAGATGGGTTACTTTATTCCTACCACCACTCATGTGACAGCCAAGGAGACCGCCACCCTCTTTAGGGACCACATTTTCATGAATCATGGCTTACCCAAGGAAGTTATTTCTGACCGTGGCCCCCAGTTTACATCCAAGTTCTGGGCCCAAATATTAAAAGACCTGGGAATCAAGAGATCACTATCCACAGTGTATCACCCCCAAAGCAACGGAAAAACTGAAAGAGTTAACCAAGTATTGGAACAGTACCTCCAATGCTATGTTAATGCAGAACAAGACAACTGGACCAAACACTTACCTATAGTGCAATTTGCATACAATAATCAATAACACAGCTCTAAAGGAATGTCTCCATTCAAGGCTAACTACAGAATCAACCCTATTTGGGACCACCTTCCCACAGAAGAGTCCAGTAACCCCAAGGGACGAGATTGGGTGGCTACCATCCATACCACCCAAGAAGAGTGTGCCCAAAACCTGAAGCAAGCTGTACAGACCTACAAAGAGTTTGCCAATAAGAGGAGAAGCCCTGGACCATTGATAGAAGCTGGGGACATGGTATACCTCAGTGCCAGGAATATCAAGACTACAGCGCCATGTGCAAGCCTCAGCCCTAGGAAAACAAGACCATACAAAGTTCTGCAACACATAGGAGAAGTAGCTTACAGATTAGAGCTCCTGTCTAACTGGAAGATCCATGACGTCTTTCACCAATCACTATTGTCCAAGAAGAAAGGCACCTCACACCCTCATCAAGTTGTTTGCACTACCCCTCCCTGCTCAAAATAGGAATCTTTCTAGAGAATGAGGTTGAACAGATTCTAGACCACAAGATGAGATATCAACAACTACACTACTTGATCAAATGGAAAGGTTACCCACCCAAAGAGAATACCTGGGAACCTGAAGATAACCTCGTCAATGCTAGTGTCCTCCTGACTACGTACAAGACTGGGCATTCAGAGTTAAGCTGTAAGAGCTCAACTATGGTGGGGGATGATGTCAGGGCCCAGAATGGGCCAGACAAAACCCTATGTTACATAGGTTCAACGCCTGCAATTGAGCAGTCACGCAACCAATTGATTGTGTTGTTGATTACGTAGATTTACCCAAAGAAAACTTTAATTCCAAGTGGGGAATTGAACCCTGGTCAAGGCCAAGCCTGGGTGCAATTGGAAACTGTCCTGAAGCCAAGCAAAAAAGATTTCAATTGGCCCACACCCTCTGAAACCCAGAATTGGGGACTTGGGTTGCCAAATAGACCAAAATCCCCCTACCAGCTTCCCCAGGGCAAAAATAATGAAATGATCCATCTAACTGACAAATCAGGAGTCACAAATGGGGCCCAGCTTGAGAATAGCCCATTGACAACCAATAAGAAGTTGCCAATAAGTCTAATTGCAGTTTCCCAGCAGGATATAGCTGGGAACACTGGCATCCCCTTTCTTTATTGACATCTTCATCTAATAAACTTTGTTGGTTAATGCACACTGAGCATTTATACTTTGCAGGGGTTTATTACATTATTAAGAATTTTATATTGCTGGTGCTTTCAAACAGAGAGTACCTCCAGTACCAATGCTGGTGCTGGGAAACGGAGCAACTTCTAGCTGCCTCCAACCAACCACTGCCAGCCTTTACCCCATCTCCTAGAGTGCTGGACCAATAAATAATTCCTGCTTCCATACCGCGTCCCTCCTTTCCTGGTGTTCCTCTGCTCCAACAACTTGCCCAGACAAGCCTGACCATGAGCGCCGCCACAGGAGAACTTCCTCTCATTCCTTCTGCTTCATCATATGACTACAGTAAGCTTAGATTTGCCTATTTGACCATGCTGGGGATCACTGAGCAAGTGATACCCCACATGAGAGTGTGGCGTCCTTGGGCTACTGCTGCCAATTATGTGATGCAGATGGCCCCCGTCATTTACTGGGCCTTCCAGGCTCAACCCTTCCCCTCAACCAAAGGTTCCCCTGGGAGTTACCCAGGCCATGACGCAGGATCTCAAAATTGTGGCCTGCTATCCAGAAATCTTTAAGGAAGCTCTACCTGGGTTGCCCCCAGAGAAACACATTCAACACTCCATCCATCTCAAAGAAACTGTACCTAAAGCACGTCCTATCTATAGGCTGACCCCAAAAAAAGATACAACCTATGCGCCTACCTCAAGAAAGTGTTGGAGAAAGGACTTATCCGCCCCTCACAGTCTCCCTTTGGGGCCGCTGTATTCTTTGTGGCCAAGAAGGATGGTAACTTGAGTCAGGTCACAGACTACTGAGCCCTAAACAAAGTTACCATTAAGAATTGTTATCCACTTCCACTGATTGACAACCTCTTTGATGCCTTGGGAGGAGCCACAGTCTTCTCCAAGATTGACCTAACTGCAGGCTACAACCAGATTTGTATTATGAGGGAGATATTCTCAAAACAGTCTTCTGCACTAAATATGGCTCCTACAAGTGTGTGGTGCTCAACTTTGGCATGACAAACGCCCCTTTCACCTTTGTGACCTTCATTAATGAAGTGTTTGCTCCGCACATAGACAAGCATGCCCTAGTCTACCTAGACAACATCATTATCTACAGCTCCTTGGTAGAAAAGCACCACAAAGACCTAGAGACAGTCTTTGCTACCCTGGTACAACACAAACTGTTGGCCAAGCCCTCCAAATGCCAGTTCTTCTGTGAACAGCTGCCCTTCCTAGGACACAAAGTCTCCAAAGATGGCATTAAACCCAACAGTCAGAAGATCCAGGCCATCTGCAAAATGCCGCCACACAAGGATAAGTCAGAACTCTGCACCTTCTTGGGGATAGTGGCCTATGTACACCGCTTCATACCTGACTGTGGCAGTTTTAACTACCCCCTTATCCACCATAACTGGCGCCAAATCAGAGTTTGTGTGGACCCCCAATGTGACCCCTGTTTTAGACGCCTCAAGGAAAAGCTCCCACCAGCTCTTATTCTGCAATACCCCAAACGTGACAGGTAATACCAAATGAAAACCAACGCCTCAGATGCATCCATTGGGAGAGTACTACAAATCAAAAATAATGACAGTGACTTCCTGCCTGTAGCTTATGAATTGCAAAAATTGACAGATGGCAAGTGTCAATACCCTATCCACAACAAGGAACTGCTGGCCATCATATATTTCCTAGTCAAATGGTGTTGCTATTTAGAACAACAGAAAGAGTTCACAGCATTGCCAACCACAAGTCACTCATATACTTCAAAACCCAAGTAAATCTATCTTGCTGCCAATCCCACTGGATGGAGCTCTTGGAGAGATTCAATATGCTCATACAGTACAAATCTGGTCCAGAACTTACCATGCCGGATGCCCTCTTATGCCTGTATGTCTGTGCCACTAGAGGATAAAATGGGCTCAACCTAGACTGGCCTCTCTTGGTGCTACAAACAAAAGATGAGGGTTTCCCTCCTGGTACAACTGACATAACAAAAGAAACAGTCATCAAAAACAAACACTTATTTTCTGATATATATGGGACCTTGCACAGAAAAATATACAACGGGACTAACATCCCTTATATTCCCACACACCAGCAAGTGGACACTATCCTTTGCTATCACAGAGACCTTGGACATACCAAGAGCAGAAACCTATATGAGTTCCTAAAACATAAAGCCTGGTGGTTGACCTTATACCGCAATGCTCAAGAAGTTCTAGACCAATGTGAAGTATGCAAGAAATTTTCTAGGAGTTAAACCCCTCTAAAATCAGTACTAACCATCTGCACACAACTATTCTTCAAGGTGTGGGCCCTTGACGTCGTTGGCCTCATGCCAGGGAAACACACAAATAAGAAATACATCATCACCGTCATAGACTTTGCTACAAGATGGCCAGTAGCCCAAGCAGTAAAGGCGCACACTGGCAATGATGTACAAAAATTCACAGGAAGAGAAATAATCAGCAAGTTCAGAAAGCCAGAACTCCTGATAACTAATGGATGGAAAGAATTGACCACCAAAAACACCAATGTATACCTCACCGAAAATGGGGTCAAACATACTGTAACAATACCATACCACCCATAGGCCAATGGTTGGGTAGAGAGGCTTAATGGCAGCCTTGTGCAAGCCTTAGCTAAACTCACCACTGGGAGACCTGAAGACTGGTATAAGCAGCTATTAACTGCATTACTTGTGTGCTAAACCCAAGTGAACATATCCACCAGAAGAAGCCCTTTTGAGTTGGTATACTGCACACAGCCAAATATCATCCAAGCATTGAAAGGACCAAAACTGGAAATTCCAAATAAATTCCCCCCTTGTTCAGACCCTCAAGCTATAGAGGCCAACAGTGAGCAAACAGAAAGGGAAAATGAATGTCTGCAAAAAACCTTTGTCATCATCAAAGCTAGACATGAAGTTGGGGACAAAGTTTGGGTCATAAACATTGATAAAGCAAACTACAACTCAAGAAAATAGGCCCAGCAATCATTCTAAAGGTAAACAAAAATAACACTTACCTTGTGCAAGGACTCAGGAAGCGCAAACAAGACAAGACCCTACACCATGATTGCCTGAGATGCTGCAAAGCAAGAAAAAAACAACGCAAAACCGCCCTGCCTGCCACAGAACAACAGCTAGTCCAGTATGACGACTGGGCTCCTGACAATCTCCCCCAACAACCTGCCCCCAGAGGAGGATAACCTTCAGTTAGGGGGTGTTGAAACATCAGGCTTAACCCACCATCAAGGCTCCAAACAAGTGGGTTTGTGACCCGCAATCTGATTACCCGGCCACTCAAAGCCAGACTAGGAAGTCAACTTGAATTACCAAATCCAGCAACATGAACAAATAATGATCCCTTATGGTGGATACCTTGTTTTGGTGCTTGACTCATTACCAGGATCAAGCCACCCCCTTCACCATCTAACTGTGTGATCAACACAATCATGTTCCTTTTATCCTTGATTCACAATGACTATACAATCACTATCTCTCAATAAAGATTATTATCTAGTTTCTAAATATTTTCTCCCTTGTAACTCTGCTAAAACAGCACAGTTACAACACAGCAATAACCCAAGTTGATCAACACTAGTAGTGGGGCATGAGAGTTGAGAGCTTTGGATGGCCAAGGCAGAGGCCAATGCTGAGATCTAGTTAAGTGAAACTTGCTTGGGAGGCTTATTGCCTGAGCCTGAGAGGTAGCACTGATGGGGACAAGAAAATTAAGTTGGGGTAAAGGTCACCTGTAAGGGCTTGATAATTTGTTTAAGAGTCATGTGAGATACTAGTCTACAAGAAGAGGTTTGGGAGGGTTCAGGGAAGTGTTCCAACACTTCTCTAAAGCAAGAAGTAAGTGGGGAGGGAGCAAGGATATTTCAGAGAAATGTTGGTATAGGCAGTTCAGCATCCCTACAAAGTGGTTTTTGATAGCAAAAGAAGCCAAAAAGCACTGCCAAAGAGTGAGATTAAGTAGCTTGGAGTTCTTTCAAAGTGGGTTGTTTACAGCAGAAGAAGCAGAAAAGAACAGCAAAACAGCAAGAGAAGGCGCTATAAGGTCTCTCTGAGGATGGGTCTCCAGAAGTGCATAAGGCCAAGCAGTTCAGGGAACTGTTGACTACAGGTTCAAGTCCTGGGTAAAATTGAAGAGAAACATTAAATAAATCACTTAAAAAAGTCTCCTAGTGATTTTCTATGAAAAACAGTTGAGTTTCCATAGCAAAAAGTTGAAGAAAACAGAAAATATTTGGGATGCAGGGCATGAATTGTTAATGTTTTTCTCAATAAAACGTTTTTCTATTCAAGTTTTGGAAAAGCTTTGAAACAAAGTGAAGTGCTTCAGATGTTTCAAGATGATGAACATTGATGTAATTAGTTGAGTTTGAAGCTTTTTTACTAGTGATTTTTTTGTTAATGGAATAATATAAAGCTTGATAAATATAATTAGAAAAAGTTGGATAATTCAATGATATTGGTTAAAGTAAGTTTGTAATATTACTTTATTATAGAAAGTGAGAGTGCAGATAGTTTAAGATTGTGAAAGAACCAGACCAAGAGGAATTTAGCCTAAGACAAAGGGGTAAATATAAGAGTGGTTAACTGAACAGGTGCTAGAGATGAGGATACTATTGGAAGATATTAAGCTTCCATGTGTCAAGAATTTTAATCTTAACATAAATCTATCTCCAAAGCAGTGAAAAATGAGCAGGTGACTCCAAAAAACATTTCCAAAAGGATAGCTGGCCCTAAAGTCCAAAAAAGTTACAACCAGAAGGTTTATAAGGAGATATTCCTTCTGTAAATAAAGACCTTCACAATCCCCACATATTTCTTAGAAGTAAAATCATGGGATTTTACCCATTTATTTTACCAAAATTCTGGGAAGGAGGAATAATATAGATAGCAGTGCAGAAATTTTTCTTTAAGCTAAACACCTGGGGAGAAATGAGCAAGACTTTCAAGATGACTTGCACTCACAGCAGAAAGAAATAGAGCTACTGATTAAAGAGTTTGGTACACTTTTCCAGGAGCTTTACACTCCCAAAAAAGACAGATCCAAGAAGATCTTATAATACACAAAGCAGATGCTAGGAAATAGTAGGAAAAGTCCTTGATGAGTTTTCAGGACTACATGCATATTAAAATGCTCTGGGGTTATAACTCATTCACTTAAAGAAGGTCACCCAACCCGTTTAGTCTCTGCCTTTTATCCAAGACACCCAATTGCCACATCCCAAGATAAGGTGTGCCACAGGTATTTTCACGTCTGCCACCTTACTAAGCCCATAAAATCTCTTTATTAGTCAACCTTTTCTTTACTGGTACATATTTAAACTATATAATAAATAGAAATTCTGTAAAAGATTTTCAAATCCACTGTCCTTAAATCAGTGCTACTCATATTGTAGACACTTTTTAATACCCATAATCTAGCCACAAAAGTTCTCATGCCAGAAAAGCATTTTAATACTTTAGAAGGATTATGATGATAAATATACCAATCCATAAAAGATAGGTCTAATCACCTGATAACCCAACCAAAATTATGATATCAATTAATTGGAAAGATTATGTTGCCAAGCCTGGGAATCCCAGTGATGGACCTCAAAAATTGCCAAGGAGGTAACTATAAGAAGACTAAAATTTACCTTAAGCCATAAGGAATAGATTTCTGGGTAACTATTCTAGTCACAGTAGGTCAATGTAGGTGTAAGGGCTCAACAAGTCCCAGGTACAGGATCTTTTCAAACTTTCTAATGATGTCCCAGAATATAAATCCACTTGTTTACTCACCACTCTAATGTCTTGCCAATAATTTTAAAATTTAGCCCCAGCTTTTAGCCCTTATGTACTAGAGCTTAGTATTAATCCAAGTTAACCACACCAGGAAACTTTCTTTGGCATTCACCATCCAGAAAGGCTTCCAACCAGAAGGTTTCAAATTTTTTAAAGGTAAATAATATGCTATCAGACAGAATATGCAAGATTATTGAACCCAAAGATCCTAGCTCTCTTAAGCCTGTTCACCAACAAGGTAAGCTCTTGCACTAAAATCTTGGCCAATCTGAGCTACCCAAAAGGACTGGGCCTGCTGGCATCAGATGAGCCCATACAGCTATATGTTATAGCTCAACTATTGACAGGCGCTTCAACATAATTCATAGTATCTAAAGTCACAAAGACTTTTAATGTACCTGGATATGAGAACTCAAAAGATATTAGCCACTCAGAAATAATAAGATGAGTTAAAAAAAAATTTCACCCCTATATGATTAGGGAAGGGAAACTAGAGCTGACCCAGATGCTTATAACCTATATTCTTTATAGGGATTAACATTGTGTGTATAAAAGTTGCTAGCAACTTTTTCTAGTAAATCCTAGCACGCTGCAGTAGCAATTATTCAATGGTAGTAAAGAGCCTAAATACTATAATAGAATACTCTTTCAGTATACTTTACCTAGTACCAAGGTGTTCTCATCTAGCTTGCTTATTATTTATCCTGAACAAATAATGAGGGCTTCCATAAAATGAGATTGTAGAATACAAATGCTTATTGCCATTTTTAGGTGTCTTGTTACAGTAGTTCTAAAAGCTATGGTGACAACCAAAAATACCTCATATTTAAACAAAATGATTTCAGATTTGAACAAAATCCAACTCTCAGGTTAAATTATACACTCTGTTAAAAGGGTTTATTGCCTTAATGGGCAAAATGAGTCAAAACAGCAACAAAGGGCTCACACACAAAGCAAAACCATTTAAAATACAATCCAAAATACATTGATTCACAAACAAAATGGTGTGAGTTAACTTTTGGTGTACATGTGTTTACTATGTGAATTGGTGACAAAATGCACCCAAGCAAGGTGAGTCAAAACTCAATCCACAAAAAAAACACAATAGAAACTCACTATGTAAACAAAATCACTCACTCAGTGTGTGCAATGGATTGTAATCATGAAT
This sequence comes from Entomophthora muscae, assembly GCA_014839935.2. Classification (NCBI taxonomy): domain Eukaryota; kingdom Fungi; phylum Entomophthoromycota; class Entomophthoromycetes; order Entomophthorales; family Entomophthoraceae; genus Entomophthora; species Entomophthora muscae. The sequence continues at coordinate 228,774 of QTSX02005026.1, forward strand.
GATACCAAGGTATCTAAAATAAGACACAAGATCTGAACATAAATTTTAAAAATATTGTATTGGGTGCTTAATTTGGCGTAAATCTGGGAAAATGGGTGGATATTATTTCAGGTATTCTAAAATGGGGGTTGTAAACCAGAAATAACTAATTAAGAAATAAAAAATCTATAATTGGGATATTGGGTGGGAAAAAATATTCATTAAATATCCATATTCAGACAAAAGCAAAAATTAAAATTAGGGAGTAACTTAATTTTAATTTATTTAATACTTTATTAAATTATCAAAATGGAAGGAACACAACAACAGAGTACCAATACACCTGTTGTGCGCCGCGGTTGCGGTTGCCCCCGTGGGTCAAAGAATAGAGTTAGTGCAACCCAAGTGCCTACTCAAGAAGGAGACAGGAGAGGAGAGTTCCATAGTGATGCTGCACTGAAACAGCCAGTTCAAGGAGCACAAGCTGCTAGGGTGCAGAGCATCAACCCTTGGGTCCTAAAGCTGACCTGAAAGCCCACCAAGGTCACCACTACAAAGAAAGTTAGAAACAAGGAGGTAGAACTTACTTTGCATGTGTTTGACATTGTGTACCGGCAAGAGTTGGTCCCATCAGCCATGCTGGAGAAGGTAAAGCCTGTACCTGAAACTAGCTACAAGCCCTACGTCAGTGATGACAATCAGGAAGAGGATGAGGAGCCTGTGTTCTTCAGAACTGATAAGGGAAAGTTGGTGCTCAAAAAGGTTGCTGCGTTTTACACCAAGGTGCCCATGCCCTGTGTTGTGCCCAATTCCAACAAGTCAATCCCTACCGCTAAAAAGCCTGCTCAGAAGCACATCTCTGACATTAAACACATCATCCTGTTTAAGCTAATGTGTGAATTGGGCAATTACAAGGCAGCCACGGCCCTTGTTGGGGTGGATCCCAAGTACGTCAGCAAGACCTTCAACAAGTTCATTGATACTGGCTGAGTCCTTGCCGCGGAGAAATCCTTGTGCATTTCCACTACGCTCACTAAGGAGCACAAATGGGCAATCCACCAGTGGATCACCCGGGACTGCCATCTTGAACTGGAAAATATACAGGCAATGGACAAGTCCACTTTTGGGGTTGAGGCTTCCATTTCCTTTTACTAAAATCTGCTGAAGAAGATGTGCTTTTCCTGGAAAAAACTTGGGGTATCTCTGTACATTTAAAATAGCCCAACCAACATTAAGACCCAGAAAAACTACGCAGAGGCGTACACTGCCCTCAAAGCCAAGGAGACAGTCAAATTTTACTATATCAACAAATTGGCATTTGCCTTATCTATGTGCAATGCATATGGCTATGTCCCCAAAGGCTCCAATGACGGAATGGCTTGGCGTACTGCAGTCCGCGCCACAGCATACTCAATGGTGGCTCTCCTTGGTCTAAAGGGGGTTGAGCTTTATCAAATGATATTGGGTTCTCACAACAGCTGTACCTTCTTGTCATTCCTCCAATTGGTCCAGGAGCACCTGAGGCGCACAAGCCTGGGCTTCACCAACGTAATTGTATTGGACAATGTTGGTCTCCACAAGGGGGCTGACATTCTTGAGGAATTCCCAATGATCAACACAAGCATTGCAGTGGGCCCCCAGCAATTGGCCACAGCAAATTTACGCCTTCTCTTCCTCCCAGCTTATTTGCCATTCCTAAATCCCATTGAGGAAGTCTTTGGGTGGCTCAAGCAAGTTGTCAAGCAAGGAACCCCAACTGGGACCAAGGACCTCTTTAATTTTCTTCAGGCCAGGATCCACACCCTCCCAGCTGAGACTGTGGCCAAATTCTATGGCCACGCTGATTTTTTCTTCCCCATGTGCCTAGCCAAACAGTCAATCAATTAAAGGATTAGTGTGTTCAACTTTTTTTATATTCTCTAATTTACTATTCAAGATTTATTAATTATCATTTTATATTTAGATGTTTACAAGCCTGCAATCACATTCAGCAGTACAATCAATTAAGGTTAGTAATTTATTTATTTATAGTCATTTTTTATTGTGTCATCTAAGGATATCCCAAACGCTTGATACTGGATTACGCAAATGCATTAATATTACTTTGGGCAAATAAATATAATAATCAAAAAAAGTTAAATGTAATGTGTACAAATCAGAAGTAGATTTTATTGAAATATATTATTATGCTTTTATTAAGACCTTCTCTGGGATGTATTCTACAAATCTTGTTTGCTAAAATGAGAATTAGAAAATTTTATTATAATAAAATTAATATAAATTGCAATGGAATTATTTGGAAGAGAGAATTCATTAAGAGCGCCTGTAGTGAGTTCTTCTGTATGTACCCACCCCGCAATGGGGGTGGCGCACAACCTCCACCGCCACAAAATAAACAGTGAATACTCCCTTATTAAAATACTCCCGCCTGCTGGTGAATGAGAGTAGGGTCAGGTACAAATGGAGGAGCAGCTTCTCTGGCGGGGCTACAAACCCGTAGATACCAGCCAGGACCAGGGCATCCTGGATGACGTGATCCACTGAGTCATACCCAGGGGGGACCTTCTTCCTGTCCAGGGAGAGCCTGGCCTTGTCAATTCCTAGAAGGCCCCATCAAGATCCTCCACATCAGTGCTCATCCCAAAGTAAAACAGGAACCCCAGGTAAACCACCAAGTGAAGCCTTTGCCCAGCAAAGGCTTTTGTGAACCCGCACAATTTATTGTATACAGCGCTAATCTTCTTCTCGTGCTTGGTTTTGGCAAGGGTCAGCTCCATAGCTGCAGGGACCCCCGTCTTGTTGGCACTCCAGGCCAGCCTGAAGTCCACCAGGAGGATTTTTGTCTTCTTTACGGCTGTTGCGTCTGCAACAGCCAATTTCAACACCAGACACCCAAAGTTCTCCAACAGGTAAGAGATGGTATGCTCCACCGGGAAGCAGAAGCAAGCAGCCGCACGGGCTTGGCCCATCTCCAGTACATTCTTGAAAGGGAGCGTTGCCAGGACTTCCAAAACAAGCTCAATGAAGTTTACACAGTAAACTTCACTGAGGGATACTGGGTCCAGGTGGACCAGTTGGGCATCCTTGTAGGCAGTAATTGCCCACTTGGATGCCCCCTTGCCATGTGTAAGTTCTTCCAATGCCTCCTGCAACATAGGAAAGGACCCGTGGATGCAGTCCTCCAGCTCACGCAAGACAGGGGGGACAGATACAGCTGCTTGGCCACATGAGTGGCGTAATTGGCGTGGAATGTGGCAGGGACAAAGGGGACCAGGACTTGGCAGAGTTCACCGTCTATGTTCTCTAAAAAACAGGTAAGTATTTACAAATTTTTATTTCTTTATTTTTTTATGTTACCTTCACATGTTTCTTCCTTACCGGCTGCTTCAGTAGGCTTGGCCATTCTTGGCGCAAGCAGTTGTGTGGGCAATTCTTTATCCTCTGCTCTGTCACGCTTGGCAGGTTTGAAATATTCATACATCTCTGGGTTGTCAACCCAGACAGACGGCGCAGAAAGATTGTATGCCTTGAACTAGAGGCCCTCAACCACTGTCTTCTGGATGTTGAGAAGACGCTTGATGGTCTTCTCAGGGGTGTCTGGTATTTTTGTCATTAGGGCCTTTGCAGACACCTTGTCAATTTTGTCCCCTGTAAGGACAGCAGCCTTGAATTTTTCCTTGACCTTGCAGCCAATGTCTTTGATTTTGGCAATTGCCAAGTTGAGATCCTTCAAAAGCTTCTCCAATTCTCTCATTAATTTTATACTAGACTTTTCATATGTTTTTATAGCTTTTGCCCCAATAAATTCTGTATTATTTTGATACTGTTGCCTCTTTATTTATTCCTTTTTGTTTTCCCATTTATCACATTATCTCATCTTTTTACCCATTTTGTATATGTTTTACGCTCATCTCAATATGTGTTGTTTGCTTTGTGTTGGCATTGTTTCCTTGATTACCATATTATTTTTAGTACCCAGACACAGCCCCTTGTGAAAATATTAACAAAAATTTGGCAATCAGCTAAATTTGAATTAGAAATTATGTGTTAACTGTTTTTAGATAAAGTTGCTACTGATCCAAATTCAAAACCTTAATAATAAACTTTAAGCCTATCAGGAGCCAAGTGATAAAGTGATTGTTGTAACATAAAGGGTCATTCAATAATGCTTTGGTGTATGTGCGCTAATTAATATGATTAGCTGGATGTTTTGCCATTGTACGCCATTGCTGCTGTAGCAAGTTGTTGATGGACTAGTGCCTAATCAGCTGCTGGGTTAGCACTAGTCCACCTGCAACTTGCCACAGCAGCAATGGCGTACAATGGCAAAACATCCAGCTAATCATATTAATTAGCGCACATGCATCAAAAAATTATTGAATGACCCTTTATGTCACAACAATCACTTTATCACTTGGCTCCTGATAGGCTTAAAGTTTATTATTAAGGTTTTGAATTTGGATCAGTAGCAACTTTATCTAAAAACAGTTAACACATAATTTCTAATTCAAATTTAGCTGATTGCCAAATTTTTGTTAATATTTTCACAAGGGGCTGTGTCTGGGTACTAAAACTAACTGTGTTCTGGATCTAGATACATGGCATAGTAAATATATGATTTTATAGAAATAAGCTGAATATAAAGAATAAAACCAACTATAAAAAAAGAATATGAATAATTGAAATTCAAAATAAAGATAATATAAATAGAAAATGTTTGGTGATAGGGGGTTTATTGGGGTGGGGAAAAGTGATGCCTAGGAGGCAGAATAGCACAGGAAGGAAGAACTAGAGGCAGTGCTGGCCTGGGAGATCTGGGATCAGGTGGGTTGGGCTTGCAGGTGAGGGGTGTTGGTGGCAGGGGTGGAGGCAGGAGGATTTTGCGTGATGGCTGCCATATAACGCTTTTTGTATTCCTCATTGATCATTGGCTGGATGGGCTGGTAGGTGGCAGCAGCCTGAGGTGGAAGGCGCTTATCCTTGCGTGATTAGTTGCCCATGTTCACATGAAAGACAATTTGGGCAAACAAGTCAGCCACTATTTGGCAGCCAAAGAGAAAATTGTGGTCAAGGACCCCAAGATAGACTTTGTTGAAAGCCTGAGGGCGGCACTCCTGTAGTGTATCTCTAACATTAAAGAAGACAATATCAGCCAGATGGATGTCTGCATGGCCAGCTGGGTACACAGAGGCCTGGTGCCTACGTTGCTGGATGGCCTCAAGGGCAGTGGAGCTACCCTCCATCTGGTGGCTCAAGAAAACCTGATGCTTTGAATTTGAGCTATCCCAGGAGTTGAGTAATCCACCAAGGATGTGGCTGTACAAGTAGCCATTAATGAAATCTGGGTTTTTCTAATAGTAGACAAAACCCTTGGCTAAAAAAAGCCAGAAATGCACCAATAAAAGTCCCCTTCTTGACCTTCTTCCTTCTATTCTTGGCAGCGGCTTTTCCTTGCTCACCAAAATTATTGAAAGCTATTGATAGCTCATTATATAAGACAAACATGACATCATCTGAAAGACTAGTTAAGCATTGGGCCAGGGTTGATTCAATGTCTAGATAATACAGGGAATCCTCAGCCCCATCCCATTGTTTGCCAGCAAAATTGGTAAGAACCTGTATTAAAGCCACATTCCCATACATCCAGAGCTGCACCATGTGCTCAGACACCCTTATGCCATGGTGTGCAAGTTGCTTCTGGACCTGGGTCAAGGGAAGCTTGAGATCCCACTGGAAGAGGTCAAGCATGATTGGGTATGCTTCAGATATTTGTGACTAGGGGGCCTTCTTGGGCTTCTTGGCCATCCCAATCAGATTCCCCCTGTTCAGGTTATTGAATTCCCGCATGACAGTAGCTTGGGTAAATTGCAACTGGGCGGCAATCTGTTCCCAGGAAAGACCCTGTAGATTCAGTGCCACAATTTACTGAAGAGTTTGAGCAGTGATAATTTTTTGCTTGGGGTGCTGGGCTGGGGGAGCTGAATCCTGATTGGCTGTAGGGGCAGGCTGGCTGATGGCAGGAAGCTGTTCTAAATCAAGGTTGCCATCCTTATTGGTTGGTTGATGGGCAGCTTGTGTGAGGGTAGGTACAGAAGCAGGGGCAGAGCTAGACACAGTGTGACTACTGAACAAGTCAAAGCCATAGGGGCCAGTGATCAGGTACAGGTCAGCTTCCTTGTTACCCGCCTCAAAGGCTTGGGCGTAAACAGGTGCCTCCACACTCTGAGCCTTGCCTCCATTGAAGCTGGCTTGGCTGCTGCTGGCTTGGCTGCTTGTGCCATTGAGGATGTTACTAGTAAAAACCATTGTAAAAAACCTAGGATAAAATCACTAAAAGTAGAAATTTTAAAATTTAATGATTTATTTTTATTGTAATCTTGAGCCCATATTTGGAAGGTTCTCAAAATCATTTCATACAGATCAGAATCCATGAAAATGAATAAAATTCCTGTGTTCCTAAATTGGATAGCTGTTGATTGGCTATTAAACTTTTATATTTCTATTTTAGGATGCTCATAATAAACATCTTGTGTGAGTTCATTTTGTTTTATTCTTGTGGAATCTTGGTTCTAGATTGCTCAAATTTTGTTTCATTTTAGTCCTTCTGTTGGTGCCTCATATGAATCCTGCTTGGATTATAATATACTTCTGAACAACATCCATCCATTTCACTTATTGCTTCAGTTCATTTTGTTTGTGGTTTGAACTACACTGCTTGATGTTTGATATAATTTTGTATAATGGGCAAGTGAAATTTTGTTTTTTGTTTGACAGTTCATTTATTAACTGAAGTTTTATAAATTAATTGAATCCTGAATCTTGCGCAACTTGGATTTTGTTCAAATCTGAAATCATTTTGTTTAAATCTGAAGTTTTTTTGGTTGCTGCTTTAGCTTTTAAAACTACTGTATTGATTCAGCACTTTCTTTTTTGAATTAATCCACATTCAAGTGGTCTGAGTCAGCCCACAAGCCAAATGTTGGTTCAATTTAAGCCTGGTGCTGCAGCGCTTTGAATCAATTGTGAAGGCCCTCAAAATTAAGATCTGCTGACACTGACTTGCTTCAATTAAGTGATCATCTTAATGAATAGTTTTCCCTACCAACTACTGGTTTGATTAAATATATCATAATCAATCTCATTGATTGGCACATATTTCCTGATTAATTAAACTATCCACCTCCTGGGCAAACAACTCTCTCCACTAGATCTTCTCAGTTCACCTTTTGAGAGAATATTAGGGGATAGAGAAATCACCAGAAACTCTTGACATGGGCCTACTACCCTTTATAATCAAATGTCAGGCTCAAAAACCACACTGTATATCTGCCTCAACCTTTGGGCTTACATCAGCCAAGCTAAGTGTTCACTGCTTGCAACCACTGCAGAACTCTGAATGCAAAGTGCCATCATATCTCTATCAAAGGCTTTACTACCACCTACCACCCTAAACAACTAGACACTAATAGCTCCCAGGCTTTAGCTTTTGAACCTTTAAGCTAACCATGGGTATAAGGGATTTGATCTAAAGCTTACTGCATCAAAGCTGGGAGCCAAGAAAAAGAAACAATAACCAGTGATATTTAACTATGGGATATATGCATCTTGGGGACCTAAGTAGTATTTAGCTAGCTGGCTTTGTATTCTAGGTTGGATAATGACCATCAGATACTGGAGAGTACCAGCCAATCATTTCTATTAGGCCACCAATTTTTTTCAATTGAACCCTGTACTGTCATCAGACTGATAGGATCAAAGGTAACTGGTATACACTGTATGATTGCTGGTCTGCTGTAATTAACCAGCAATTTCCCACCATAGGGTTAACAGTTAATCAGGAAAAGTGTGGTTGCTTCACTATAGGGGTGCAAGCCACTAATATGGCTCCATCACTAGCCCAATAAACTGAAGATAGATCACAGCTTCACACCGTTTAATTTAGGTTAAAGCACCAATTCATACCTTAATATCAGGCCATATATCCCACAATTTGGTACAAAATTAAATTGCTTCCATGTCTGTATAATCCTCAACTTTAACCAAATTGATCCAGCTAGCAGCAGGCCAACCAGTAAAAAACCTGGATTAAAATCTAAAATGGGAAGCAGGATACCAAACCTTTATTTTCTGTTGGTGAGAGGTTGGAGTTAAATATTTGTAATTACCCTTCAATCTGGTGTGACTATTTAACCCCACCTGAGGCACATAAAAAAGTGGGTAACAGCAGTTTTCAGTAAGTTAGCTCAAAATTAGCGTAAGCTGCAGCTGGGGAGTTATGTACACCTGGGAAAAGACAAAAGTGGTGAAGGATTAAGGGTATCCAGTTGAGTCAGCTGGAGCCAGCAAGAGAAGGATTCCCAGCACAGGTAGCCACTAGAAAATGTTGGAAAGATCAGTGTGGCGCTTTTGCTCATGAAATATGGCAATAGGGAGTCCCTTGGCTGCGTCCAGGTACACAACAGTTGCCATTCTTGAAGTAAGAGTGTTCTAATTATAGTAAATTATACTTATCCTGGAGTCCTTCAAACTTCTCTAAAGCCTTTTCCACTAGAGCTCTGATGTTCAATCTATTAACTATAACATCTTCCTGAGTCAGCTTATCTGGAGGGTGCATAGCTCTTAGAACAGAGGCCAAACTTTTTCCTAGGAAGGTTTTTACTATTGGGGTCAGAAGAAGTCATCTTAACATGCTGGTTTACTTAACTTAAGTTTTTGTCTCTTGGAGAACCTTTTGAACTGCTGCCCATACTGTTTTTCCTGCCCAACATAGGGATAAAAGATATAGGGAAAGAATAAATGCTCTTTCCCTTATAATCATTCTGGAAATGAAAATTTTTGAAGACTTTTGGGTCCAACTACTACTTGGAGGGTCACCAAAACCAGATTCACTTCTTAAGGGAGAAAGATATGTAAGTTTGAAACCCAAGGACGGGTTCAGCCTAAGACCTCCTAACAAAAACTCATCTCTAGCACCAGTTCAGTCAACCAGTCTTATATAGCTTTCTCTTGCTTTAGGCTGAATCCCTTTTAGGATGGTTCTTTCAAAAGCTTAAACTATCTGTGTTCCTATTTCCACATAAATCAAAAGGCTTCCAAACTTACTTTATACAATCCCATTGTACTATCCTGCTCTTGCTGAGTAAATCTGGCAAGCTTTAGGTTATACTACTAGTGATAAATTACCAATAAATAAGCTTCAAACTCAATAAATTCCATCTGTTGTGCCTTTTGCATTACAGCTTTAAAACGTTTTGATATTATAAGGCACAGGGAATTTACTTGAATAAATTCATATGTGAGGATATGATTAGTATTTTATCATAAGAGCCAGGATCAAATGAAAACATGTTTATTATCAAAGAATGGCTTCTGATCATGCAGAAGTACTTAAAGATTAAGATAAAGGTCAACCATATTAAAGATGATTTTATTGTAATTGATTAATTCTTCCTATACCTTCTCCAAGATTAAACCTGGGCTGCTAAAAATGTCTTCTAAGAAATTCTAACACACTCCTAATTAGGGTAATGATTAATCTAGGTTTGGCGCTTATTGCAAGTCACCCAATAGAAAATTTTCATCTTTGCCAAGAACAGGTGGCTCTTGCTGGCATGGAATAATTTAGTACTTCAGGATCACTTCCTACTTCTCTGGCATACTTCAGGCCTAGTGCTTATTAATATGATACATATGGGAATTCAAGATAATGGGGAATTGAACCCAGCGCCTTGGCGCTCAATGTAAAAGTAAAGTGGCGCCTTGGCAACTGCAATATTTGCCAGGCGGTGCTTGCAATAATTTTCAGTTAGTACAGCAGTGCTTGACGTAAAAGTAGTTTGGCGCTTTGACACCTAATCCAGTCACTAGGCAACGCGGCGGCGCCTGTGTCCTTTCCCAAGTGGCACAGCAGCAAATCATGTATCACTTAAGTGACACAGTGGCGCTTATTATTGGCTATTTAAGGTCCAGGTCAGCAGGCTACTGCTGATCCAATATGCATATGATTTATACCACCAATTTATTTTATTTGGTAAATGCAATTTGTATCTACAAGCTCTGTCATAATTAGCATCATTGTATTTTGTACTACTAATTTATGGATTTGGTTGTAGCAATCCCAATATGTGAGCTCCGTCATAATTGGCATCATTGCTTGGTCAAATTTCCCAACAGAGTCTTTTGCTGGAGCCAACAACAACACCACAGCATGGATTCAATCTGTCCAGAGAAAGCTGGCACAAATGAAATGCTTACAACACTTCTGTATTGCAGAAATCTCCATTTGACTAACACTGACGCTAGTACCTGGTACAAAAGTGGCATGAGGACCACACCAAGAAGGACATGAACACCTTCAAGCATGACTTCCTGGCAAGATTTGTGTTGAAGAACACCACCCTCCCAATCATACGGCAAGTAAAGAACCTGACCTATACTGGCACAGTGAAGGAGCTCACCTGAGCATACAAGGAACTCCAACTATGTGCCCCCTCATATATGGCATTCAACACCTCAGCTACCCACCTCATGTACTACAATGCACTCAAGTCACATGTAATGAGACATGTAAACCTGGACCAAGTGACCAACCTGCAGAGCCTATATTGCAAGGCAGAGAAAGCGTAACAAACGTCTAATGCTCTTCACAAGGCACAGATAGGGAAAAGAGAGCTACCCAAGGACTCTCACTCAACTGGACGTTCTAACTGCCTGAATCCTGGGAACAACAACAACTCAAACCATAAACCTGCAGGTTCAAATAGACACAAAAATAGGAACAATGGACAGTTGAATTGTACCCATTTCTGCGTCACCACCACACAAGGCAATCAGGACAAGGGAAACCCCCGGGAAGAGCACTAAGCAAGCCAAGCTCTCCCTGCATAAATCCTGACTTTCCCAATGATGAATACTGAACCAAAGACGTGGACCAATGCCCAATGATACAAGTACCCTCAGAGGACCTGGTACTTTACACTATTGTCAGACATCCCAATAAACTGATGTCTTACCCTTCTGCTTTTGCAGTTACACTAGCTCAGCACTCCTGGACTCAGGCACATACCAAATCCTTGTCAAAAGTAGCTTTGTGGATAAGTTTAAACTAGCCACTAATCCTTTGCGGATTAAGAACATGGCTTTAGCTGATGAACACCACATTGCAGTGACACAGGAAACTGCCACTTCTACATCATGCTAGAGAACTTGCATTCCACTATCTAGGGACCTGTAATTGACTTTCCCAAATTTGACATTGTTCTGGGACTGGACTGGTTGCAAAGGAATAACCCTCATGTAGACCAGGTGACCTCAGTATTGATCATCAAGCGTGAGGGTGTCAACCACCAAATATACCCTGACTCAATTGACCAGCTTCTGCACAAACATGTCTTTGTGCGCATTACAGAGACCCTTGATGAAAAGGAAAACCTCAAGGCAATTGACCGGGACTCCTGCCAATACAAGATCATACACTTCAAGGACCACCAGGATACTACCACACCTCAGGACCACAAAATTGTAGCCTGCCATATGGAAATATTTAAAAAGGCTCTATCAGGGTTGCCATCATAAAAACACATACAACACTCCATCTGGTTTAAAGGAGCTGTACCTAAGGCGCAATCCATCTACTGCAAACCCCAAACAAATACAACATGCTACAGGCTTACCTCAAAGAGGCATTGGAGAAAGGTCTCCCCCCCTCACAGTCTCCTTTTGGCGCTGCTGTATTCTTTGTGGCAAAGAAAGATGGTACCCTTTGACTAGTCACAGATTACCAAGCCCTAAACAAGGTTACCATCAAAAATTGTTACCCACTCCCACTCATTGGCAACCTCTTCAATGCCCTTGGTGGTGCCACAGTCTTCTCCAAGATTGATCCAACCTCAGGCTACAACCAAATCCTCATCAAAGAGAAATATACACAAAACAGCTTTCTGCACTAAGTACAATTCATACAAGTGAGTGGTGCTTAACTTTGGGATGACAATCTCACCATGACCTTGTTACCTTTATGAACAAAGTGTTTGCCCCCCACAACAATAAATATGCCCTGGTGTACCTGGACAACATTATTGTCTACAGCTTTTCAGTAGAACAACACCATAAGGACTTGGAGGCAGTCTTTGCTACCCTGGTACAACAAAAACTGCTAGCCAAGCCCTCCAAATGTCAATCCTTCTGCAAACAGCTGCCCTTCCTGGGACACATGATTTCAAAGAATGTCATTAAACCTGAAAGCCAGAAAATCCAAGCCATCTGCAGGATACCACCTCAAAAGGACAAGTCAGAACTCTGCACATTCCTGGTGGCAACTACCAGAATTAACTCATTCCAAAAGTCAACTTACTGAATGTTAAAAATTGTCAACATTCAGTAAGTCAACATTTTTTAGTATTTATCCGCCGGAATTGGGCATTTCCAAAACTAAGCTAATTTTTCATAATGAATTATTAAGTCAGAATTGCAAAATTAAAAAGGAACAGGAATAATGTTGACACCATTTAAACAAAGGGTTAATTTTAAGTCGAAAAACTAATGTAATTTACTAGAAAAATGTAAGTTTCTTTGTACTTTTACATTAAGGTTGACTACAGTAAGTAATATCTGGATGTCAACCCCAAATAAGAATCCATAAATTTCTTAATAAAATACACAATATTCTAAAAATAACTATTTTTTAAATTTTATACTACTGTTTTTATTAAATATATATTAAGATAAGCATTGAACAAAGACATGACAACTTTCAGAGTGGTATTTGTATTATTTAGATATTTACTGTTATTTTAAACTCACTGGATAAACTATAGCTTATTTCCGGAAATCCACTTAAGCCAAAATGCATATATTAAAACTAGAAATTATATATGTATTTATAATGTTGTTTTTGTGTCAAATTGATATTTCACCTAAATTGCAACAAAGGGGTTCAGCTAAGCAAATAAAGTGACATAATTTAAGCAAGATTTAATAGGAGAGTTACTATAAAAGAACACTGACTGCCTGAATTTCAACACCTTCAAAGGTTTATTAGTAAAAGACTGCTGCTTAACAAAAAGCACACATACAATGGTATGATAATTCAGTCCAAAGTACCCAGAGCTTTACTTTAGACTTCCCTCTACAATCCCTATTATTTAGTTTTCATAATTTGCATATGCAAATCTTTAAAAAATTTAAATTTAAAAATAATCAATTTTGGCCTTAAAAAACCAACTCTGGAAAATTTTAACCAAGCTTTATAAGTGATTTACATAGTGTTTTTCTAGTTTAATGCTGACTGTCAGTATGTTGACGTCAAAATTAAAGCGTTTTTATGCTGACAAACTAAATTAAATATTTTTGAAAATTATGACTACAAAAATGTCAACTTTTTATTTAAACATGGTTTTTTCTATTCTTTACTAATAAACTAGCTCTAAAATTACTTTCCATACTTCTATAAACTATTTAATTCATAATAAAAAATAAAACAAAGGATTATTATTTAATTTTATTAATGTTTCAACTGATTATTCTTAATTTATGAACTATACTCTAATTATTTTAGGAAAATCTTCCAAGAAGCCACAAAAGAACCCCAAGTCAACAATAAAGTGCCCAAAGCCTCTGGAAAGGCCCAAAGTCCCTACTCCAACAAAAAACCAGCCAAAGAGCCCTCAAAGAAACAGAAGAAAAAGTAGAAGACCCCAAACCTGAAAGCAAAGAGCCCACCCCTGCCCCCTCCTCTTCTCCAAGCTGGTATCAATCAGAAGAAGATGAGGTTCCACTAAACAAGCAAGAAAAAAGAAGATACCCAAGAGTCCAGAACCCCAGTCAAGCCCAGATGAATCAAGCTCAAAGGAATCAAGCCCCAAGGGATCAAGCTCATCCCAGTCCAGAAAGTGCAGGAATCCAACTCCAGATAATTCCCCTCTACTGCCCAACAAATCTTCATCTCCATCCTCCTCATCAAGTATCAATAAAGAAGATCCTGATGATTACTTGTCTGACTATCATCAAGCACCAATTGGCCCATGGGATCCCCTAAAGGTTCACAATATATGTAACGTCAATGGAGAGTTTAAGCTCCCAAAGAAGTTTCCTTGGGGTTTCCCTCTAATGTCTGTCAAAGGAGGTGCAAGTTTAGTCTGTGATGGCTATGTTTTCAATTGCAACAATCAAAATAGAGCAGGAAAAGCAAGCATTATGTATGTGAAGATAGAAGCTGCGCTGCCAGGATCAATACAGAAGGATGGGATAAAGTCACTAGTGAAAAAGGAGAGCACACATGCAATGCTCCAATAAATCTTGTTGAAAAGTGTCTAAAGTGGTACCTCTACCAAATGGTCCCAGTCTCCAAAGACAGCAAGGCTTCTGATCTGGCAGTTAAGGCCACCACACACCTAAGTAATGAGAACCTGAAGCTCATCCCTGACCGCAACCAGTTAGTAAAGTACATATGTGACAAATGCCATGATCTATTCCCCCATATGAAATCTGCCATGGTCCAAGGAGAGTTAGTATTGACAGAGAAGTTAAAGATGTTCAATGGTGATGAGGTATTCCTTTTACATGATGATGGGCCTACAGCAGAGGCAAGAATTATATGCTATTCTACACAACAGAACCTGGAGCAGTTGAGGGATTCAGACACTTGTTTATGTGATGGTACCTTTGCAGTATGCCACTGCCATTTTTACCAACTATGGGTTGTACATTCCCTTATTGAAGGCAAGGTGCTCCCATTTGCCTACTTTATGCTTCCTGGGGCAACAGAAGAGATCTACACAAAGGCCTTTAAAATTCTTCAGGAGGGCATCAAAGCCCTACCAATAATAAAAAGAGTCCCCCTGCCCATAACACTAGAGGGCAACTGCCTGAATTAACTCATTCTGTAAATCAACTTACTATATGTTGATAATCAGAATTAAAAGTACTTTAATGTCAACAGCATTGAAAATTCAGAATTAAGTTTTAATTAATGCAGACTACTAAATGTTGACACTTTTTTAATAAGCAGAAACCTGTTTCCTGAACACTTTACTTAATAAAAATTAACCTTCAAGATATTTTTTAGGGTAATGTGACAACATATTTTAAAAACTCCATAAAAAGTTATAATGAAAATTAAAAAAAATCATAAAAATAAACTTTTATTTTATTTTACTATAAAATTAGCTATCTTTACTATAATAAAAATTTTCCACTTATAAAAACAAAAAATCTAATATACAAAAATATACTACATAAAAAGTTACATATTATAGCAAAACATAACAATAAGAAACAGTAATATAAAGTTTTTTCTATAATAAAAACTACAAAAAACATATATTTACTAGTAAATACCAATATAGGTCATGTAATACAGTCTAAAGCATCAAACTATCAATAGAAATTCAATGATTTTATAAAAACAGTACCATAAATCATTAATGAGTTATTTAGAATAACTATTTATTTAAAAATACTATACTTAACATATAAGAACTATATAAAAAATTAGGCAATACTCAAGTAATTTAATTGAAAGCTAGACTGTGATCACCTGGTTGCCATTAAGAACTGTGGCCATCTTATTGATGTATTCCCCAATCTCTGAAAGCTTATATTTGGCCTTGACAACGTCCTTGATCTTCTCTTGATACTGTTTCTCTTTGGTGGCTCTCTTCTTCTTAAATGGGTGGTTCTCAATATCTCTGATGGATGCAGCAGTCTTCCCCTGTTGGAATTTGAGGTGCTTGTAGAAAGTGTTGTATCTGGGCTTATTCCAAATGAGGACTTGATATGCTTATGTCAGCCCTACAAAGATGAATTAGTTTTCATCTCATCCTTAAGAACTTCATGGTAGCAGTTCCAGTTGGCTTTGGCTCTGGGCTTGCTCTGGCGCTTAGTGACCTTATGTCTAATCCACTGGAGTTCATAATATTCAATGAAAGGGTAGAAGGCACCATCATGTTTCTTGGCATATGGATCCTGGCATAGGAGGTCAAAGGCTTGTTCAGTATGCTCTGGCTTTACAAAGGCTAGTGCTACAAACTGCTAAATTAAGAACTTGCACTTTCCTGATGTATCTAGATGGTGGAGCTTGCTGAGCTCAGGTAGACCCTTTAGTTGCCTGTTGACAGCCTGTCAATAATGGAAAAAAAAACCCTGGACCTCTCCATCAAAGGTGCTTACAAAAGCGTTATACTGGGCAGTTTCATAGTCCATGATTATAGTTGAGGGTCCAAGTGCTTTATCTTGAGCTTCTTTTTCTGCAGCAAGAGTGGCTTCATCTTTTTCATCATCATCTGGATTGGCTCTAGTGTTATGGCCAGGAAGACTCTTTCTATTATTGGGTAGGGCTTTGATGCTCTCCTGAAGAATTTTAAAGGCCTTTGTGTAGATCTCTTCTGTTGCCCCAGGAAGCATAAAGTAGGCAAATGGGAGCACCTTGCCTTCAATAAGGGAATGTACAACCCATAGTTGGTAAAAAAGGCAGTGGCATACTGCAAAGGTACCGTCACATAAACAAGTGTCTGAATCCCTCAACTGCTCCAGGTTCTGTTGTGTAGAATAGCATATAATTCTTGCCTCTGCTGCAGGCCCATCATCATGTAAAAGGAATACCTCATCACCATTGAACATCTTTAACTTCTCTGTCAATACTAACTCTCCTTGGACCATGGCAGATTTCATATGGGGGAATAGATCATGGCATTTGTCACATATGTACTTTACTAACTGGTTGCGGTCAGGGATGAGCTTCAGGTTCTCATTACTTAGGTGTGTGGTGGCCTTAACTGCCAGATCAGAAGCCTTGCTGTCTTTGGAGACTGGGACCATTTGGTAGAGGTACCACTTTAGACACTTTTCAACAAGATTTATTGGAGCATTGCATGTGTGCTCTCCTTTTTCACTAGTGACTTTATCCCATCCTTCTGTATTGATCCTGGCAGCGCAGCTTCTATCTTCACATACATAATGCTTGCTTTTCCTGCTCTATTTTGATTGTTGCAATTGAAAACATAGCCATCACAGACTAAACTTGCACCTCCTTTGACAGACATTAGAGGGAAACCCCAAGGGAACTTCTTTGGGAGCTTAAACTCTCCATTGACGTTACATATATTGTGAACCTTTAGGGGATCCCATGGGCCAATTGGTGCTTGATGATAGTCAGACAAGTAATCATCAGGATCTTCTTTATTGATACTTGATGAGGAGGATGGAGATGAAGATTTGTTGGGCAGTAGAGGGGAATTATCTGGAGCTGGATTCCTGCGCTTTCTGGACTGGGATGAGCTTGATCCCTTGGGGCTTGATTCCTTTGAGCTTGATTCATCTGGGCTTGACTGGGGTTCTGGACTCTTGGGTATCTTTATTCTTCCTTGCTTGTTTAGTGGAAACTCATCTCCTTCTGATTGGTACCATCTTGGAGAAGAGGAGGGGGCAGGGGAGGGCTCTTTGCTTTCAGGGTCTGGGGTCTTCTCCTTTGTCTTCTGTTTTGTTGAGGGCTCTTTGGCTGGTTTTTTGTTGGGGTAGGGACTTTGGGCCTTTCCAGAGGCTTTGGGCACTTTATTGTTGACTTGGGGTTCTTTTGTGACTTCTTGGAAGATTTGTCCTACAATAATTAGTGTAGAGTTCATAAAGTAAGAATAATCATGTGAGACATGAATAAAATTAAATAATAATCACTTGTTTTAAATTTTATTATTAAGTAAATAGTTTATAGAAGTATAGAAAATAATTTTAGAGCTAATTTATTAGTAAAGAATAGAAAAAACTATGTTTAAATAACAAGTCAACATTCTGGTAGCCACAATAGTCAAAAATATTTAATTTAGTTTGTCAGCATAAAAAACGCTTTAATTTTGACGTCAACATACTGACAGTCAGCATTAAACTAGAAAAACACTATGTAAATCACTTATAAATCTTGGTTAATATTTTCTGGAGTTGGTTTTTAAGTCCAAAATTAATTATTTTTAAATGTAAAAATTTAAAGATTTGCATATGCAACTTATGAAAACTAAATAATAGGGATTGTAGAGGGAAGTCTAAACCACAGCCCTGGGTACTTAGACCTGAATTACCATACCATTATATGTGTGTGTTTTTTAAGCGGTAGTGTTTTACTAATAAACAAGTGAAGGTGTCAACATTCAGGCAGTCAGCATTCTTTATAGCAACTCTCCTATTAAATCTCGCTTAAATTATGTCACTTCATTTGCTTAGCTGAACCCCTTTGTTGCAATTTAGGTGGGTTATCAATTTGACACAAAGTCAACATTATAACTACATAATAATTTCTAGTTTTAACATATGTGTTTTGGCTTAAGTGGACTTCTGGGAATAAGCTATAGTTTATCCAGTGAGTTTAAAATAACAGTAAATATCTAAATAATACAAAGAATGCTCTGAAAGTTGTCATGTCTTTGTTCAATGCTTATCTATTATTTATTTAATAAAAACTTAGTATAAAATATAAAAAATAGGTATTTTTAGAATATTGTATAATTTATTAAGAAACTCATGGATTCTTATTTGGGGTCAACATCCAGATATTATCTACTGTAGTCAACCTTAATGTAAAAGTACAAAGAAACTTACATTTTCATAGTAAATTATATTAGTTTTTTGGCTTAAAATTAAGCCTTTGTTTAAATGGTGTCAACATTATGCCTGTTCCTTTTTAATTTTGCAATTCTGACTTAATAATTTATTATGAAAAATTAGCTTAGTTTTGGAAATGTCCAGTTCCAGCGGATAAATACTAAAATAATGTTGACTTACTGAATGTCAACAAATTGTTGACATTCAGTAAGTTGACTTGCAAAATGAGTTAATTCTGGCAGTTGCCCACTAGAGCCAATCCAGATGATGATGAAAAGGATGAAGCCACCCTTGCTGAAGAACAAGAAGCTCAAGATAAAGCACTTGGACCCTCAACTATAATCATGGACTATGAAACTGCCCATTATAACGCTTTTGTAAACACCTTTGATGGAGAGGTCCAGGGGTTTTTTTTCCATTATTGACAGGCTGTCAACAGGCAACTAAAGGGTCTACCTGAGCTCAGCAAGATCCACCATCTAGATACATCAGGAAAGTGCAAGTTCTTAATTCAGCAGTTTGTAGCACTAGCCTTTGTAAAGCTAGAGCATGCTGGACAAGCCTTTGAGCTTCTATGCCAGGATCCATATGCCAAGAAACATGATGGTGCCTTCTACCCTTTCATTGAATATTATGAACCACAGTGGATTGGACATAAGGTCACTAAGCGCCAGAGCAAGCCCAGAGCCAAAGCCAACTGGAACTGCTACCAGGCAGTTTTTAAGGATGTGATGAAAAATACTTCATCTTTGGAGGGCTGGCATAAGTATATCAAGTCCTCCTTTGGAATCAAGCCCAGATGCAACATCTTCTACAAGCACCTCAAAGTCCAACAGGGGAAGACTGCTGCATCCATCAAAGATATTGAGAGCCACCCATCCAAGAAGAAGAGAACCAACAAAGAGAAACAGTATCAAGAGAAGATCAAGGACATTGTCAAGGCCAAATATAAGCTAGAGATTGGGTAATACATCATGAAGATTGCCACAGTTATTAATGGTAACCAGGTGATCACAGTCTAGCTTTTAATTAAATTTATTGAGTATTGCCTAATTTTTTATTAAGTTCTTATATGTCAAGTATAATATTTTTAAATAAATAATTATTCTAAATAACTCATTAATAATTTATGATACTGTTTTTATAAAATCATTGAATTTTATTGATACTTTGATGCTTTAGACTGTATTACATGGTCTATATTGGTATTTTACTAGTAACTTACATGGTTTTTGTAGTTTTTAATTTAGAAAAACTTTATATTACTGTTTCTGATTATTATATTTTCCTATAATACAAAAGTTTTATGTAGTACCTTTTTGTATATTGGATTTATTTTGTCTTTATAAGTGGGAAAAAATATTTTATAGTAAAGATAGCTAATTTCATAGTGAATTATTTTTGAAGTATACTTTTATGATTTTTTTAAATTGTCATGTATAATTTTTTATAAATTTTTTTGAATCTATTTTGTCACATTACCCTAAAAGGTATCTTGAAGCTTAATTTTTAATAAGTAAAATGTTTAGGAAATAGGTTTCTGCTTATTAAAAAGTGTCAACATTTAGTAATCTTCATGAGTTAAAACTTAATTCTGACTTTTCAATGCTGTTGACATTAAAGTATTTTTATTTCTGATTGTCAACATATAGTAAGTTGACTTGCAGAATGAGTTAATTTTGGTGGTTGTCTTCCTGGCAATGATTGCCTATGTGCATTGTTTTATACCTGACTGTGGTGTTCTGACTTCACCCCTGTCTGCCATAACTGGCGCCAAATACAATTTTGTATGGACCCCCCAACAAGACCTCTGCTTCAGATGTTTTAAGGAGAAGCTCACAACCGCGCCCTTCTACCAATACCCCAAGAGTGATGATGAATATCAAATGGAGACAGACGCCTCTGATGCATTCATCAGGGGAGTATTACAAATCAAGGACAACAACGGTGACTTCCTGCCCATAGCCTATGAATTGCGCAAACTGACAGACGGCAAGTGTCGATACCTCATACATGACAAAGAATTATTGGCAACTGTACACTGCCTGGTCAAGCGGTGTTGCTACTTGGAGCAACAGGAGGAGTTCACAGCATTGGCCGACCACAAGTTGCTTATATACTTCAAACCCAAGAAAACTTATCCTGCTGTCAAGCCTGCTGGATGCAACTCCTGAAGAGGTTCAATATGCTCATATAATATAAACCTGGTCCAGAACTCTCCATGGCAGACACACTCTTGCGCCTGTACGTCAGAGCCACAAGGGGCAAGGATGGGCTCAACCAAGACTGGCCTCTCCTGGTGCTCCAGACAAAAGACAAAGACTTCCCCCTGGTACCATCAACATCACAAAGAAACAGTCATCAATAATGAACACCTATTTTCAGACGTGTACAGAACTTTATATTGCAAAATGACCAACAGAACTACCATTTCTACACAACAGCAAGTTAACACCCCACCTAAGTTCATACTGCCTATTGTTCACAGCTATCCTTCAAAGTGTGGGCTTAGATATTGTAGGACCCATGCCAGGAAAGCACAATGAAAAGAGATACATCATCAGTTCTATCAAATTTTCCACTTGTTGGCCAATGGTGCAAGCAGTGAAAACTCACAACAGCATTGAGTTTGACACCTTATAGGAAAAGAAATCATCAGCAGATTTGGAAAGCCAGAACTTCTGATAACTGATAGAGGCAAAGAATTGATCTCTGACGACACCAACATATACCTCACCAAGAATGGGGTCAAGCACACTGTGACAACACCATACCACCCTCAGGCCAATGAACGTGTGGAGCAGATGAATGGCAGCTTAGTGCAGGCCCTGGCCAATATCACTGCCAGGAAACCTGTGGATTGGTATAAGCAGCTACCAACTGCACTCCTCATATGCCAGACCTGTGTGAACAGATCCACCAGGAAAAGCTCATTTGAGTTTGTTTATGGCATGCAGCCTAATATTATCCATGCACTGTCAGGACCCAAGCTGTAAATACCTAGCAAGGTTCCACCCTGCTCAGACCCCCAAGTCATACAGGCCAGTAGCAACCAGTTAGAGAAGGAAGAAAAATGCTTACAGAGTATCCTTGTCCCCATCCAAGATAGACATGAGGTCAGTGACAAAGTCTGGGAATGAATACCAACAAGAGCAAACTACAGCCTGAGAAAGTGGGCCCCGCCATCATCCTAAAGATAAACAAAAACAACACTTACCTTGTGCAAGGACTCAGAAAACGCAAACAAGATGTGATCCTCAATTATGATTGCCTAAGACCCTGCAGAGCAAGACAAAAACAACAAGAGACCACCCTACCCACCTCCAAGCAACGGCTAGTCTAATACAGCAACCTCCAGAATTAACTCATACAGAATGGAACATCCTCCATGTCAACAATTTTAAAAAAAAATTTCTTTATCTTTTATAATTTCAATTAAAAGCTCAAAATAAGAATCAAACATTTCTTCTATTATCAGTGTCAATTATTTAATCAAGAAAAAAATCATCTTTAATATTGAAAATAAGAAAAATATTTTTGAGAATTGTCAACATGGAGGATGTTCCATTCTGTATGAGTTAATTCTGGAGGTTGCCTCTAATACAGTGCCCAGGCACCCAAAAATTTCCCTGAAAACCTGCCCCCAGAGGAGGTTGACCTTCAGCTGAGAGGTGTCAAAACAGCAGGCTTGACCCGTCGGCAAGGTTCCAAGTAAGGGAGTTTGTGAACCGCAATCTGATTATCTAGTCACTTGAATTCAAACTGGAAAGTTGACTCAAATTTCCAAATCCAACAACATGAACAGATGATGATCCCTTACAGTGAATACCCTGTTTTGACGCTTGACTCCTTACCAGGATCAGGTCACCTCCTTCATCATCCCACCGTGTGATCAACACAATCATGTTCCTGTTATCTATTGACTCATAATAACTATATAATCACTACCTCTCAATAAAGAATATTATCTAGTTTCTAAATATTTTTCCCCTTTTAACTCTGCAAAAACAGCACAGTTACAACAAAAGTAAGGCAGTGCCTGCAGTAATTTTCAGTTGGTGTGGCAACACTTGACGTAAAAATATTTTTCTGCTTTGGCGCCTAATTCAACTGCTAGGTGGCGCCTGTAACTTTCAAAAGTGGCACAGCAGCAAATCATGTATCACTAAGCACTGCAGCAGCGCTTACCATTGGCTGAATTATGGTTCAGGTCAGCAGACTACTGCTAATTCAATACACATATATTTTATGCTACCAATTTATGATGTTTGGCAGCTGTAATTCATATACGTGAGCTTGGTCATAATTGGCACCATAGCTTGGTTAAAATTCCCAGCACCATCAACATTTTTCATCTTAAAACACCTGAAGCACCCTGCTATGCTTCACGGCTTTCCAAGACCCCAATAAGCAGCAAGCTTTTCCTTGAAAGAAGCAACACCAGTTTGCACCTTGCACCAATTCCCCATTCTCTTCAAAATCTTGCTGAGTTTGAGCTCACCCGCCTCCCATAAGACGCTACCTGCTCTAAGTTTTGCCCGCTTTCTTCAGCCTCTCACCCCAACTATCCCTCAGACTTGACCCCTAGCTGGCAGCTTCCCTGAACGCTCAGCTTTTTGCACCTCAGGCGACCTGTTCTCAGAGAGACCCTGCAGCCTCTTCTCTTGCTGGCCCGCTGTGCTGTTTGGCTTCTTTGGCCATGAGCGGCTCACTGTAAAGAAACTTGGCTCACCTATGCCAAAATTTCCCCATATCCTATAATCCCTCCCCGCCAGCTTACTTGCTTCAGAGAAGCGTTGGTCCAGTTCCCAGAACCCTTCCAGACCTCTTCCCATAGCCTATCATCCCACATAGTGTTTAGACAACTCATCAAGCCCTGGCAGGTGTCCTCTACCTCAGATGTATTTTGCGGTCCCCATCAGCGCTACTGCTCAGGATCAGGTAATAAGCCTTTTAAGCAATTTACTCCTAGAATAGACCTCAGAAGTTACCTCCAGCTTGGGTATCTAAAGCCAGCATCTCTCATGCTCTGCTACTGCGTCTAGCCACCCAAGCGGTTAGCTTGAGCTTTCAGGCGCAAGAAAACCACCTCAGCCTCTCAGAAACCTTAGAATCATCCAGTCCATGGTCTGGATCTCTTAACAGCCACTCTAACGGTGGTACTGGGCTATCTAGGCTTGCCCAGCCAACTTACTGTCACCTTAATGCTACTATCAACCCACAGAGAGAGACATCAATCCCCTTCTCAGAAGAAGCCCCCCAGCTGTATCCTCACCCCAGCCAATCTCAGGGTATCAATATCTCTGGTTATAACCATCCCAGGGCCCATCTCTACCCCCAAAATTCACTGGCAGGGGGCCATCTTACAGATACTTGGGGTATACATAGCCGCTCTCAACTATCCTGGCTGAGTAATACCATAAACCTCTCAGGGCCCACCTTCCTGGGGCAACTGGCCTTGATTCACACAGCACTCTTCTCTGGCCACCAGGTCCTCTCCAGTGAAGATACCAAGCCAGGATACCAGAAGTGATGGGGTAAGGGTTGGGTTGGGTATAGCTTAAGCGCATCCCAGCCAGGTCCCTGGGAGGGTGGTTGGTGCTGGGGATACTTCAAGGGTTGTCTTCACTGCCTTCCCTACTCACCCATCTGCAGGGTCTGGGTAGGTTGACAGGGTGCTGGGATGGGTTTGGCAGGTTAGTTGGGTTATACAGGTATCCTGCAGCTTTGAGCTGCCAAGCCAAGGCCCCTTGGCACCCCACCCAAGATGCTTGGCCAGCTCTTACCGGTACCAAGGGGGATGGCCATGGCAGAGAAAATAGTTAAACCCCCCCAGGACACATCATACAGATGGGCTGACAGGTGAGGATGAAGGCAGGGCTATCCCATCTTCCAAGGAACTGGGCCCCCTGAAGCTTGGATGGCATGTAGGCTAGGTAAGCTTGTGCTTTCCTTAACACTCTGGCTGTAAAGATACTGGCCAAGGATTCAGTTCAAGGTAAGCATGCCTGGGGTGATAGAGCCTTGATTAGGAGTGAGCAGGGACCTCAGCATTCTTCTGCCTGTGCTGGGAAACCCTGTAGTGGGTAATATCAGCTCAGGGTGATGCATATGATCTCTGGGGTCCTCTCTACCAAAAGCCTGGTCCCCTGAGGATGCCTAAACTGACAGGAAAACACAACATTGTAACTGAACTAGCTATAGTTTCATGTTTGGATTGGGTAAGACAACAGTCCAGGAGGAAAGGGCAGATATTGAGAGTAAGGGTGTAGGTTTTTTGGGGACCTAATGCTACTATACTGTAAAGAGGAGCGGCTAATCCATAACAGGATAACATTGTGGTAGGATCCAAATATGGTTTAGACTACAGATAGCTTATCCAAAGATTGATCTCTGGGATTGGGTTTGCTCCTGATTTGGGAATATTACCTGCATCCTGACATTAGGGATATAAGGGGTTATGGTGTTAGATACGTCATGGGGCGGCTCTATGAGTGCCTGGGCAGGTTGTGAGATAGGTTGGCAGGCAAGGGGTTGACCTTGGCTGCAACAGAAAGACTTTTAGAATTGGGGGTAAAATCTCATCCCTTGCTGGAAACATAAACCCAGCTAGCTGATCACCAACCTCTAAAGTATATTTTAGAAAGGTTGTGCCATGAGCTAGCTTTTAACTGGATATGTATGGATCATCTTTTTCTTATAAAGGGTGTTTTTAACAAGGGTACATCATATATTTTGCTGGGAAACACATGATATCTAAGATTAGTTCATTGGTATCGGTTAGGGTCTGGATCAGGGGTTTAGTAGCCAGTTTCAATCCTTAGGGGTCCATAAGTTGCGTTGGGGAAATTACATGGGCTGGCAAGGGATTCTCTTATCGCAAGTGTTTAGAAAGGGATCTGCTAAGAAGTTCGATGAGATCAAACTATCCGTACGACCCTGGTTGAGATATATCCAGTGGGGTCTACTGGTTTCTTTCTCACCGTTGATTGGGTAGATTGTGTGGGTTCTAGGTTGAGGGATGGGTTGGTATCCAGGTGTTTTGATTATCTTTGGGGTTTGGATGAAAGTGTGTGATGGATTTGAAATGGTGACGTAATAAGTAGTAGGCGAGGGAGTGGTTGGATGGAAGGTTCGGTTTATCCCATATTTAGAAGGTATGGCTTGATTGGAATCCAAGCAGGGTATCGAAGTTTAGTATGTGATGTTATTTCATGGCAGGATATGGTGGCGTGGTACCCACTTGAGTCCAGCAGTAAGCCATTCAATATGGAACTGGTGGATGGTATAGTGAAGGATATATGTTGTGGCAAGTCAAACAGAACAGTTGATGTTTTCTCCAAAGAGTCTAGAATACAAGCTGTTTAATTGGACAAGCGTCGTGTGTGCGGCAGCGGTGGTGGTGTTTGTTCTGTTTCTAAGTAAGCTTGTGAAAGGTCTGCTAATGTTTAGAAAAGTATCGTCCAGCAGTTGTTGACCGGACATCGATCAACCTGCAGACTGCGATTGCCTTTGTTGATATTTTACGCCACATCCTTCTGGTCTACACCCACAGCAGCAGCGCAAGTGTCTGTTCCTTCCTGGCCTTTGGATCGGTGCTTGGGGACCACCTCAGCTTGCTGTTCAATGTTGCAATTGCTGCGAACCTGCAGATGATTTACATCCACGGAACGATCCCAAGCCAGAGATGGCAGCGCCTGCTCTACGTTGTGCCAGTGGCGTTTGCTGCCTTTATTGATCTTCTTCCGTTAGGTATTTCCATAATGCATGTTTAATCTTTAGTCTTTGGGGCGTATGGCTTAAACAAGCGAGACTCGTGCTACCTTGCCGAGGAGCACCAGTACCACGACATGTTCCGGATCCTTCTGTTTTACGCTACCCGCATGCCTGGCTACATCTACTGCCTGACCATCTTCTTCACCATCATGCTGAAGCTGTACACGACCGACCCTGTGGATGACGAGGACCGACCCCTGCTGATCCCCAACCTGCAGTCACGCGAATCCCGCGACCTTGCTTTACGCATCTCGTTCTACCCTCTCTCCTGCGTACTGTGCCAGTCGGGCCGCATCGCCATTGGCTTCTTTGAAATCATTGGATACTCCACCCCCAGCTTCGTGCTCTCGTGGTGCTTCTTTGGCTTCAGCACCGTCGGCATCTTCAACCTCGTCGCCTTTCTGTTCGATCCCGCCGTCAAACAAGCCATGGACACAAACCCTATCCACACCCCAGTTCTGCTGCAACCCACGCCCCGTGCTCTCGAGACAAACTCCTCAACTGCCAATCCCAGATTCAACTCCGCAAAGAGGGATCACGAATGGATCTACCATTCCCGCCACACCAGCTTCTGGTAACCCAAGGACACCCTGAGCCATCCAAAAGAATAAACAATACCCACTCTTTATTCACATCCAATCACAACCCCTATTTCATCAATTATCCTCCCAAATACTTAACTTTAATCCCCAAGCCAATTCAATCCTCGAGACATTTACTTATCTGATCAAATCCCGTTATCTTATCAGCATCCATTCAACCGTATCCTAAAAAACCATCACATCTCATAATAGATCCTATCTGATCCAGGTCCCCGCCAAACCACCCTATTCCTCCAATCAGATACGATGCCGCCACCACAAAACAATGCCACAGCATCCTAAAAACCCATCACATCTCAAAATATTTCTCACGCACCGAATAACCTCAAAGGCGATACAAATCCAGAACCCCAGACCAGCTACTGTGTAGATCTTATAAACCTACCTCCCGGTACGAGTGATGATCCAGGACAAGTCTAGCGTGCAAGCTGAACCCGAGCCAAGCACCATGCCAAAAGATTTCTCACCAGGGGGAGCTTGTAAACTTGAGCGTGACCTTGGATCCGAGCCAGCTTACCCTCTTATATCACCAAGGTCAACAATAAATGATACATCTGTCACGTGCACAGATTCAAACCATACATAATACAACTCATGGGGAATATCTAAGGAGAGATGTGTATCACTATGATATAGAGGCAACGTGGATACAAGAGTGATAAGCTGCCATGTGGGTTTATGAAGCTCCAGATCCCATGTAGAACTCAACCCCTTTGATCTTCCCGGAATATCTGAATCTTGTGCCAAAGCCTCCTTCCCTCGCCAACCAAGCCATCCCCCAAGGATCAGCTTCCCAATCAAGTTCAAGCTGGGGTGATGCAAATTCTCCCCAGGACCTTGGGTACCAGTAGTCCAGAGCCTCTCTGACCCTGTCTTGCCCTGCATAACCCAAGTCTACTATAGTACATTAACTTTAGGATCTGTTTTCCTACCAATCCCCCAGATAAACTAGATGATATCAGGCTTAACCTTTATATCTACTCCCCACTCTCTCAGCTCAGGGTTAAGTCCATATCAGTCATAGTTGGCTACCCAGATTCCATCCCCTACTCAGGATCACTTTGTCCTGGTAGTATCATTTCCACTTGAAATAAACCACCCAGAGAAGAGAAGTGAAAAACAAGTGCAAACCCTTAAGATCCTTGGACATTCTTAGTTTGACAACCAAAAAAGACTGGTCACACCAGCTCTGATTATAGGTCACACAGTTGAACCACATCTGCCAGAGTACTTCCCATAAAGTCATAAACCCACACTGACATGCTATCATTGCCCCTTGCTGTGTAGCAGTTGGCATGCCAGCTGTCCAAACCCAACAAACCATGTGTCATAAACGCTTTATCCAGAACCTCAGACTCCAAGGTGGAAATGTTTCCCACCAGCCAATCACCTCTAGGTTCACCCCACCCAGCAGAGTTATAACCCCCATTTCCCCTCTCAAAGCTTGTTTTCAGATGTTTTTCATTACCTATCAACAAAAAACTCCTTTAAAGCACCATGTGGTAGGATACACTTTTAGATCAAAGGCCCATCTTGACTATAATGACTGCTGTGGTCCTGGTACAGTTTAAGGAAGCCTCCACTCAGTGCTACTTGGTATTAAACCTGTTGTTCCCCAGTCACTTTGTCACCAGTGCTCAACTTTATCTCCTCTTCCCAGCTTCAGCCCTCATCTGGCCAGACAGTCTTCACCCCTTCCATAGGTCTGTAGGTTTATCCTACAGAGCACCTTTCTCTTCCCTGCTTCAATCATAATCTGGGCAACCCCTCCCCACAGCTCTTGTCCAAGCTCAGAAACGCCTACACTGTCCTATCCTTCTCAACCCAGGATAGCTCTTTATTCAACCCTTATCCTTTCCCTATCAATCTGGCCTTACTTTCCTCCTTGTACCTCAGGGCCACCCCCTTAGTACCTTCTCAGGTAGATCCAGGTCAGGTCCATCTTACTGTTAATATCAACCCTACAGGATCTTGCCCCAGGCTCAACTTGCGGGGTAGGTAAGTTATCTAGAAAGATATGAGCATGCCTGTCTAAAGGATCAGGTTACTGCCAACCGCTTACCCAGCCCTCCTACCAGCACCCTGTCCCAACCTCTGCTGACCAGTTATCAAGAATGATGAGGCAGCAGATTCTGGGCAGGATGGGGTTCCAATGGGGTGGAATATGATGGGACCCTGGATAAGCCCCTCCCCATCCCAGCAGGGTGGGTCAATTCCAGCATTTCAAGCTCTGCTGGGCTCTCCTTTACCAGCCAGATAACCCCAACTGGGTTACGCCCATGTTGGCTAGCGCTGCTAGATATCTGGCCTACAACCCTTGGCTAGGGTACCAGATCCCATCTCTCTCTACCCCCAGGGCTTGCTCTGGCAAGGCTGACCCCTATACTGTGGATGGCTGGGTCATGGGGGTTCAGGCTGCTGATCCCAGCAGACCTCTGGGTCTGGCATACCTCTCACCCATTTCCACCCGTCTGGGGCTTCTGCAACCCTGCCTGCCATGCTTGGCCAGCGGTAGCTGGGTTCAAGGTACCATGCAAGCTTTTCTAAGGTATGTCTGACACATCTAGGATAAAGAGGGGTGGTGCTGATCCTTTGTGCTGCTGGGCCATGGGATAGAGCCTCACTGCTGGGCAATATCTATGCAGCAGTATAGGCCTCTTTCAACAGGCGTTCACCCCTGCATCCTTTGCTTAAGTGCCTGTCACAATGCTGGATGAGATTTCAGTGTTAAGATCTGCCATGCTAGCCTAGGCTGACCTGAGCCTTCACTTTGGGTCTGGAGGGGGTTTTTGTAGTGTTGCTTTGAGGGGCCTTGGGGTGGATGAACCTTATCCCTGCCTGCACCTGTTGATGGTTGGGGATTGCTGGGCTGAATCTGTCTACCCAGCTGGCCGGTTTGAGGGCTAATGATGTGCCCTGGGCAGCCCTGGCTATCTGCAACCCGTCAATGCTTCAAGCGTCCCTGCCTCTTCCAGATAGCTTCACCACTTCATCTGGCTGGAAACAGTTGTCACCAACCCCTTTTGTGGATGGGCTATATGGGTTGGCCATCCAAGAGCTTTTAGAAGTTTTATGGAACTGGGATGGATCTCTTGACATCTGCCTGTATCCCAGCTACACCTCAAATAGCCCCATCAGAGGGATCTTCCTCCAGCCCCAAGACCGTACTCATCCAGGGTACTGCAAGATATGTGCCGGTACTATAGAAAGTTTATGCCTTCTTTAGCTCTGGTCTCTTAGGGGTGGAGAGGAGCTGGCCCATAGGTTCCCTGGATCAAGCTTACCTCTTATTTACTGGTACCCAGCCCCAGAAGGCAGCTCTTTGGACACCATCTGTATCTGCATGGCTCAGTACCCTAACCTGTTATCCTGGAGGTTGGGAAGTGCTGCATCAACATTCTTTTAACACCCCTCCTTGCTTGGGCGGTAGATGGTTATACTACCTAGCTATTCTATAGCTTAACTCCCCAAAGTACCCTCAAACGCTCTTTTCAAACTAGCAACAATGGCAATGAGGGCATTCACCATGCCAAAGCTTAGAGCTACCTCTATAAAGAGACTGTATTCAATTTGGGATTCTACCTAGGGAGTAACTTCAGGCCTGGCCCTTACTCAGCGGCAACTGCAGCCTGGGCAGCCCAAGTAAAGAATTGTGGGCCTCCTAGATTGTTAAAAAGATTGTCTGCCTGGGGCAGGGGACACTGGTTCTTAGTTGTAACCCTTTCAGGTGCCCTGCAGGTGGGGCAAGGTGTAGCCTCCATCTCTATTGACTACAGAGAGATTGACTGCACTAGAGGGGATTCAGATGGTCCAATAGGTCCTGCTTTGGATGCTTCACTTGAATACTTCTTTAAGACACCATCCTCTGTAGTGTTAAACAATGTATGAGTCAAGCTTTAGGGATACATCCTCTGAGGTCAATTTTGTGCCGGAAAACTATATCAGAATGTAGTTCTGGCAGCTTCTCTTATAAGGAGAAATGGCTTTCTTGGAAAAGCTTCCAGTGCATTGGGCCCCTGCTCTTACCAAGCCTCTATATTTTTGAAGGGGATGGTTATGTGTTTACCCATGCTCCAATCAATCTTTCCTGCACCCATGCCACCCTCTGTTTCTATAACTTTGACAGATGTATAATCTCTCATGGGTGTGCCAAGGTGTGTAGGGTAAACATTCTGGTGAACCTTGGTACAATGTATAGTGAGAATATAGCTAGTTCAGTTGATCCAAGGTCTTTCATCTCCCCTTCAATTTCATCCTGGTATCACATCATACCTGATTATTGGAATAGTGGACCAAACAAGGGTGGTTTGGATATATTTTGTTTGGTCTTAGGATGGCTTAGCCTCTATGATGACTGTTGTGCTTATGCTGTCTATATCAACCCCACATCTTAAACAGCTCTTAGTTAGAGATGATTTAATATGGTTGTCAATCCTTTTTCCAACAAGATACTGGTCTATCCAGTATCAAATAAAGCTGTACAATAATGACACCAAATTCCAAAAGAATGGGTGAGGGGTTCAGTTCCAGTCCAAGAGGCAAAATATGTGAGCTTATGAATGGTACTTATATCAAAGTAACTTATCCATATTCTGGTCTCTATATACATCTTTTTGTGTAGAGAGAGTAGCTCAACTAAGCGCTCCCTGTATTATTTCCTGTACCCAAGCGTTTCTCAATGCTCTAATATGGTTGGTTTGAGAAGCACCAGCGCCTCCTCTGAAATCAGAGTGGGTAGTTCAAGGGGATTTTTTATGGGAACAGTTGGCATTTAAACTGTCTGCATGCAGAAAGTTGACTTCAATTTGGCACTTAGGCAAAAGCCTACTAGCTGTGTGCTAAATAAACCAATTTTTTATATCACATTCCATAGCCAGAATTGATAATCAACAATAAAGCAAAGCCAATGTTGGCATCAACTAAGAATAGGCTTAATTTTTATTAGAATTGTTATAACTGTGCTGTTTTAGCAGAGTTACAAGGGAAAAATATTTGAAAACTAGATAATATTCTTTATTGAGAGATAGGTATTATATAGTCATTGTGAATCATGAATAACAGGAACATGATAGCGTTGATCACACAGTGAGATGAGGAAGGGGGTGGCTTGATCCTGGTAATGAGTCAAGCGCCAAAACAAGGTATCCACTGTGTGGGCTCAGCTTTTGTTCATGTTATTGTTTTTGGAAATTTGAGTTAACTTCCTAACTTGGCTTTGGGTGACTGGAAAATCAGATCACAGATCACAAATCTGCTTCCTTGGGACCTTGCTGGAGGGTCAACCCTGCTGTTTTGACAAAATAAATAAGAAGGAAAACACTATTAAAAAAAAAACTAAATTATTATACTTTTAATTTAAGTCCAACTTCAACAATGAATCTACACAATGTCAACATAAATTAACAGTTTATTATATTTTTTAATAAAAATACACGTAATTTTCAGGATAACAAGAGTATTGTGGGACTCTAGTAGGTGAGAAAAGAGTCAAAGCAGGTACTGGCATGGCCCACCAGATGATGGGACCTAACTTTATCAGGTAGGAAAGAGCCTTCCCAGCCACAGCCCAAGGCCCATCTGCTGGCAAAGCAGAGTTAATCAATTCTGTGAGCGCCAGGTAAAGCACCCCCAGGAATTGACTGTTCTGGCCAGTGGGATCAGAGGTGAGTGGGGTTGAGATGGTTGGTTTGGGTGTCAGGGGTGGTTCCATGGGGACCAGGTAGGCAGCAGGATTGTTGTACTTCCCGTTGAAGATTAAAGGGTAGATGGTGATTGCTTTACCGTCATGGACAATTTGATAGGGTTTCTTGAGTGTGTTTGGGCAGGTGTACCACTGCAAGTTTTCCAATGTCCAGGGTTTGTGGTCAGAATTTGGGGGGTACTCAGTGAAATGCACAGGGCCAAATGAAGTGTTGGGCAGACAGTAGTAGTCAAAGGCTTTGGGTTTGTCAACTAAAGTCTGGCTATCTATCCCAGTGGATGGGTACTGACGCTTGGGTGTATGCAGATGGAAATGTATCAAAAATAGGTATGGAAGCAGATTGGTGAACAAAAGGTTCATAACAAATTTATTTGGTAAGGATGACAATACAGAACTTTTTCAGGTGCTTCTGGCTTATATACTTACTCACATGCAAGTGCATCTGGGCATTCTTCTGGTGTTATCTGTGTGGCAAGGCTTGACATATCAGGTTCTTCTGTTTGGTTAGCTGCTTCATGATCATTTTTGGGGTTTTCAGGAACAGTTGTTTGGCTTTTTGGTGGCTCATCTTGGCTTGGCTGGCCATTGGTTCTAGCAGGTTTGGCTTCTGAAGTTATGTGGGTTTTCCCAATTTGATCACCTTTTTTGGGCAGGCTTGACAGGCTTTCCTGAGGCCAAGGAACTTGATTAAAAAGAGGTCCCCAATTGGGGACCCCAAATTAGTTAATAGAGGGTGGGCTTGATCTGGGTTTACTGGGCAGCTAAAAATAGCCTGCCCAGGCCCAGCCAAACCCATCAAGGCTTGGACGTAGCTTTTGGGGCCCAGAATGGGCCCTGCAGCTACTGCCAGGGTAGGAATGATTCCTGCACCTGGATTTGCTTCAAAAAGCAAAAATCCAGGTGCAGGCAAATCTCCCCGCCCACTAGCCCTGCCTGGCGGCTAGGAGCGGGTTTGATTCCCGCCCAGGGCATTGAAATTGTTACTTTTGTAACAGTAATCCAAAATATCTTCACTTATAATAAGTTATTTATATTTATACTTGGCCCTTTGCTTCATAGTTTTTTTAGATATAGTGAGTAAAAATTTCAAGCTTTGTTGATTTTTATATTGGTGGCTTATTATACATTTGAAACCACTGAACGTGTTCTGGTTAACCCTAAACATTGGAATAAACCAGATTGTATAGGTTAAAACTAGGTCTTTATAGTATCATTTAAAGTCAACACAAATTAAAATCAACCCAAAAGCAAAATTGGGACAAGGGGAATAAGTTAAGCAACCATCATGACCTAATTTAAGCAATATTTAATAGTAGCTCCACTATAAAAGAAGGCTGACTCTGGCAAAGCTGTCCCCTTTACTAATCTAATAAGCAAAAGACGCAGCTTAACAATTACAACTTACATAATGGTAAACTTAGAACCCCAAAACTTGATATAATAATAATAAAACTACTATTTAAAATTTTTAGTACTTAGTATTCAAAAGTTAATGAACATAACTTTATTATAGCCCAACCCCCAAATAGCCTTTTTTCAGACTATATTTGAGACTGATCTTAATTTAATTAAGATTTATATGTTTTTTAAATAGTGATTTACCTCAATAATGCTGACTTTCTACAAGTCAACTGTCAGAATTAACACAATATTGTTGCAACTGAACCAATGAGGATTCAGTATTTAGAATTGGGGAAGACAACAGTCCAATAGAAAGTACAGGAGTAATAAGAAAAAGGTACCACTTATTGTAGAATATTATGATTAATATACCATATGGGGAAAGCCACACAGCCACAAGGGGTGGCATGCTGGCTTGTTCCATGTGTTGTAACTGTGCTGTTTTAGCAGAGTTACATGGGGAAAATATTTAGAAGATAGATAATAATCTTTATTGTGAGATAATGATTATATAGTTCATGTGAATCAAGGATAACAGTAACATGATTGATGATCATACAGCTGGATGGAAGAAGGGGGTGGCTTGATCCTGATAATGAGTCAAGCGCCAAAACAAGGTATCCACCATAAAGGATCATAATCTGTTCATGTTGTTGGATTTGGTAATTCAAGTTGACTTCCTAGTCTGGCTTTAAGTGACCAGATAATTGGATTGTGGGTCACAAACCCACTTGGTTAGAACCTTGCTGGCGGGTCAAGCCTGCGGTTTTGACACCCCCCTCAACTGAAGGTCAGCCTCTTCTGGGAGCAAGTTGTCAAGGAGGTTGTCAGGAGCCTGGGCGTTGTATTGAACTAGTTGCTGTTCTGTGGCGGGCAGGGTGGCATCTTGTTGCTTCTGTCTTGCTTTGAAGGGGTGTAGGCAATCATGGTGTAGATTCTTGTCTTGCTTACGTTTTCCAAGCCCTTGGACAAGGTAAGTGTTATTGTTGTTTACCTTCAGAATGATTGCTGGCCCCACTTTCTCAGTTTTTAGCTTGCTCTTGTCAACATTCATGACCCATACTTTGTCCCCAACTTTATGTCTATTGCAGATGGGGACAAATATCTTTTGCAGACATTCATTCATTCTCCTTTGCTGTTTGCTTGCTGTTAGACTCTATCACTTGATAATCTGAGCGTGGAGGGACTTCACTTGGAATTTCCAGTTTAGGTCCTGTCAATGCTTGAATAATATTTGTCTGTGTGCCATATACCAGTTCAAACAGGCTTTTTCTGGTGGATCTGTTCACTTGGGTTTGACACACAAGTAGTGCAGTTGGTAGCTGCTTATACCATTCTTCAGGTCTCCTGGCAGTGAGTTTGGCTAAGGCTTGCACAAGGCTACCATTAAGCCACTCTATGCGTCCATTGGCCTGTGGGTGGTATGGTGTTGTTGCGGTGTGCTTGATCCCATTTTTGGTGAGGTATACATTGGTGTCTTCAGAGGTTAATTCTTTGCCTCCATTAGTTATCAGGAGTTCTGGATTTCTGAACTTGCTGATTATCATTGCCAATAAATTGTTGTACATCATTGTCAGTGTGTGCCTTCACTGCTTGGGCTACTGGTCATCTTATAGCAAAGTCAATGGCGGTGATGATGTATTTCTTGTCATTGTGTTTTCCTGGCATGGGGCCAACAATGTCAAGAGCCCATAATTTAAAAGATAGTTGTGTGCGGATGGGAAGTACTGACTTTGGCAGGGTTTTGCTTTTGGTAAAAATTTTGCATACCTCACATTGGTCTAGAACTTCTTGAACATTGCAGTATAAGGTTGGCCACCAGGCCTTATGTTTAAGGAACTCATATAGGTTCTGGCTCTTTGTATGTCCAAGGTCTCTGTGATAGCGTAGGATGGTGTCAACTTGCTGATGTATGGGAATGTAGGGAATGGTTGTGCTGTCAGTCATCTTTCTGTGTAGGGTCCCATATACGTCAGCAAAGAGGTGTTCATTTTTGATGACTGTTTCTTTTGTTATGTTGGTGGTGCCAGGGGGGAACTCTTTGTCTTTTGTTTGTAGTAATAAGAGAGGCCATTCTGGGTCAAGCCCATTCTCTCCTCTCAAAGCACAGACATACAGGCAGTACAGGGCGTCTGCCATGGCAAGCTTGGCCCCAGGTTTGTACTGGATGAGCATGTTAATCTCTCTAATATCTCCATCCACCGGGCTTGGCGGCGCAACAGGTTTGCTTGAGTTTTGAAATAGATGAGTGACTTGTGATCAGTTAATGCTGTGAATTCTTCCTGGTGTTCCAGGTAACAGCGCCATTTGACTAGGCAGTGTACAATAGCCAAT
Organism: Entomophthora muscae; assembly: GCA_014839935.2. Classification (NCBI taxonomy): domain Eukaryota; kingdom Fungi; phylum Entomophthoromycota; class Entomophthoromycetes; order Entomophthorales; family Entomophthoraceae; genus Entomophthora; species Entomophthora muscae. The sequence goes on from QTSX02005026.1 coordinate 265,152, forward strand.
AGTTCTTTGTCGTGGATAGGGTATCAACACTCACTATCTGTCAATTTTTGCAATTCATAAGCTACAGGCAGGAAGTCACCATCATTATTTTTGATTTGTAGTACTCCCCCAATGAATGCATCTGAGGTGTCAGTTTCCATTTGGTATTCCCCGTCACATTTGGGGTTTTGTAGGATGGGAGCTGTTGTGAGTTTCTCCTTGAGGCGTCTAAACCAGAGGTCACATTGGGGGGTCCACACAAACTTGGACTTGGCGCCTGTTATGGCAGATAAGGGGGCAGTAAAAATGCCACAGTCAGGTATGAATCATTGTACATAGGCCACCATTCCCAAGAAGATGCAGAGTTCTGACTTATCCTTGGATGATGGCATCTTGCAGATGGCCTGTATCTTTTGACTGTTGGGTTTGATGCTGTCCTTTGAGACTATGTGTCCCAATAAGGGTAGTTGCTCACGGAAGAACTGTCACTTGGAGGGTTTGGTCAACAGTTTGTGTTGTGCCAAGGTAGCAAAGACTGCATCTATGTCTTTGTGGTGTTGTTCCACCAAGGGGCTGTAGACAATGATGTTGTCTAGATACACTAGGGTGTGCTTGCTTATGTGGGGCACAAACACTTTGTTCATGAAGGTTACAAAGGTGGACGGGGCATTGGTCATGCCAAAGTTGAGCACCACACATTTTTAGGAGCTGTATTTAGTGTGGAAGGCTGGTTTGGGGATATCTTCCTCTTTAATACAAATCTTATTGTAGCCTGCAGTTAGATCAATCTTGGAAAAGACTGTGGCTCCTCCCAAGGCATCAAAGAGGTTGTCAATCAGTGGCAGTGGGTAACAATTCTTAATGGTAACTTTGTTTAGGGTGCGTTAGTCTGTGACCAGACATAAGGTACTGTCCTTCTTAGCCACAAATAATACGGTGGCCCCAAAGGGAGACTGTGAGGGGTGGATAAGTCCTTTTTCTAATGTCTCCTTGAGGTAGGTGCGTAGAGCGTTGTCTTTATTTGGGGTCAGCCTGTAGATAGGGCACGCCTTGGGTACAGCCCCCTTGAGTTGGATGGAGTGCTGAATATGCTTTTCAGGGGGCAGCCCTGGTAGCGCTTCCTTGAAGATTTCTGGATGGCAGGCCACAATTTTGTGGTCCTGAGGCGTGGAGGTATCCTGGTGATCCTTGAAGTGTATGATCTTGTACTGGAAGGAGTCCCAGTCAATTGCCTTTAGGTTTTTCTTCTCATCTTGGGTCTCTGTGATACGTACAAAGACGTGGTTGCATATCAGTGGGTCCACAGAGTCAGGGTAAATCTGGTGGTTGACATCTTCACGCTTGATGATCAACACTGAGGTTGCCCAGTCTACGTGAGGATTGTTCTTCCATAACCAGTCTAGTCCCAGTACAATGTCAAACTTGGGAAAGTCAATGACAGGACCTTGAATGGTGGAGTAGAGATTCTCAAGCATGACAGAGAAGGGGGCAGTTTCCTTTGTCATGGCAATGTGGTGTTTGTTGGCCAGGACCACATTTTTAATCCGCAAAGGATTAGTGGCCAGCTTGAACTTACCCACAAAGCTACTGTTGACCAGGGTTCAATCTGCACCCAAATTCAGGAGTGCTGAGCCTGTGTAACTGCAAAAGCAGAAAGGATAGGACATCAATTTATTGGGATATCTGGCAATGGTGTACAGTACCAGGTCTTCTGAGGGCACCTGGATCATTGGGCATTGGTCCACGTCTTTAGGTCTGTATTCATCATTGGACAAGTCAGGAGTTTCATGGGGAGAGCTTGGCTTGCTTAGTGCTCTCCCCGGGCTTTTCCCTCATCTTGGTTACCTTGTGTGGCAGTGATACAGAAATGGGTCCAGGTTGACTGGCCATTGTTCCATTTCCATGTCCATTTGAGCCCGTGGGTTTGTGGTTGGCGTTGTTCCCATTGCCTCCAGGAGGTGGTCAAGAGGAGCGCCTACCTGGGTGGGAATCCTTGGGTCTTTCTTGTTTCCCAGTTTGTGCCTTATGCAGTGAGTTGGATGTTTGCTCCGCTTTCTCCACTTAATGGTACAGGCTTTACAGGTTGGTCACCTGATTCAGGTTCACATGCCTCATTACATGCAACTTAAGAGCTTTGTAATACATGAGGTGTGTGGCTGGGATGTCAAAGGCTTTGTCAGATGGTGCACAAAAATGAAGTTCCTTGTAGGTGGGGTGAGTTCCTTCACGGTGCCTGTATGGGTCAGGTTCTTTACTTTTGTGTATGATCATGAGCGCTGTATCTTTAAGCACAAATATTGCCAGGAAGTCTTTCTTAAAGGTATCCCAGTTCTTGTTGGTGTGCTCTTCATGCCACTTGTTGCACCAGGTGCCAGCGTCATGGTTCAGGTGAATGAAAATTTCTGCAATCCAAAACTGCTGTGGGCATTCCATCTGAGCCAGCTTGCTCTGGGCAAACTGGATCCATGTGGCGGTGTTGTTGTTGTTGGCCCCAGCAAAAGGTTCCAAGGCAGCGCTCTGTAGTCTTTGAGCTACGTAGGCAGGCATGGTGGTTTTTTTGGCTAGTTGTAGCATTGAGGAGGGAGCCTGAAAGAAACCTTGTGCAGACATGGCGTTGAAGGCGGGTAGTAGGATTACCATGTCCTGGTACAGGACAAAGCCATTGGGTATGGCAGTACCAGGGGTGTACAGAGTCCAGTCAGGCGGGAGGCCAGACATAATTCTGTTGAGGATTTGTTGGCCATGGTGTGTGCGGGCAACAGGCAGAATATTTCAAGATAAGGTATGATGGAGAACTTACCTGTGCTCCAATGTTGTAACTGTGCTGTTTTTGCAGAGTTACAGGGGGAAAATATTAAGAAGATAGATAATAATCTTTATTGTGAGATAATGATTATATAGTTCATGTGAATCAAGGATAACAGGAACATGATTGATGATCATACAGCTGGATGGAAGAAGGGGGTGGCTTGATCCTGATAATGAGTCAAGCGCCAAAGCAAGGTATCCACCATAAAGTATCATCATCTGTTCATGTTGTTGGATTTGGTAATTTGAGTTGAATTCCTAGCCTGGCTTCAAGTGACCAGATAATTGGATTGTGGGTCACAAACCTGCTTGGTTGGAACCTTGCTGGCGGGTTGAGCCTGCGGTTTTGACACATGTAAGGATTTGAGCCAAGGAATAACTTGTGGGGGATCAGCAGGTCAAATTGATAGCGCTCCTATTTAGGAGAAAGTGCCTGCAATTTGATATTGCCATCAGATTGGCCCATGTTGTTAGATACGTCAAGGGGCAACTCATTGAGAGCCCCCTGTGTATTGTAAGATATGTTGGCAGGAAAGTCTGGAAACTCAGTTGCAACAATATCTTAGGCCAACTGTCTAGAATCAAAATTTTAATACATATCAACACTTAAAATTTCAGCACTGAACTTTTAAATGTAGTTTTGTCCAACTCTTTCTTAATAAAAAGCCTCAATACTACATATATTAATAATATTGAAGCTTTTTTTGCATATAATATATAATGATTCTCCACAAATTGATATATTTTCAGCTTTAACTTTCATTTTTCTATACTTTACTCACTCTATTTATCTAAACCCTCTCTCTTTATAAAAAAAGAGCCCATAGCCCAACAAACAACCCAATAAAAAACTGCTAAGGACACTGTGAAGCCCAATGCTTCTTTTTTTACAAAAAAACGCTTAAGAAACAGCTTTAAAAATATGAACAAAAAAGAAAAACCTGACACCTTAAGCTTCTGAGAAGGACTCTGATGATGGTTTTACCTCCCATAGCTGGTATGAGTCTGAGAGAGATAAAGATCCCATCACTAAAAAGAAAAAAGGCAAGCTTCAAGTCCTCTCCTGAGCCCTCTCCTGGTGAACATGAAGATGAGGAGCAACATGAGTGATTTCCTGATTTTCAATACACTCCTCCTGGTCAATGGGATGCAATAAAGGCCCATAATATTTGCAATGTTAAGGGCTCCTTAAGGATCCCAAATATATTCCAAAAAAAAATTCCATCAATTTCAGTCAAAGGTGGCCCAAGCATGGTCAGTGATGACTATGTGTTTAACTGTAATAACCAGAAGCAATGAAGCAAGAGCAAATATTACACATGTGAAGACAGAAGCTGCCCAGAACGCCTAAACACCCAGAGTTGGTACAAAGTTACCTTGGAAAGGGGGGAACATATCTGCATGCCTCCTATCACTTTGATTTAGAAGCTGCTCAAATGATACCTATTCTGAATGGTCCCAGTATTAAAAGACATTAAAGCAACTCACCAGGCAGTAAAAACCAGCAGGAACTTGAGCAAAAAGAACTTTAAATTTGTCCCTGACCGTGAACAACTTTTTAAGTATATCTGTGATAGACACCAAGAGCTAAACCCAATTAGAAAAAGTGCAACCCAACTAAAAAACCTGGTTCTTACTCCTGAGTTGCAGATGACCCAAGACAATGAACAGTTCCTTCTTCATGATGATGGACCTGGTGCAAAAGAAAGGATCATATGCTATGCCACCTATAATAATCTAGAGCAACTGCATGCCACTGAGACTTGGCTCTGTGATGGATTATTTGCAACATGTCCTAAGTTATTCTATCATCTGTGGGTAGTGCATGCTCAGCTTGATGATAAAGTCCTCCCCTTTGCATATTTTCTTCTTCCTGGAGCCTCAGAGGGGTATATCTAAGAGCATTCAAGATTCTACAGGAGGGGCGTAAAGCTATTCTTACTGAGGCTGGAAAGAATCTTGGTCCATCAACAAGGGCCAATCCTGATGATGCTGATAAAAGTGAGGTCATACTAGCTGCTGAAGAGAAGGAATACAATAGAGCCCTTGGACCCAAAATAATTATCATGGATTATGAGACAGCCCAATACAATGCCTTTGTAAAAACCTTCAATGACAAGGTGCAAGGGTGTTTCTTTCATTACCAACAGGCCATTAATAGACACCTTAAAAGCAAGACAACATCAGCTCTCTCACACAACAAGATACAACTGGTAAATGCAAGTTTCTGATAGAGAAGTTTGTTGCTCTTGCATTTATTAAGCCTGAGCATGTTGGCCAAGGATTTGAGCTTCTCTGTAATGACCCTTATGCCTTGAACCATTAAGCTGAGTTTCAACCCTTCTTTGACTACTATGAGCCATAATGGGTGGGGCACAAGGTGGTCAGCTGCAGAGGCAAGCCACTAGCAAAGGCAAGCTGTAATTGCTATCAGGATGTTCTCAAGGATGAAATGAAGACAACATCTTGTCTGGAAATCTGGCATAAACATCTCAAGTCCTCCTTTGGTGTGAATCCTAGATATAACACCTTTGAGCACCTTAAGGCTGAACAGGGGAAAACTGTATCCTCTCTTTGGGATATAGAAGTAAGGTCTTCAAAGAGGAGAAAACAGTGCAAGGCTAGCATTTAAAAAGAGTATATTAAAACAGCTGTAAATAATAAGTACAAGCTATCTGAGCTTGGGGAGAAGATAGGAAAGATTGTCACTGTACTCTCTTGCAAAAAACCTACAAATTAGCTTATAATAAACATTTTTGGGTATTTCTGATATTTTATTGTATAATTTTAATGTCAAAACTAATATTATTATTTAACAGGATAATTTAATTTAAAATGGTAGAAATGACTAATTGTTTTTATAAAAGATTTATATGCTAGAGCCTGGATTATCTAGCTTAAATAGTTGTTTTAGTACTAAAGTATATGTAATTTTGGGTTTCTATTATATCAAGTATTCTTTAAACAAGTATTTATCTTTAATTTCTTTATTTAATCTATTTATTTTTATCAAGCTTTTTTGAAAAAATTTAAGAACTTTTTTATGGCAAATAAAATAATTTTATAGCAAAAACAGTTAAATTAATAGTAAATTATTTTTGAAGTATATTTTTATCATATTTTTCACTTATTTTGCGCTATTTTTTATTTATTTTTGGATTCTAAATAATTATATTACCCTAAAAAACTATTTGGGGCTTAATTTTTACTAGTTAAACTGTTCAGCATTTGCTTTTTGCTTGTTAAAAAAGTGTCAACTTACAGTAGGCTACATGATAGTAAACTTTATCTATACTTTTCTTATGTGTTGGCCTGGGTATAAAATTAATTTTGACAGTCAACACGCAGACAGTTTAAATGCCAACTTCTCACTTTCTTATTGGGGTGAGTATTCTTTCTGGGTGTTGTACCCTTATCCCATTTAAAGTCTGGTGTAGACAGTCTGCTTTTATGAGCAGCAAATTTTCTCCCTATAATTTTTTTCTGAAACTTGGTATAGATATTTATCTCAAAGTTTCTCATTACACAGAAGGAAATACTATCATAGAAGTTGACCCAAGTAGAGAGGACTCTAAATCTCATATGACCAGGTTCTTGATCTAAGATTTCTTTATAGACATCTATGTACTCATATATGATTCATATCATACTGAGTCTCTTGGCTTCATAAGAAACAATATTGCTGGTATTTTTGAGTAAAAAATTGTCAATATAGGACTGTTGAAGTGATCCCAGTTCTCATTCACAGCTGGATTAGGTTCAAAATATTCACCTGAAAGATTTATGGTAGTCCCTGTGACCCTTAACAAGACTTTTTTGCCCAGGTTCTTTGAGAATAACCTGTCTATATTAATTTGGGCAAGGTGCTCTGGATCCAGAGTGTGGCAAATATTTGGTGTAAGTAAGCAATAGTACCAATTTTTTGAAGAAGAGGAGCTGGAATAATACAGGTAAAGTAATGGGAACCATATGTAGTATTGGTTGATTCAGGGTTCCCCTTGCAGCAAGGAGATTTAACTGTTCAATAGCCACAAGAAAATAATTGAAGAGGGTGTATCCCTTAGTGTCACAAATAAAATTTTAATACTTGTATTGAAAACCCAGGAATCAAACCCTAGCCCTCAGGAGATGCCTTGTGCCAGCCAGGATAGACAGGGACCCATCAACCCACCAACCTACCAGGTCACAGACTTGAGTTAGTGAATTACTCCTCAACCCGTTGGCTTGATAAAGGAGATTCCTCAACTAGTCATTGTTGTAGCTGTGCTGTTTTAGCAGTGTTACAAGGGGAAATATTTGGAAACTAGATAATAATCTTTATTGGGAGATATCAATTATATAGTTAGTGTGAGCCGTGGATAACAGGAACATGATTGTGTTGATCACACAGTGGGATGGTAAAGGGAGCGGCCTGATCCTGGTAATGAGTCAAGCGCCAAAACAGGGTATCTACCATAAGGGATCATAATCTGCTCATGTTGTTGGATTTGGAAATTTGAGTCAACTTCCTAGTTTGACTTTAAGTGACTGGATAATTGGATTGCGGATCACAAACCTGCTTACTTGGAATCTTGCTAGCAGGTTGAGCCTGCTGTTTTGACATCATCAAATTGCCGCCAGCTGCATGTCACTGAGGACCCAGACCTAAGTAGAGGTTGTGGTTTGCCAAGATAAGTTTAAGATGAAGCCTGATACTGGCCCTACCAATGAGTATCAACTGTTGCCAGTCTCCAGCCCAGAATGGCAACACAATTGGCCAGCTCAGGTGATTTAGTGAAAAGAAGTAGTGGAACAAAGCATCAATACTTCTGTTCACCAGAGATGGCCCAACCAAGATCTGCCGCCCTCAAAACCCTGCCCCAAGATTTACACCCTTCCAACAAATTGCCTGTGGACCTGGAGTACGCAAAAATGAAGAAGCAAAATAATATGGTATAAAAGCCCTGGCAGTATGGGGATGACCATAATGCCATTTTTAATAATAAAGATTTATGAACATTTGGTTTCAGAAAATTCTACCCTATTTAGTTTTAGTGTCTTTCATATCAACCCTAGTCAAGCAGACAACAAGGTGCCCCCTGTTCTAGATACCAACTTGCTGACCTAATGCCAGTGTTATACTGTCCCCCTGGAGCACCCTTTGGACCAGTGCATTTCACCAAATACCCTCCAAACCACGCCTACTCAAAGTTCAAATTGAAAAAGATACTACTTTCCAACCCCCTAAAAAGAACTAGAGAGACCAAAGATATAGGTTGCAAAGGAAAGTGGTACATGAGGCTGCCAAGATTATTTTGAGACAAATAAAATTACCTGCCCAGCTACCTTGTTCCTATGTCCCTGCCTTTGACCCCTAAACATAACTGCCCAATGGAACCTGACGCCGTGACCACATCCACCCAGATATTTGGAGTACTCTACAGTACTCTGACAGGCTTTGCAGACTCCAGGTGCCCAACGCTGGTCTTTGGTCCTTACTTGGGCAGTTCCTATCTTATGTTATCAAGTTGTCACCTGTCAGGATTGACAATTCTTTCCCCCTGGAAATCCAGGCCCAAGAGTGGGATTTAAACCATGACCCTGAATTCCTGCGGGCTGCTGGCCCTATGGACCAAGGGACTGCCTGCCCACATTTTTTTGGGACTGAGCCTCCGCAAGCTGAAGCTCCTGCTAAGCCCTGAAGTCATAATACCAGAGCAGGCTTGATCATGGTGGTGCCCAAGGAGGAGCTTCTCAAATTTCCTAATGAAGGCAGAGAAAGTTCCTTGGTGAACTTCATGAACTTGAAGTCCTCTTAGGTAACCAATTGAATTCAGTTATCAAAGGAAAACACAGGTTTGCAGGCCCAAACCATTGACCACAGCCAGAAATCAAGAAAATCAAGCAACCAATTTGGACATTCCAACCAATGAGAGAACACCCAGCTGAGTTGCCATTTTCCCACCCCTGCACCTGGGCCTCCTGGCCACCCACCCACATTTTTGCCAATATTTTGATGAAGCCCTTATGGAAAATACTAAGTTTGGAGGCAGTATGCTATATATGCCTATAGATTCTGCGCTCAAACCTTATTGCCATTTTTGAATAAAGGTTATTTTATTTTGGCTTACACAGCTACTACCTTATTTTGTATTTGCCATCTACCAAATCAGTACAAGATCTCCTGGCCCTCCTGCCCCTCTGCCTGCAAATTTCTGTCCTCCAGATGTTCCCTTTGGCCCCTTATATTTCACAGAATACCCATTGAAGCCTGAATATAAGGACTACATCACAGAAAAGATAATCAAACTAGATCCTTTGGCCTGCATACAATCTGCAGTTAGATACAACCACCAAGGCCCATAGATATTCTCAACACCCAAATTGTTTAGAGGAAGTTCAACTACCTTCCTGCCTACAAGCTCCACATGGAACTGCCTGTGACCTCCAAGCCTAAGCCTGCCTCCTTGCCCAACCTCTCAACTGACTGCACTTGCAAGCTGTTTGGGATTGTGTACATTACCCTCACAGTGGTGATTGACACTGTAATCCCGGCTGCCAACCCATGGTCCTGGGTGGGGAAGTCCTTCTCTTAACTTTTTAAGTTAGCTCCTCTCTTGTTGTGGGCTTTGCTTGCAAAAAACCTGGCCCAAGTCATCCCAGAAAACAACAGGCCAATTGCCTGAGATTGGATCCCTGACAGCACCCATCCTATGGTGGGCATTACCCTCTGGCCTGGAGGTTTCCCCACCTAAGTCATCTAATGCCTCTGCCTATACATGGCTTCCTAACACTCAGAGACATTGTGCTTTCTTGTATGTTCTCCAGCCATTAGGAGTGCTGTTTCTTGGGTTCATTTCTTTAGAGGAATTTCCCCTTGGGAAACGTAGGTAAGAATAACTTACTTCTGCTACCACTGTTTAGTATATCACTTCTGAGAGGTATATAATGAGATAAAGGTAAAAATTAAATAATAGAATGCTTTTTTAATTAAATATAAAAAGAGCATTACATGATTAACTGGTAAGTCACATAGTATCCATGTGGATCATATAGTCATGGAATTTTGCATATATTGTGTCCTGCTAATATCTGGATGAAATATTGGTACCATATTTTACTTCATCTATTGGGTAATTTAACAGAAAAACGGTTTTCTGTACAATATTAATCAAGGATATTGCAACAGCAGGGTAGAAGCTCCAGAATCAAGATTGATTTCCTGGGCATGAAAATGCTGGCACCTTATCAGAACTCTTCAGTATTATATACATTTAGTTTAATTTAATTTCTTTAAATATATTCCTGTGTAAGTTGAATAAAGTTCCTTTGTGTTGCTCATTTATGATTGTTCCTAGTTTCTTCTTCTTCTTATTTTTTACAACAACAACTCCTCTGTATCTCAACTGTGATTTAATCACCCTCTTTATTTTCTTCTTGAGGTTCAATATAGTAGTTTTTAAAACTATGACAATAAAAATTCATATGTAAGCAAAATAAATTTTCTGTAAACACAATTAACTCTGATAAAAACAAAATACAATATGGTGCAAAAAATTAAAAACCATTGAATTTATATTGGTTAGCAATAGATTTAGGTTCACTTTTATATTGTTCCAATATAATTGACTTTTATTATATCCAAGTTTATTTTGTTTACATCTGAGTTATTTTTTCCTACATATGAGCTGTTTTAAGCGCCATAGCTTTAAAACTACTGTACTTCTCAAAGGGTTTCCTCTAACTCAGTGTCAGGGACCCACTTAAGAGGGAGCAAGTCCCCAATCTTGTGAGCCAAGGCCCCTAAGTTAAGCCCTGCAATAACTGAACCAATAGGCACCATAACCATAGTGAGATGACCAAAGTGGCCTAAGTAGGCAAACCTGCTCATCATAGAGCTGAACTGGCCCAACAGCTAATATCCTACCAGGTATGTCAACAGGTAGAAGGAAGTGTTAGGTCTAACCAAGGAAGGTTCAGCTGGTGGAGATGGGGTGGTGGAGCAGCCACAATGGAACTTTCTTCCCCAGTGACCTGAGGGATACTTGAACCATCCATTAACCAAGGACTCCTTCTGGTGGGAGTCATCAGGAGAGGAGTTATTCCAGTTTTTAGTGGGAGTTGGATTCTCTAAGGGCAACACAAAAGATAGAAAAGGAACTAGAAACCATAACAGAAAATAACTTCCCTTCATGGCTTCAAAAAGGGGTTTATAAAGTAAGTATGATCAAGGGTGTAATATGAGGGGAAATCTTTATTGTTAGAACAAGTATGAATAATAGAATATACTCACTTAAATACCCCAAAATAGACTGGGATAGCTTAAGAGGATCCTGGGATATGAGGGGATTTACCAATGGATTGCATGAAGATAATGATTAAAATTAATATCTCTCTAAGATGTGCATCAAGTTGTGGCTTAATAATATAAGTGATTAAAAACTTATACTGTAAATTCAGAACCTAAAGGTAAAAATGTGGGATTGTCAAATTATTTTTTGTAAACTCACCAACTTACTGGAATATTTTTCATCCTTTTATATAAAAAAAGTAAGTTGTTCTGGGATGAAAATTACTCCATTAAGTTGGTGAGTTCATGCAAAAGAATTTGAAAATCCCACATTTTTACCTTTGGGTTCTGAATTTACAGTATGAGAGGCACCAAGAACCAGTCACAAGATTGGAAACAATTAAGTGGTTGATAAGCTTAATAGCAGGGCAGATCAAGTACAGAGCCATATTAAAAGATAGACTCAGTGGATCCAAGAACAGCAAGGAAGATGAAGGCAACTAATCAGATTTCAAGCGGTAAGTGATGTGTATTATGAAATACTAACACTTTTGGAAGCAAAGTCAAAGTCAAAAGCAAAAGGCAAATGAATTGAATCAATATATAGTTAATTTAAGTTGAACTTTAGACTGTAAACTAACAGTTGGCTTCACTTTAGGGTTCCAGGTTTCATCCCTGCCTTGGGCAGTGTTGACCCAAGTTGGTTGATGATTCAATACTTTGTTGGTTTCTGGCTCCACTAAGGCAATAAAATTGAACTATTACCAATAAAGGGAATATTGCTGGAGTCAGGGAAGAATTCCCTGACACTCAGTTATAAGGTATGTTTTTTAGCTATTTATGCTTTCTAATACTGTAAATTCAGAACCTAAATGTAAAAGTGCAGGATTGTCAAATTGTTTTTGCGTGAACTCACCAACTTAATGGAGTAATTTCCATCTCAGACCAACTTTTTTTATAAAAGGATAAAATTATTCCTGTAAGTTGGTGGGTTCACGCAAAAACAGTTTGACAATCCTGCATTTTTACCTTTAGGTTCTGAATTTACAGTATCACTCCAGATAAAGATTTTTATACCATAATCAACAGAACATCATAATTAAGCTTTTAATTATATACAAATAATTTAAATGATCTAAAAATGTTTAAATATCCAAATGAAATTTAATATGGTGCCTTATAAATGAGGATATAACAAATTTGACACTTGAATTAAACAATATTTATTATTTTTATTATCTCAAATGATACACAATAATTTTCAAACTTGTTGAGATAAATGAATAAAGCAGTTTAAAAACAAAAACAACTCAGTCTAAAAGAAAATTAAAGTGGATCTAAATCTATTTTAATTTAATAAAAATTCCTTGATTTTCTTTTTTGTTTTTAGACTGAGATTTTTGTTTATCTCAACAGGTTTGAAAACTTCTTTATGTCAGTTTTAATTTAGTGGATTATATTTTATAAATATAACATAAACATATATCCCAAAATGTCACAAATAATTTATTTACTTATTTCAATTATATACTTCTGGGAAGTATAATAAGCAAAATAAAGGGGGAAATTAAGAAGATAATGATACTTTATTTGATATGATCTTAGGGTATTATATAGTATCATGAAAAGCCACATGATGTTCATGTACATCATGGCAGTCATGAGGTTTGTCCAAGTAGTGTTCCTCTTAGGACTCAAAATATTTAATCCCTGTAATAGATGGCTGAATGATAAGAGTGCCACCAACTTAATTATTAGTTGAGAAATTACTCAGGGAATTACTTTCCCAAGAGAGAGTAATTGAAGATGTTGTGACATCTCCCCCTGGGGTGCTGGAAGGTGATACCTTGGGAATTTTTTTGAGAATGTCAGGGATTTGGGCTTGGTATTGATCCAGTTTGGCGTTGAGTACAGGAAGTCAAGGATTATGTTGAGCTGTTCTTGCTTTGCACAGGCAGAGACAGTCATGATGCATACACTTGAGATCTTTTCAAGCACCAATACCTTTGAAAAGGTAAGTGTTGTTTGTCTTGACTTCCATGACAATGACTGGTCCTCACATTTTGGATCCAACTTGTGCATTTTGTGGTTAGCAACCCAGATCTTGTCCCCAACTTGAAACCATTCTTGTTGAATGGGGATTGCTTCTTGCTCAACCCTTTCCTTTTCATTGTCCTCTTGGTCCTTCCTGGCGCACTGTACGTCAGGGTTACTGTTGTCTGGCACTTTCTTGGGAAGATGTAATTGTGGTCCTGCTGTAGTTCTAACAATGGTGGGTTTATGACCATAGACAAGTTTTTATGTGCTTTTGCCTGTATTGCAGTTAACTTGTGTTCTGCACACCATAATTACAGTTGGTAGCATGTCAACCTAGGCTCACAGATTGGTGGCAGATAGCTTACTGAGGGCCTCTACAAAAGAACTATTTAGTCTTTCAACTCTTCTGTTTGCTTGTGGGTGATAGGGGCTGGCTATGGTGTGTTTTATTATGTTTTTGGAGGGGTAGATGTTGGTGTCAATGGCTTTAAGTTTTTTTTCCTCAGTGTGTGATTAGGAGTTCAGGCTTCCCAAAATTATCTATGATCTACTTGCCAATAAATTATCTTATATAATTTCTTTGTGTTCTTTGTAGCTTTTACTACAGGCCACCTAGTTGCATAGCCAATGACTATGATAATGTACTTCTTGCCTTTTCTTTCACCGGGCATAGGTCCCACAATATCCAACAACCACACTTTGAAAGGTTAGGTAATTGATACTGGTATTAATGATTGGGGATGCCTTGGAGCAGGCGTACTTCTCACAGGCTTTGAATTAGTCTAGGACTTCCTTGATGTTGTCCAGCATGTCAGGCCACCAGTAGTGTGTCTTGAGATATTCATGCAAGTTCCTAATACAGCTGTGTCTCAGATCTCTGTGAAATTGAAGGATTATGTCAATATTTGTGTTGAAGAGACGTAGGGTACAGTATTACCATTTGGTAATATGTGGTGTAGAGTAACATATAAGTTTTTGAACAGATGTTTGTTCTTGAGGACTTTCTCTTGGATGTCCATAGTGTACCAGGTGGGAACTCCTCTTGGAGATTCCCCGTGATTAACATGGGCTAATCAGGGTCTCCATCAGTGCATAGGATATATTTACAGTATAGCCTTGATAGGGCGTCTACAGTAAGCATTTATTTGCCTGGATTATATTTGATTGTCATGGGGTACCTTTGTATAAAGCTCATCCATTTAGCTTGTTGTCTAGATAGATGTTGTTGAGTCTTAAAGAATACCAATGACTTATGGTCAGTTAGCACTTTAAATATCTGTACACTTTCCTGATAACATCACAACTTCATTAGACAATGAACAATATCTATCAGTTTTTTGTCATGTATTTGGTATCTTTGCTCACCATCAGACAGCTTTCTTGATTCATATGCTACAGGGAGGAAGTCATTTTCTGCGGTTTGAATACAGAGTACTACTCCTATTGCTTAATTAGAGGTGTCATTTTCTAGTTTGTAAACTCATTCATGATTTTGATATTGCAAAATAGGAGCAGTGACCATGTGTTCTTTTAATTGCCAAAAGTGTTGGTCTCTCAACAATGTCCATATGAATTTTGTTATCTTGTCGGTGATTGCAGATAAGTGAGCATTCAAGACTCCCCAGTCAGGGATGAATAATATGACATAGGCTACAATTCCTAGGAATTTACAAAGCTTACTCTTATTTTGCGGTGCTGGAATGTTGGTTATGACTCATATCTTTTCTGAATCTGGTTTAACTCTGTCTTTGCTGATAATGTGCCCTAAAATGGGAGTTATGTTGAGAAGAAGTCACATTTGGAGGGTTTGGCTATGAGTTGGTTTTCTTGAAGGGTGTTGAGGACCAGGCAGACATCTTTCCTGTGTTGTTCAACAGTTGGTCTGTATATGATTATGTTGTCAAGGTAAATGATTGCCCTTTTTCCAATGTGTTCCTGAAGACTTCATTTATAAAGGTTACAAAGGTGGTTAGGGCGTTTGTCATGCCAAATTTGAGGACCACACATTCAAAGAAACCATACTTAGTTCTGAAAGCTGTTTTTGGTATGTCCTCTGGCTTAACGCAGATTTGGTGATAACCTGCTGTCAAGTCAATTTTTGTGAAGACTTGGGACCCCCCAGGGCATCAAAAAGGTTGTCAATCAGGGGAAGGGGATATCTGTTCTTAATTGTGACCTTGTTGAGTGCCCAGTAGTCTGTGACTAGGCAGAGTCCTCCATCTTTCTTTGCTGTGAAAAAGACAGCTGCACCAAAAGAATATTTAGAGGGTATTATGAGTCCTTTTTCAAAGTCTTTGTCTAGATAGGTCTTTAGTATGTATCCTCTTGTGGTGTTAGGAAGTAGATAGGTTGTGCTTTTGGCACGCTCCCTTTGATGTCAATTTCATGTTGGATGCCCCAATTGGGTGGTAGTCCTGGTAAAATTTCTTATAAAACTGAATGGAATCCTTGGATTAGCTGTTGTCAAATTGGGTCTTGTTCTTGTGAGGTTTCTACATTTTTAAAGTGGATAATCTTATACATGTAGGTGTTCCAATTGATTTTTCTAGGGTCCTTTTTTTCTTCTTCTTCTGTAATTTTCACAAATACATGGTCTTTCATAATTGTGTCAAGGTGGGTTGGATACACATGATTTTGCACCTCACCTAGTTGTATGGTGAGGGTAGCGCTATCCCAGTTGATATGAGGTTTGGTCTTTCTCATCCAGTCTAGACCATGTACAACATTGCACTTAGGGATTGGTATGATTGGGCCACTAAGTGTAGCTTGCACGTCTTCTATTTGGGCGCAGAAAGGTTTTGCCTCTCTGGTGACTGGTGTTCTCCTGTTATCTGCCATGATGACTCTCTTGGCAGTACTTTATCTGTGGGTAGTTTCATGAGGTTTAAGTTTTTTGTCAACAAGAGATTGGTCTGCTCCAGTGTCAAATAGAGATGTGTACTTATATCTGCTCTAGCTGAAAGGATAAATGAGGATTTTATTTCCAGTTTGGGCAGCAAACAGTATATTGTTGCTGGAAGGTACTTGGATCTGGTAATTGAATCTATGTTTTGGTCCCTGTACAATTCTTGCAAAGTGAGGGAGGATGGCTTGCCTAAGCAGTTTCCTGAGCCTTTTCCTTCTTAAGTGACGGGTCAGTACTCATCTGGTTGACCTGAGTTGTACAGTTTCTGCCTTGAGGGTGAGAGTTATTAGCTAGTGGTGAGGAGTGCCTTTTGGGGAAGCTTCAAATATGGAATTAAGAAAGAAGAGAAGTATTTTTTATTGGATAATACTTTAGACTTATATATCTTTAGCTGTGGCAGAGATTTAGTTGGATCAAACCTAGGGGTTGGTCATGTTTAGGATGGGTTTGAGCCACTGGATACTTGGGCAGCCATGTGATATTGCCTGGTTGCCATTTCTGGCATGTCAAACTGTATATTGGAAGGGCATCAAATCGGGCAATGACTGGGTGTTAGGTGGGTTGGTGGTAGCCAGAATATGTGTACATCCAGATCCTTGACACCTCTCCCTTAAGGGGTTACTCTGGTACATCAGGAGGGGGCTTTGTCTTGAAAGCTGCCACCTGATGTTCCTTGAGCTTTTTGCTAGTTGGTACCAGTGGGTTCAAGTGTTCTCCTCTGCTAAGGCAAAGGCGTTATCTGTGGTGTTTCTTAACAACGGGGTCTTTGGCACCTTAGAACTTAGCCAGGTAGGTGTTCCTGTCTGATCTGTACTTGCTGATTCTTCCTGGTCTCCTGTTTACTGAGTCTAGCTTTTTCTTATTCCCAGCCAGGACCCATACTGGGGAGTTGATGGGGAGTGGTTCCTCTGTAGAGGTTACCTTTTGTGTTTTATGCCTTTTGTTTCTGCTATTTTAGCTTTGAGGTGTATGTGTTGTTGATTTTTGTACTTGTTCTACTGTGAGAGGTTTTCCTGGGGAAATTTTCACGTATGGTTGGTTGTTACAGGTAACTATCTCTGGTTTGTATCAGTATGTTAATTCAAACGGTGATTAGCATGTCCCTTGATTGGTGCAGACCCGGGATACTAATAATACATGTTTCACATGTAGTGGCCATGTATCTTTGGCTTTGCCATCCATTGTTTTCTCTAGGGTTCTGATAAGGCTGCTGTTTAGGCATTCAACTCTGCTGTTGGAATGTGGCCTGTAGGGCAAGATTTTGGAATTTTTGATGTTCTTAGCTTTTAGGTTGTTGTTTACTACGTGACCTGATAACTCTGTTGCTCCATCAGTTATGATGTAGTCTGTGTACCGTAGTTAGCTATGACTTCTTTATTAATTAATTGGTTTGTTGTCTCTGCTTTGTGATCCTTTAATGCCCAGCAGATGGACCAGTGTGTAGCAAAGTCAATGGCTACAATTAGGAAACATTGTTTTGTCTTAGTTTCTGGGAAGGGGTCCACTAGTCCAGTCCCCAAACCTTGAATGGTTCAGGGTCAGGTACTGGGTTCACTGTTGGCTGAGGAGCCTTGGTGCTGGTGTATTTCTTGCACACTGTGCATTTTTTTCAGAACATTGATTATGTCTTGTTTAAGATTGGGCCACCATACTATCTCTTTTAATGTGAGGTATAGATTGTTGGCCTTTGTATATCCTAGTAGACAGTGATGTCTTAATATGGTGTCAACTCTTTGTGCAAGTGGGATGTAGGGAACATGTTTGTCATTAATGATTTGATATAAAGTGCCATTTGATACATGTAAATATTTTTTGTTCCTTACTAATGTATTGTGAGTTAGCTGATGTGTTGAGGAGTCTTTCCCTTTGGTTTTATACTCGGTATTATATAGTTTAGCCAGTCAGGGTCCAGGTGGTCAGGATGGTCTTCTCCTGGCTGAAATAGCCTAGAGAGAGCATCAGTTGCGACCAGCTCTGCCCCCTTTTTGTATTGGATGTCCAAATTGAGCTGCTCCAGCAAGGACATCCATTTGGCTTGTTGCCGTGTGAGTGTGTTCTGAGTTTTGAAATAGATTAAGGATTTATGGTCAGTTAGTACTCAGACGTTTAAATGTCCTTCTAGATAACATCCCCATTTCTTGCATGTGTGATATATTGCTAAAAATTCCTTGTTGTGTATTGGGTACCTCTGCTCAGTATTGATTAGTTTTCTACTTTTGTAACATACTGACAGGAATTCTTGCTGCCCTGGCTGGCAGATGCATAGGACTGCGCCAATGGTGATGTTGCTGGCATCCAAATTGAGCTCATGGCACTGTTGTTAATAGGGTGCAGCAAGATTGGTGCTTCAATCAAAGCTTGTTTTAATAGTTGGAAATTCTTGTTGCATTCTGGTGTCCAGATGAGTTTCTTTTTGGCATTACCCTTGTTTAGGTCATTTATTGGTGTGGTGAGTTTTCTGCAGTCTTTGATGTAATTTCATAGGTAAGCTACCATTCTGTTTCATTATTGAATGTATCAGCCAAAACATAGTATGTTTATGTTAAGGGCAATAGAGCAATTTCCTGATTGCCCACTTGTTTTGACGTGTTTGCTATTCTATGCCTGTAAACTTGTTTAATTGCGCCTAAAAAGCGCTATTTGAATCAAGGGTTTATTGTGCATAGAGCTCAGTCTTTACTTATGCAGCTAGTAATAGAATTGAAGCATTATAAGAGCCACTTTCCTCCATTTTGCAAGGCATGTGAAACCAGTTGTCTTCTTGCCCAGACACTTTCTAATGCCATTTCTCCACTGCCTCCATATGGCAAGTCCTTCTTTTGATGCCTCTTTCCTTTGGCAATAATTCCCCTGCCCCCACTATATAACCTTCTAACATATCAAATAAAGAACCAGTTTTGTCTTATTATCTTTTTTAGATTCTTCTGTCCTTATCCAGGCTATCACTATACCACAACAGGTATAGTATTAAGACAAATAAGTAGTAGACTAACTATTTTTAAGAATCAGCACCCAGGCTGCATATTTTTCAATATTAGCGCTCATGGCTTCTAAAGACCACAGCTTCCTCTCTACCTACCCCTGTGGCCCTGTTTTTGTAGAGGAAAAGATGTCATTTCCTATACCTGAGGCTTCTTCTGCCCAAATCACTCCAGGATCAACCTTCACTGCTTCTGGCTCTCTATCTGGTAGACTCCATGGCTCTTCCTATGGTCAACCAGGACAAAGCCAGTGGTTGCCTAACTGCCAACAACTTTTGGAAGTTGCCAGCTCCCAGTCAAGCATGATCTCCTGGATGAACTCCATTGAAGAAGCCCTTACCTCCTTGATACCAATTCATCCTGACCCCATGGCTGAAGCAACTGACATGAACCGCGTCTCCTGCTCCTTGGAGCCTGCTTTGGTAAAAGAAGTATGCCGTCATTATTCTCCTCCTTCTTCTGGTTGTTCTCCTGATGAAATCTACCCTAATTCTGGAACCCTCCAGACTGGTAGCTGCTCTGGCCCCTGCTCTGGCCCCCCAAACCTTGCTCAGAATATATCAGAAGCTTTTTACTCCTACTCTGGAAGTTCTCTATGGATGAGCAAGATAGAACATGTCTTTTCTTCCTTGGTACCCACCCAGATGAATCAGCATGATGTCCTGGAGTTCTATGGTCATCAACAGAAAACTCCTAATCCAGAAGACATCCATAATAGCTGCACCATGGAATTTTCTTCTCTTCAGGATACTATAAAGGCTCAAGAGAGACAGATGGGTTTTCTGTAACGAGGTTGTAGTTCTGGCCTTTCAGGAAAAGAAAGAGTGGCTAGATGAGTTAGATGCTCAACGTGCTCTCCTTGACTCTCTTCAGGACCAACTAAGCAAACACCTTGAAGATGCCTCAGCAATTAGTACCCCTGAGACTCTAATGGGATTGCATGGGAATGCTAAAGCTGATAGTTCTCCATCCCAGAAGATCTATACTTCATTGCCCCTTCCTGACTCCCACCACTGTCACAGTAGCAATGAAGAGGATGTCTTCTTCATTGCACCTTCAGCAGGTACCCTTGAGTCTCCCTGGGAACCTGATAGCAATACCTCCATCACTCCTGATGGTTCTGCAGCAACTAAACCTCAGGATGATCAGAGCAAGGAAGAATTCACTGATGATTCTGGCATTGAGGAGTACAATGAGGATCACTCAAAAAATTACTAAGCAGCTAGGACAAGGAGAAATCCTTGGATGCATTTGTGGTTTTACCTCCCTCCTCTCCCCTCATTCCTCTCCCTCCTGAAAAGCCTGTGCCTAACCCTGGCATTTGTTGTTCCTTTACAACAGAGCCTTCTTATGTCCCTTCACTAGTTAACTTTGCCTCTCAATCATAAATGTTGGATTATTGCACTGTGAGAATGCAAGAAGATCTTGCCTACTGGATCCCCACTGCCAAGCTCTTCTCAGCCATGGACCTGATACCTGGCTACTGGCAGATTAATCTTCCTCCAGATGACCCAGAGAAGTGTGCCATCCTTGCTAACCAAAGGCTGTTCCAACCTACAAGAATGCCTCGGGGTCTCTCTGATTCCCCAGTCACCTTCCAACAAGCTATGGACTCTATGATGGGGGACTTCAAGCCCTCATGTGCCCTGGTCTATCTAGATGACATTAACGTCTTTTATTGCACCTATAACAAACACCTGGAACCCCTGGAAGAAGTGTCCAAACGTCTTATGGCTGCTACACTTAAGCTGAAGCCAAGAAAATACAAATTCTTCAATGAGCACTTGGATTTCCTTGGGTTCATCATCAGTTGTGATGGCCCCTATCCTGTACCTCTCAAGGTAGAGGCCATTAAGAAGATACAGGTGCCTGTAATAAAGAGGGACATCCAGGTCTTACTGGGGTTGGTTGGGTATCATTGCTGCTTTATCCTCAACTTTGCTTCCCTGGGCAATAAACTGTTCCAACTACTTTGAGCTGATGTGGACTTCTTCTGGGGCCTGGCTTGCAAGACAGCAATTGCTGCACTCAAGGGAATACTGACTGCAGCCCCAGTACTGGATTACCCTGACTTTGCCAAGCTTTTTGTGGCTCATACAGATGCTAGCCTGACTGCTATTGGGGGTGTTCTCTCCCAACTGGACTCTGAAGGACTCAAACATCCTGTTGGATACTGCTTGCACATGCTCAATGTTCATGAGAAGAACTACACTGTCACCAAACAGGGGTGTCTGACTGTAATATACTCCTACTAGCAGTTCAGAGTGTATCTCCATGGGGTACACTTCACAGTGGTAACAGACCATGCCTCTATGCAATGTCTGAAGACCCTCAATGATCCTGAAGGGCATCTGGCGCCTTGGGCCAGTAAGCTCCAGGCCTATAGCTACAAAATCATTCATCAAGTTAGAGCTGTCCACCAGAATGCTGACTGTCTCTCCTGCCTTCCTACTGTTGTCTTAGTATCCTCCATGGCTGACATTCTCTATGACAAGCTTATAAAGAATCCTTCTTTGTGGGGGGAGGAGTCAGTAGAGATACAGAGGGCTCTCAAGAAGTTAGCTATTGACAACAAGGTTACTAAGGGACAACTCCTGAAGCTTTGTGGAGACTCTTGGTTACCTTACATATGCTCATCCCTACACATGGACTCAGCGGTAGCTGCTCACAAGACTACTGGTCATGGTGGTATACAGATGATGTTAGCCCTGTTACAGGAGCACTGCTTCTGGGAAGGAATGCACACTGATGTATTAGATACGCTAGCCATCTGTCATGACTGCAACATTGAGAGACCTAAGTTGGCCAAGTTCCAACACAGACTTGTACGCCCTGGGTTTGCTTTCCACACAGTAGCCATTGATGTAGTGGGCCACTTGCTAGTTATCAACAGCCGCAACAAGTTCATCATTGTGACTGTTGATCATCTGATTAAATGGTTAGAGGCCAAGGCAATTCCCAACTAATATGCATTGGTGACAGCTACATCATCCTAGAGAACATCATATACAAGCATGGTTGCTCCCAGATTCTGCTAACAGACAATGATACCAATTTCATCAGTCACATCATCCCCCACCTCAACCAACTGATGGGAATCCATGGGGTGCTATACACCCCTTATCATCCACAGACAAATGACATGATAGAACTTACTAATGGAAGCATGGTCCAGATACTCCAGAAGCTCAGTCACCAATATGAGACAGATTGGGATACCTTCTTGCTAAACGCCACCTTTGCATACAACATTGGATGCCACTGTCCTAATGGCAAACCACCCTTCTGGTTAATATATGAACAACTACCAAAACTCTCACCCTTGCTATACACTCTGGTGGATCCCAGCCTTGTTGCATCTCCAGAAGCCTATCTTCATGAGCTTGTCCAGAACCTTGGTTGCCTGAAATCAGAAGCATATACTGTGAACTTAAATTATGAGCTTCAAGGCATTGGACAAGCTTTCTCCAAAAAATCTGCCCTGTTCACATACACCATAGAAGACTCTGCATACTTCTTCAGCAACAGAGGCTATAGAAGAGAATCCAAACTGGCCTCTTTATGGCAAGGCCCAGCCCAGATCATCCAGAAGACTGACCCCAACTCCTGCATCCTGAAGGAGCCCTTTCTGGGCAATTAATTACTAGAGTACACACTCAATACATGTGTGCTGCTCCTAGTGATCAATAGAAAGCCTCAATGAGGACAACAGCCCAAAAAACAAAAGGCTAATTAAAATATTCCATGGGGTGTTGTCCTGCTTGTGATAGTTAGAAGATATAAGTTATAAGGGAAAAGGAATAAGGATTAAGCAGCTATTGAGGACTGACAAGACTCTGCCAATACTTCCCTAACTGTTTCATCACTTGAACTGCAGCCAGGAAACACAACTGATTGCTGTTATTTGGGTTTTCCTTGGATATCTGCCTGTCATGCCAGCCTCCCAAAGGTGCCACACAATTCAACCTGTTTGTCTGATCCAGTGGGGGAAAATGTTGCATTATTGAATATATCAGCCAAAACATAGTCCATTTATGTTAAGGGCAATAGAACAATTGCCCAATTGCCCACTCATTTTGCCGCATTTGCTATTTTATGCCTGTAAACTTGTTTAATTGCGCCTAAAAAGCGCCATTTGAATCAAGGGTTTATTGCGCATAGAGTGGTCTTTACTTCTGCGGCTAATAATAGAATTGAAGCATTTAAGAGCCACTTTCCTCCATTTGGCAAGGCATGTGTGTAAGGGATTCCATCCCTAACACAAATTTTGAATTCTTAAATGCTAAATTAGAAACCAAGGACAAAACTGAATCCTGTAATGAATTCAATTCAAAAACACATTTGAAATTGATAAATGAATGTAGTAAAACCAATTTTGAAAGCAAAATCAAAAGCAAACAAGAAAACCAAAGGCCACAACATAAATTCTAATTCAAAATCAAAAATCAAGGCTCCAGACAACAAAAATAACCAGGATAACGATTCAGCATTAAAGTTTGGCTCTGATAAATATACAACAGTCAATCAGATTAAAATAAATGCAGAAATCATCCAAAACAGATATTGAGGGGCCCAAGAGACCAATCAAACCCAGTGAACCACCCAAGCCAAAGAAATGCTGCTCATCCAGCCCCAGATTCCATCCCCAACCAAAGTAAGGTACAATACTGCAAGGCAATACTTCTCAAATCACTCTTGTAGATCCATCTGGTAACCACAATGTTCCCTTTCTCACTTGAAGTCAGCATTTAAACTGACAAATTCTTCCCACCCAAATTACTCCAACAATTTCTTTTATTTCATTCAATCAAATAAATCTATATTTTCAATTCTAAACACTTGACTAGTAGATTCTAAAGGTTTTTCCCAACAACATGAAGTTCACCTTCCTTGTATGGTCTTTGTGTGTGTTAACCAATTATGGGCAAGCAAATGTTAACTTCAAAAACCCTGAACCAACTCCTACTGACAAATCTGAAGACTCAATTTGGTATTGTTTTGGTCCGCGTCAAAGACATGTCCCTTATGTTGAAACAGCTCAATTCCCACCTATCATCCACCCCAAGGCCCCCTGGTTGGTCTTGGGGTACACCAGTGTCTATTATCTCCTCAATCACTTCACTTTCTTCTTGGGAAGATTCCGTCTATTTGGTCACCTTTTACACATGTTAATGATAGGGATTCCAGTAGGTTCCACTCTGATCAAATTCAACTTGGGAGCTCTTCTCCATTCAATTGGGGAAAGGCTTCCCAATGAGTGGATCCCTGACAATGTGAAACCAGTTGTCTTCTTGCCCAGGCACTTTCCAATGCCATTTCTCCACTGCCTCCATATGGCAAGTCCTTCTTTTAGTGCCTCTTTCCTTTGGCAATAATTCCCCCACCCCCACTATATAATCTTTTAACATATTAAATAAAGAACCAGTTTTGTCTTATTAATATATATAAGTGAGTCTGTCTGTCTGTAATATTGCCTCAAGTGGGCTCAAGCTGTAAGGGATTTGACTGAATTGATTTTTACTTAAATTTGATTTTAAAAGTTGATTGTTAAGCCACAAGCTCAATTTGGCTCATCCTTACATTCAATCCCTTACATGCATCTTTGAGAGTACACAGATTGAATTCAGTGGAGTGTGGTCTAAATCATGTTGAACTGAAATATAAGTCACTCTTACTTTAATAAAGTTGTATTTAATTACTTGAATTTTAAATTAATGGCTCACCCCATTCAACCATATCAAAGTGGCTTATCTGTATAGATTACCCGACTCTAAAATGGGTGGATTAAAATTAGAAAAGAAGCAGCAATTGTTTGAGATCCTTATATATGATTGGATGTTATGCTCTATGCTGAGGATTGAATTGACAACGAAAAGAGAGGTTGGTCAATTTAAAGCAATACAGTTTAAATTATAGATATAAATATTAGTTTAAAGAAGGAGATGGTTGGCTTGGACATTTCGAAATTCTTATTCTTCAAGGGAGATAGTAGAACATTCCAATTTGATGCCACCTGATTCAAGTAGTTCCATATTGTTTCAGAGTAAACCTTGCTTGCCACAGCTTCATCCCAAAAGAACATCAGTGGAGTAAACTGGATATGCTAAAATTATGATTCAATATAATGATTTTCATGAAATTTAGAAGACGTAGATCAATTTTTCAGACGATTCCGATCACATTAGTACCAAACATGATAGCTCTAGCTGCTCTAGATGCTGAGATATATAGTTAAGTGCTGGAATTGGGTTTACGTCATAATCAAAGACTCAGACTCGATTTGATATTATCTAAAGTTACTTTTAATACACACTACAAAAACTAAAATTAATGCATCTCAGTGAATACTAAACCGATTTTGATGCCCAGTAGCTTATTTTAAAGCTGCAGATCAGCTCTACATTGTGAAGGGATTTAAAAAAGCAACTACTAGATTTTAAAATAATTAGTTTATCTTTACTAAACTTAAAAGTGATACTATACTTATTTAGCTTTAGTTTTTATTTATACTTGGAATATATAATTTTAATTTTAAATTTAAATAAATATAATTGAAACTACATTTTAATAAAGCAATTAAATAAATTTAATTAAACATGTGATAAGTACTCCAAGCCTAAAAACACAATAAAATATATTTAATTGCTTTATTAAATTCAACTTTAATTCTGTCCTTGGATGGGGCAACCACCTAGTCTTCTTATTGTCAGGATTGACAATTTGTTACCTCTTGAAACCCGGGCCCAAGGGCAGGATTCAAACCCTGAACCCAAATTCCTGTGAGCTGCTGGCCCCATGGACCAAGAGCCTGCCCGCCTGCCCGCGTTTTTCTGAGATTGAGCCCCCGCAAGCTGAAGCCCCTGCTAAGTCCTGAAGCCAGAATACCAGTACAGGTTCAATTATGATGGTTCCCAAGGAGGAGTTTCTTGAATTGTCTAATGAAGGCAGAGAAGGTGCCCCTGTGAACTTCATGAGCTTGAAGTCCTCTCAAGTAACCAATCAAACTCAACTGCCAAGGAAAAACCCAGGCTTTGGGCCCAACCCCGTGATCACAGCCAAAAATCAAGGAAATCAAGTGACCAATTTGGATGTTCTGACCAATGAGAGAACATCCAGCCAAGGTGTCATTTTGCTGCTCCTGCACCTGGGCCTCCTGGCCACCTGCTCACATTTCCCCAATATTTTGATGAAGCCCTTATGAAAAATACTAGATTTGGAGGCAGGATGCTATATATGCCTATAGATTCTGCACTCAACCCTTATTGCCATTTTTGAATAAAGGTTATGTTATTTTGGCTTACACAGCTATTGCCTTATTTTGTATTTGATATCTACCAATTAATTTCAAGATCTTCTGGCCCTCCTGCCCCACTGCCTGCAGTTTTCCATCCTCCTGGTGTACCATTTGGACCCGTCTATTTTACCAACTACCCTCTGAAATCTGAATACAAGGACTACACCCCAGAAAAGATACTTGAACACAACCCTATGGCCCGCATTCAATCTGCAGTTAGATACAACTACCAAGGCCTGGAGATATTCTCAACACCCAAATTGTTTAGAGGGAAGTTCAACTACCTTCCTGCCTACAAGCTCTGCATGGAACCGCTTGTGACCCCAAAACCTATGCCCGCTTTCTCACCCAACCTTCCAACCAACTATACTGGCAAGCTGTTTGAGATTGTGTACATCACCCTAACAGGGGTAATTGACACTATAATCCTGGCTGCTGGCCCATGGTCCTGGGTGAGAAAGTCTGTCTCCTACCTTTTCAAGTTAGCTCCCCTCTTGTGGTGGGCATTGCCTGCAAAAAACCCAGCCCAGGTCACCCCTGGAAACAACAGGCCTGCTTCCAAAGACTGGATCCCTGACAGTTCAGCTTGCCTCTATGAGAGATGTCTTGTGCTTTAAAGAGAACTGTCAGTTTGAGGCTGATTAACACTCTGAAAGTTTTGTGCACCTTGCAGATAGCAGCACCAATTAATTAGACAATGTTTAAATGCTATTTATTAAGCAACTTGGGTTATTGCTGGCATGTTCAAAGCTACAGATAGATGTTAGCCTTGCCAATGTACTCTACCTATTCCTATGCAAGAGCACTACAGACTACAATAGAATAGAACTTTGTGGATAATTAAGTTTATTGGAACTGGAGTACAATCTAGCCAGTGGCTGCAATCTATCCAGGTGTAACTAAAAACTTGTTGTCATCCTTTCAGGTATCTGTATCAATATATACTGTAACAACCCTTGTTCTTGTCCTTTCAGATGGTTCTCAGTGGCTACCTTTACAATAGAGTCATCTTTGCTGGCTGCACCTATCCTTATTAGCTGTCCTTAGCATGTGTGTTGCACCTGCCTTAGCAAGGCGTACATGGCACTTCAGCTACAGGCTAAGCTCTTCTTGAGCTAGCCTACTTTTATTTATTGATTTGCTATGACTTAGGCGCTTATTATGGCGCTGGGAAGCTACAACATATTTAGTTGACACTTATAAGTGGTCCCTAATATGTCCTTCTACATTGGAAGGTAGAATTCCAGTATTCCCTTTCCAGGGCTTGATCAGTGATCCTTTTCTGGCTGGCAAGCCTTCTGCTTATTAATGCAACAGTTCAAATTGGGGATTATATGCCATATAATAGCTGACTCAATCCAATATTGACTTGTGATTATCTGCCATGTAATGCTGACCCAAACCAATAAGGAACCAATTATACGCCATGTAGTGCTGATCCAAACTCAGTATTTCCTTGCCATTTACACATCAATTGTTTGATATGGTCATATACCCCCTTCAGGCTGGGTGGGACTGAGTTGATACAACGTCCAGTAGGATGGGGTTAGAGATAAACAATTGATGATCTGGTGATTATAAGTCATGTAATCAATGATAATAACTATAACAGCTAAAATTTATATGGCATATAATTTTTATATCAATTATAATAAGCTAGTGATTATATGGCGTATAATCACTACATATATAGGAATAATAATCAAGTGATAATATGGCGTATAAATTTTCATTTATAATAATTTATAACAATTATACAGCACATAAATGATGTATTAATTATAATAAACTGGTGATTATAAGGCGTATAATTATCACACTTAATGAAGTGATAACCTAGTGATAATACAGTGCATGACTGATAAAGATCTGTGTGCAATGATTAGCCTGATCATTTGTGGTCAATCAGCCTAATCTCACACTATTAATTCTTTGTCATTGATGGGTATCTTGTTTCATCATGTAATATTTCCCTTGATTCATATACAACAAGGAGTAAGTCATTATCTATTGTCTTTATTATGATTACTTCACCAATGGCATAGTTGGAAGTGTATTTTTCCAGTTTTTGGACCCCTTTGCAGTTAGGGTATTGTAATATAATTGCAGTGACCATGAGGTCTTTTAATTGGAAGAAGTGTACTTCTTTTAAAGGTGTCCAAAAAAATTTGGTTGTTTTGCCGTGATTGCAGATAGCAGGGTGGTCAACGCTCCCCAGTCAGGGATACATATTCTGACATACAGAATTGTTCCCAGGAAGGTGTAGAGCTTGCTATTGCTCTACAGCGCTGGTATTTTATCTAAGGATCTAACCTTTTTCAAGGTCTGGTTTGTTCCCCTCTTGCTGGTGATATGCCCAATAAAGGATAACTCATAGGAAAATAACATATTATTGATGATTTGACCACTATTTGGTTGTCTTGTAGTGTTGTGAGTAGCATGCAGACATCTGTTTGATGTTTCTTTTTGATGAGACTGTAGATAATTATGTCATCCAGGGAAATATGACATGTTTCTCAATGTGTTCCTTGAATACTCTATTCATGAATGTCACAAAGATACTAGGAGTGTTTTTCATACCAAAGTTAAGGACAACAAATTAGAATGACCTGTAATTTGGTCCTGAATTCTGTCTTTGGGATGTCCTCAGGGTTAACTCAGATTTGGTGGTATCCTGAAGTCAGGTCAATATTGGTGAGAAATTGTGATCCATCCAAGGCATCAAAAAGGCCGTCAATCAGGGACATGGGATACTTATTCTTAAGTGGGACTTTGATAATAGCTCTGTAATTAGAAACAAGGTGTAAGACTTCATCTTTTTTTTAGCTGAAAGAAGACAGCTTCACCAACAAGAGCTTTAGATGATCTGATAAGCTCTTTTTTCATAGCTTTATCTAAGTATTCCCTTGGTGTGTCTTCTTTTTGTGAGGTTAACCAGTAGATTAGTCAAGATTTACTAACACTTTCTTTGAGATAAATTTTGTGTTTAATACCCCTTTCAGGTGGTAGCCTGGGTAGTTTCTCTTTTGAAAACAGAGGGAAATTATTGGACAAATTATTGACGTATGAGGTCCTGTTCTTAAAAGACTTTCATATTTTTAAAGTAGATAATATTTTATATGCATGTATTACAATCAATATTACTGATGTACTTTTATTTCTTTGTTTATTTTTATTTTTAAAACACATGATCTCTCATTAGAGTGTTAATGCGTGTAGGGTAAATGTGATGGTTAAATTTGCTTTGCTTTTCTGTATAGTAAGAGTGTATTTTTTACAGTCAATGTGAGGTTTGGTCTTCCTCATCTAATCTAGGACAAGTACTGTATTGGACTTAGGTATTGGAATGATGTATCCACCAAGGGTGATCTTAACATCTCTTATCTGGACCCAGAAGGGTTTAGCCTCTCTGGTGACTGAGGCACTTCTGTTGTCTGATATAATTACTCTCTTTATGTTGCTTTTGGGTTTAGTTATTTTATGAGGCCAACAAATTTATTGTCAACAATAAACTGGTTTTCTCTAGTGTCAAATATTGCTATGCCTGTTATATGCAGAAAACAGAAAGAATAAGTGAGGAGTTTTTTATGTTTGAGAGGCAAATAGTATGAGATTGCTGGAGGGTACTCAGATCATGATGATTGAAGTCACATCCTAGTCCCTGTACAAGTATTGTAAAGTGGGGTAGGGTGGCTTGCCTAAGCAGTTTCTTGAGCTTTTTCCTTCTCAAGTGATGTGTCAGTACTCATCTGGTTTACTTGATTCATACAATTTTTGCATTGGGTATGAAGGTTGTTATCTCAGTTCTATTTATACTAGAAAAAGTGTCATTTTTGGCCAAGGACTCTCCTTTTGCTTGTTAGTTGCGTTGAGATTTTCAGATTTCTGAGCTGCTCATTTTCTTTCCAAGAATACATCTTGGAGGTTCTTGCATTGGCTCATATATTACTAACGTCTAATATGTGTTGGGAGACCATTGTAGAAATCCAAACATGGTCCAGCCTCATCAAATTTGATGGTGTTGGGAGCTCAATCATGTATGTCTTAATATGCTGCAATGTACTCCTCAATGTTTCCTGTAATCTTGAAGGTTCTGAGTGCTATCATGATTAAAAAATCAGAGTTCTTTATGAAAAAACTTTTTAAGAAGCCCTTATTAAATGTGTCCTAGTTTTCATTATTGTTGGGATTTTCTTCAAAACAGTTGCTCACAAATTGTGAGGCTTCTTCTGTAACTTGCAGGCCGATATCTTTAGCCTAGAGTCTTCAGGGGTAGCCAACTTATATGAACTTGTTTTTTGTGCTTTGGATCCAGAGTTTATATTTTTGCAATGCAGTGCTGAGAAAGTCCCAATTTCTGATGAGTAAATGTGTTGAAATACAATGTTGGGTATTTTGGACATGTCCTGGATTGGATGCGGGTTCAGGACTCCTTGTGTGCTGAAAAAATTGTACTGTTCAGTAAGTAAAATAATACTGTTGAAGACAGTGTATCCTTCAGAGATAACCTGAACTTCTTTGTATCTACTCTAGCTGGTAGGAAGTACCATCTTCTGGGTTATTTGCTTTAGAGGAACTTTTCCTTTTAGTTGTGTAAGTCTGTATAACCTACCTGTGCTACCACTGTTGGGTATATACTTATGGGAAGTATGCAAAACAAGATAAAGTTGAAAATTAAGAAGAGAATGATAATTTATTTAATATGAGTTTAGAATATTATATTGTATCATGGAAAACCACATAATGGCCATGTAAGTCATGGTAGTCATGGATCTTATCCAAGTAATTGTTCCTCTTAAGTCACAAGGCTTGTCTATGTTATGTTCTGCTTAGGACTCAAAATTTTTAATTTCTGTAATAGATGGACATCAATAAGAGTGTCACTAACTTAATTATTAGTCAGAGAATCACTCAGGGACTTACTTTCCCAAGAGGGAGTAATCAAAAATGTTGCAACAATATGAGCTATGTAGCTGCTTTTTATGGGTAAATTTGATGTTTTCCTTTTTATCTGGTTGCTGTATCATCATAATAACTCTCACAGTTCCAGGTTTTGCTGTTGCTTTTACTGGAGAAGTCTTTATATACCAGTTTCATTTAAGACAGTAAATGTTGTGCCAATCTCACTATTGGCTTCAATATAAGATATAAGCTAATGCTTATCAGTGAGCTTTAAATTGTGCTTGTCCTCTAATAAGAAAGCATCTCTTTATATGTATCTCATTTTTTATTCTAGTTTTAGTTTATTTAGCTGTTGTTGCCTTGATTTCTTCCTGACTAGTGTTTATGTTACTGGTGGCTTTACTGTACCAGTTACCCTGTAGACTGAATATATATTATCTGGATATCTGATATTTTTAAACTGCATTACAACACTGTCCTATTTTTTAATGGATTTTTTAGAGCAACAAGAATATAAGGCTACAATCAATACTTATCAGTTTACAGTTGGTTTTCTTTCCAGGGACATATATTAAGTTGGGCTTGAATATATATACAATATATATATTTAGGCTGTGATTGTGAATAATCTGTTAGTCAAGTTTCTAGTTTGAAAAATTATTTTAAACTTAATTCAAATTATATTTATTTTCAAAAAATTGCTCATTGCAAGTATAAATATAAAATGGAAATAATAAAGTGGAGTTTACTATTAAGTTTAGCAAAGCTAAAATAATAAATTAACTTTTTATATTTGATTTTCAAAAATTTATCAAATATAAAGTTGATATGTATATTTAAAATAAGCTATTGAACATAAAGATTGGCTTAGTATTCACAGAGATATCTTGCATTTAGTTTTTATTATCTATTATAGGTGAACTTATATGAATTGAACTGAGTCTATCCCTTTGATTATGATATGAGCCTGATGATCACTTCACTATGTATCTCAGCATCTAGAACAGCTAAAGTTATCACGTTTGGTCCATTTTGATTAGAATCATCTAAAAAATTTATCTAGATACTCTTAATTTCATGAAAATCATTATGTTGAGCTTAATTTTATCATTGTCAGTTTACTCCACTGACATTTTTACTGGGATGAAGCTGTGAAAATCAAGATCAAACCTTAAATAATCTGAAGTATAATATCAATTGAAAAATAAGAATTATTCAATATAACAAGTAAAGCTTTATTTTGGTTGGGTTATTGTTGTAACTGTGCTGTTTTAACAGAGTTATAAGGGGGGAAATATTTAGAAGCTAGATAATAATCTTTATTGAGAGATAATGATTATATAATTGGTGTGAATCATGGATAACAGGAACATGATTGTGTTGATCACACAGTTGGATGGTGAAGGGGGTGGCTTGATCCTGGTAATGAATCAAGAGCTAAAACAAGGTATCTATTGTAAGGGATCATCATTTGTTCATGCTGTTGAATTTGGAAATTCAAGTCTACTTCCTAGTCTGGCTTTGAGTGACTGGATAATTGGATTGCAGGTCACAAACCTGCTTACTCAGAACCTTTCTGGCGGGTTGAGCCTGCTGTTTTGACACCCCTCTGACTGAAGGTCAGCCTCCTCTGGGTGCAGGTTGTAAGGAGGTTGTTGGGAGCCCTGGCGCCATACTGGACTAACTGTTGTTCTGTGGCGGGCAGGACAGTCTTGCTTTGTTTCTGTCTTGCCTTGCAGGGTCTCAGGCAATCATGATGGAGGACCTTGTCTTGTTTACTTTTCCCAAGTCCTTGCACAAAGTAAGTGTTGTTTTTGTTTACCTTTAGGATTATTGCCAGGGCTACTTTCTCTGGTTTCAATTTAATTTTGTCAATGTTCATGATCCAAACTTTGCTGCTGACCTCATGTCTGTTTTGGATGGGAATAAATGTCTTTTGCAAAAACTTTTCTTCTCTTACTGATTGATTGCTGTTAGCTTGTATGACCTGGGGGTTTGAACAGGGTATAATCTTGCTTGGTATTTTCAGCTTGGGTCCTGATAATGCTTGGATGATATTGGGCTTTGTGCCATAAACTAACTTGAAGGGGCTTTTCCTGGTGTATCTTTTCACACAAGTCCAGCATACAAGCAATGCAGTCAATAGATGCTTGTACCATTTCTCAGGTCTTCCAGCAGTGAGCTTAGCCAAGTCTTGCACAAGGCTGTCATTCAGTTGGTCCACACGTCTGTTGGCCTGAGAATGGTAAGTTGTTGTCACCGTGTGATGGACCCCATTCTTGGTGAGGTATACCATGGTATCTTCAGAGGACAATTCTTTGCCTCCATTGATTATCAGGAGTTCTGGCTTTCCAAACTTTCTGATGATTTCTTTTTTCTATGAACCACCACACATCATTGCCTGTATGTGTTTTTACTGCTTGTGCCACTGGCCATTGTGTGGCAAGGTCTATTGCAGTAATGATGTACTTCTTCTCATTATGATTTCCTGGCATGGGGCCCACAATGTCTAGGGCCCACACCTTGAAGGGTAGTTGTGTGCGGATAGGTAGTACTGACTTAGGTGGGGTTTTGCTCTTTGAGAATTTTCACATACTTTGCATTGGTCCAATGCTTCCTGAACGTCTTGGTACAGGGTTGGCCACCATGATTTTTGTTTAAGGAATTCATATAGGTTACAGCTTTTTGTGTGCCCTAGATCTCTATGGTAACTTATGATGGTGTCAACTTGCTGATGTGTGAGAACATAAATGTCTGATAGAACCACCATCCCTTTTGATGTAGGGTTTCATACACGTCTGCAAATAAGTGCTTGTTCTTAATGACTGTTTCCTTTGTTATGTCTGTAGTACCAGGGGGGAATCCTTTGTCCTTTGTCTGAAGTACCAAGAGGGGCCAGTCTGGGTCAAGCCCATTCTCCCCTCTTGTGGCTCAGACGTACAGACAAGATAGTGTTTCCACCATGGCAAGCTCTGGACCAGGCTTGTATTGTATGAGCATATTGAATCTCTCCAAGAGCTCCATCCAGCGGGCCTGATAGCAGAATAGATTTGCTTGGGGTTTGAAATATATAAGCGACTTGTGATGGGTCAACACCATGAATTTGTCCTGTTGTTCTAGGTAGCAATGCCATTTGACTAGGCAGAGTACAATTGCCAATAACTCTTTGTTGTGTATAGGGTATTGTCACTTGCTGTCTGTCAGTTTCTGATTTGTAGACTACAGACAGGAAATTACCATCATTGTTTTTGATTTGTAGTACTCCCCCAATGGATGCGTCTGAGGTGTTGGTTTACATTTGGTATTCCCCATCACATTTGGGGTACTTTAGGATAGGTGCTGTTGTGAGTTTCTCTTTGAGACTTCTAAAGAAAAGGCCTTGTTGGGGGGTCAATACAAACTTGGATTTGGCGCCAGTTAAGGCATACAAGGGTGCAGTCAGGATGCTGCAGTCAGGTATAAATTGATGTACATAGGTAATCATTTCTAAGAATGTGCAGAGTTCCAACTTATCCTTGTGTAGCGTCATATTGCAGATGGCCTGGATCTTCTGACTGTTGAGTTTAATACCATTTTTTGAGACTATGTGCCCTAGGAAGGGCAGCTGCTCACAGAAGAACTAGAATTTGGAGGGCTTGGCTAGCAGCTTGTGTTGCGCCAAGATAGTAAAGACTGCCTCTAAGTTCTTGTGGTGCTGCTCTACCAAGGGGCTATAGACAATAACATTATCTAGGTAGACTAAGGCTGATTGCCTATGTGAGGTGCAAACACCTCATTCATAAAGGTCACAAAAGTTGACAGGGTGTTTTTCATACCAAAATTGAGCACCACACATTTTATGAGCTGTATTTAGTGTGGAAGGCCATTTCAGGGATATTTTCATATTTGATACAGATCTGGTTGTAGCCTGCAGTTAAGAAAATCTTGAAGAAGATTGTGGCCCTGCCCAGGGCATTGAAGAGGGTTTCAATGAGTGGCAGTGGGTAACAATTTGTAATGGTGACTTTGTTTAGGGCTCAATAATCTGTGACTAGGCGCAGGGTACCATCCTTATTGGCCACAAAGAACACGGCAGCACTAAAAAAGACTGTGAGGGGTGGATAAGTCCTTTCTCTAACGCCTCTTTGAGGTAAGAACATAGGGTGTTGTCTATGTTTGGGTCAGACAATAGATGAGTTGTGCCTTAGGTACAGCTCCTTTGAGTTAGATGGAGTGTTGGATATGCTTTTCTGGAGGCAACCTGGGTAAGGCCTCCTTGAAGATTTCTGAATGGTGGGCTACATTTTTGTGGTCTGGAGGTGTAGTGGTGTCCTGGTGGTATTTTAAATTTATTATCTTGTACTGGTAGGAGTCCCAGTTAATTGTCTTGAGGTTTTCTTTTTTGTCCAGGGTCTCCATGATGCACACAAAAATGTGGTCACATAGGAGCTGGTCTACCAAGTCAGGGTAGATCTGGTGGTTGATGCCCTCATGTTTGATGATCAATACCAAGGTTGCCCAGTCTATGTGGGGGTTGTTCCTTTGAACCCAGTCCAGACTCAGACTTATCAAACTTAGGAAAGTCAATTACAGGTCCTTGGATGGTGGAATGAAGGTTCTCAAGCATGACAGAGAAGGGGCAGTTTCTCTTGTCAAAGCAATGTGATGTTCATCAGCTAAAACCATGTTTTTAATCTGCAAAGGATTAATGGATAGCTTGAACTTGTCTACAAAGCTGTTGTTGACTAGGGTTTGATCTGCTCCTGATTCCAGGAGTGCTGAACCTGTGTAACTGCACAAGCAGAAAGGGTAAGACATCAGTTTATTGGGATGTCTGCTAATGGTGTAAAGTACCAGGTCCTTCAAGGGTACTTGGATCATTAGACACTGGTCCACGTCCTTGGGTTGGTACTTGTTGTTGGATGAGTCAGGAATTGTGCAGGGAGAGCTTGGCTTGCTTAGTTCTATCTCTGGGCTTTTCCCTTGTCTTAGTTGTCTTGTGTGGTAGTGGCACAGAAATGGGTTCAGTTTGAATGACTGTTGTTCCTGTTTCCATGTCCATTAGAACCTGCAGGTTTATGGTTTGTGTTGCTGCCGTTACTTCCAGGGGGTGGTTGATTGGAACGCCTGGCTGAATGAGAGTCTTTGGGCCTCTCTTGCTTTCCAGTTTACGCCTTGTGGAGGGCGTTGGCCTTTTGTTTTGCTATCTCTGCCTCACAGTACAGACTTTGCAGATTGGTCACTTGGTCCAGGTTCACGTTTCTCATCACATGTGATTTGAGCGCATCATAGTACATGAGGTGGGTAGCTGGAGTGTCAAAGGCCATGTCAGAGGGACACATAGTTGGAGTTCCTTGTAGGCGCAGGTGAGCTCCTTCATGGTGCCAGTCTGGATTAGGTTTTTTACTTAGTGTATGATCATAAGTGTGGTGTCTTTTAGCACAAATTTTAATAAGAAGTCTTGTTTGAAGGTGTCCCAATCCTTCTCTGTGTGTTCTTCATGTCACTTGTTGCCCCAAGTGCCAGAATCATGAGTCAGTTGGATAGAGATCTCTGCAATCCAGAATTATTGCAGGCATTCCATTTGGACCAGTTTGCTTTAGGCTGATTGGATCCATGCAGCGGTGTTGTCATTGTTGGCCCCAGAAAAAGATTCCAGGGCTGTGCTTCAAAGTCTCTGGGCTACCTAGGCTGGCATAGTGTTTTTGTCAGTTGCTTGAGGCATAGAAGAGGGAGCCTGGAAGAACCCCTGTGCTGGAAGGGCATTGAACACAGAGAGTGGTATCACCAAGTTCTGATAGAGGACAAACCCATTAGGTATCTTGTTGCCAGGCGTGTATGGTGTCCAGTCTACCAGGAGGCCATACATGATTCTATCAAGGATTTGCTGGCCGCGGCAAGTACAGGCAACAAGCAGAATTTTGGGGGTAAAGTAGGATGAAAAACCTACTTCTGCTACCAATGTTGTAGCTGTGCTGTTTTAGAAGAGTTACAAGGGGAAAATATTTAGAAGCTAGATAATAATATTTATTGAGAGATAGTGATTATATAGTTACTGTGAATCAATGAATAACAGGAACATGATTGTGTTAATCACACAGTTGGATGGTGAAGAGGGTGGCTTGATCCTGGTAATGAGTCAAGCGCCAAAACAAGGTATCTATTGTAATGGATCATCATTTGTTCATGTTATTGGATTTGGTAATTCAAGTTGACTTCCTAGTCTGGCTTTGAGTGACTGGATAATTGGATTGCAGGTCACAAACCTGCTTACTTGGAACCTTGCTGGCAGGTTGAGCCTGCTGTTTTGACATTATAATTTAAATAGAGTCTTCAGATAATTATGTCAATAGTAGATATATGACAAAATATTTAGATTCACTATCACAGCAGCCACTTGGATCAGCTGATGCATCTGAGTGCAATATTATATTTTTTCACATGAAAAAAATAAATTCAAAATGCACCAGCCAACCATCTTTTACTTATAATAACACTTATATATCTAATTTGAATTGTATCTCTTTAATCTGACCAACTGTTGTTTTCTTTGATTAATTCAATCATCAGTAAATAGTTTATTCATCTAATATTTAGAAGTATTTTAAATAATCTAATACTCCCTTTCTAATTTTGATCCACACATTCTGAATTTGGATAAGTTACACAGAGAAAAACATTTTTCAACAGTTGCAATAGTTGAACCATGATTTAATAATCAAGAATTTAATTATATAGATTATAAATTCCAAGTAGATTATAACCTCAATTCAAAGGGTTTAGGTTACACTCTACCACATTCAAGATTTGTATTTCAAAGATGCATGGAAGAGATTACATGTAAGTGTTGCAACATCTTTGATTACTCCCTCTTGGGGAATTAACGCCCCGAGCAGATCACCAAATGAGTCACCAAATGGATCATCAACCAGCTAGTGAATTGGTGGCACTACTATTGGTCAACCATCTATTACAGGGATCAAACAATCCAGATCCTAAATGGAACATAACTTGAATAAGCCTTGTGACATAAGAGGAATAATTAATTGGACAAGCTCCATGACCTCCATGACATACATGGGCAGTATATGGCTTTCCATGATACTATATATTACGCTATATTCATATCCAATAAAGTATCATTTCTCTTCTTAATTTCCCCTTTATCTTATTTACTATACTTCCCAGAAGTATATACACAACAGTGGTAGTACAAGTAGGTTTTTCATACCTACCTAACTCAAAGGAAAAATTCCTCCTAAGAAAAAGACCCAAGCAATGGTACTCCCTAATGGCTGGAGAGACTACAAAGAAGGACAAGACATCCCTGCAGGCCTTGTTATCTACAACAAAGTCCTTGTACCCATTGAACAATACAACACTCTCAAAGCTCACAGGCTGTTATCTGCAGTCCCAACTGCAACAGAACCACAATAGCCCAAAATACCTAACATTGTATTCCAACGCCTATGTTCAGCAGAAATTAATACCTTTGCAGGGTTATGCTGCAAAATGCTAACCTCTAGATCAACAGCACACAAAGCAAGTGCACACAAGTAGCCTACCCCCACAGACTCTGGGCCAGTGAAGTCTCCCTCTGTGTTACAGGAGCCACCTCCCTTTTTGTAAGTGAATGGCTTGACTAACAACCTGACCAGAATAAAAATTGGGACATGTTCAAAGCTGCCTTCCTCAAAAAAAATGCCGCGAAGGATTCCAATGTAGTGATCATGACAGAGTTTTGAACCTTCAAAATGATGGGAACAATCAAGGACTAAATTGCAGCATATGAAGGCTTACACAACCAAGCCCCCAGCACCATCAACTTCAACAAGCCAGGGCCTTGGTTGGACTTCTACAACGGCCTCCCCACACATCTGACGTCAGTTCAACATTTCCTGCTGCAAGAACTTTGAAGATGTATTCCTGGAAGGAAAACTTGTAGCTCAGAAATCTGATGACCTACACACAACAAACAAGCAAAAAGAGAGGCCTACAGCCAGGAAGGATCCTCAACCAAACAAAAAAAATACCCAAGCCAACAACACCCATTCTCAAAATGGAAATTTTACTGCAAAAGCTAACCAGACAAGTACCAAAGATACCATCAAGAAGGGAAAAGCTCAGGGGAGTGCTTAAGAAAGCTGCCCTCACCCAACCTACAAGAATTTTACAGGGACCAGGACGTGGATTCAATCACCATTATCCAAGTGCCCTCTAGCAACCCTCTACTGTTTGTCGCCCAAACTAGAAATAAACTCCTCACTTATCCTTTCTGTTTTTGCAGATATCAGGGCACCACACTATTTGACACTGGAGCAGACCATACCTTGTCAACAAGAAATTCACTGACCTCATGAAACTACCTACCACTCAAAACAATATCAGGAGAGTCATCATGATGGATAACAGAAGCACACTGGTCATTCAAGAGACAAAAACTTTCTGTGCCCAAATCAGAGACATACAGACTATGCTCAGTGGCCCAATCATACCAATCCCCAAGTATGATGATATACTTGGCCTTGATTGGATGAGAAATATCAAAAGTCACATTGACTGGGACAGAACTACTCTTATCATACAACAAGGCAAAGTACATCACCATTTTTACCCAACTCACCTTGATACACTTATGAAGGACCATGTATTTGTGAAAATCATGAAAACAGAAGAGAGAACTGCCCCTAGCAAAATCAATTGGAACACCTGTACATATGAAGTTATTCATTTCAAAAACATGGAAACAACACGTGAGAGAGACCAAATATGAGCACAGCTAGTCATTAAATTCCATTCTGTCTTCCAAGAAGCTCTACTAGGCTTACCACCAGACGCAACATACAACATAATATTGACCTCAAAGGGAGTATACCTAAAGCACACCCTATCTACTGCCTCACACCACAATAAGCCAACGCCCTAAAAGCTTATATTGATGAAGCTCTTGAGAAAGGACTCATACAACCATCAAAGTTGCCTTTTGGTGTTGCTGTCTTCTTTGTAGCCAAGAAAGACAGAGGCCTCTGCCTAGTCACAGACTACAGAGCACACAATGAGGTCACAATTAAGAACAGGTATTCCTTTCCCCTGATTGACAACCTTTTTGACGCCCTGGGGGGTCCTAAATCTTTACAAAAATTGATATGACATCAGGCTATCACCAAATTTGAGTAAGCCCTGAAGATATCCCAAAGACCGCCTTCAGAACTAAATATGGATCCTTTGAATGTGTTGATCTTGATTTTGGAATGACCAATGCTCCCAGTACCTTTTTGAACTTCATTAAAAAGGTATTCAAAGAAAACATTGGAAACAAGCAATTATTTACCTGGACAACATCATCATTTACAGCCCAAACTTGAAGCAACACTGTGAAGACGTCTTCCTGGTCCTCCGCACCCTTGAAGAAAACCAACTTATTGCAAAACCATCAAAGTGCAAATTCTTTTTGGCTGAACTTCTGTTTCTTGGTCACATTATCAGCAAGGACAGAACAAACCAGATCCAGACAAGATACATGCCATAACTGAAATGCCAGCTCCAATGAATAAGAGTGAACTATGCACCTTCCTTGGAATGGTAGCCTATGTAAGAAGATTCATCCCTGACTGGGGTGCCCTAACAGCCCCCTGTCAGCCATTACAGGCAAAAAAACCAAGTTTTTCTGGACACTGCTATAAGACCAGCACTTCTGTCAACTAAAAAAATGTATAGTTACCACCCCTATCCTCCAGTATCCAAATTGCAACAGAATCTACAAATTAGAGATTGACACATCTGACTACACCATAGGAGGGGTACTCTGTATCCAAAAAGCAGAAAAGGGCTTCTTCCCTGTGGCATACAAGTCAAGGAAACTATCCAGCAGCAAACAAAGATATCCCATACACAATAAAGAATTGGTGGTCATCATACATTGCCTCATGAAATGACAATGCTATCTAGAAGGGGCTCAAACATTCAAAATACTGACTGACCACAAGTTATTAATATTCTTCAAAACAAAACAACACTTTTCAAGAAGGAAAGCCAAGTGGATGAGCCTCATACAGACATATCAAATGCAAATTGAATACAAGCCAGGCAAGGAAATGCTTACTACAGATGCCCTGTCAAGGCTATATAGCAAACATATCCTTTGCGCTGATGGCAACCCTGACTGACCCATGTTAATCATGAGTAGTCTCCAGGAAGAGGTTTCACCTGACACCCCAATGGAAATGCAAGAGAAAGTCCTTAAGAACAAACATCTGTTAAAAAACGCATATGGCATATTGTACCAAATCCTTCCAAATGGTAACACTGTACCTTAATCCCGTCAACGCAAAAGATTGACACAATCATCTGATATCACAGAGACTTGGGCCACACCCACAGCAGGAAATTTGTAAGGTCTTACCCAATAAGGCGCTAGATTATAAACTATACTGTGTAAAGCATTCAGATTTAAGTTTAAAAGATAAAGGAAAGTAGGTACAGTTTGTAGAAGTAATTTTAAAAGACCTGTCAAAAACTTATGATTAGACACAAAAGGTGCCATATAGCTAACTAATCCTAAACAAACTATATAGAATATAGTCTTAAATAAAGATTTGTTTGTAACCAAAAGTATATCTACGTCAGGATATTCCCCATGGGAATATCTCAACATAAAACTAGTCAAGTTATCCCTAATGTTAAAAAATGGTGACAACAAGATAATTGCTTGTTGTCTAGCTATCTCTATTCTAATTATGATAGCTGTTTTATCTCTGGAAGCAAATTTAGACCTAAAAAAGTATTAATTTACTATAAACCTAAATTCTTTTTTTAAAAAAAGATGATAACCTAAGTAAATTTTGAAGTTAGGGTTTGAAGATTTGAAAAGAAAAATATAAGATTGAAGTAAAAACCTGTGAACATTGATTGGGGAAAACCACTTAGAATTTCAGCTTAGAAGCCTACTTTTCCAAGCCCTTTATTTATAGATAGCAAAATTATAACCCTGTGGAGGATCTGCATAGTAA
Organism: Entomophthora muscae; assembly: GCA_014839935.2. NCBI lineage: Eukaryota > Fungi > Entomophthoromycota > Entomophthoromycetes > Entomophthorales > Entomophthoraceae > Entomophthora > Entomophthora muscae. The sequence continues at coordinate 307,315 of QTSX02005026.1, forward strand.
AACAGGGAGTCTTTGACCAGGTATTAATATGACAAGCTAGGGAAACACATGGTAGTTGGGGAAGATGATCCTGCAGGAGACAAAACAAAGATCTGCAACTGCACTGGTTGGGGGAGCAGTGGTTGCGTAAACAGTGAGAGGAAAAAGAAACCCTATTTAAAATATGAATTTATAAAAATAAACCATAAGGAAACCGCGTGTGAGCACGCAAAAGCAAAAACAAGGTAAGCTTTGACTAGAAACTAACTAAATAAAATCTACTTCAACTTTTAGATTCAAATTAGAATTTAAAGTTTATTTCAAAGCCTGCCCTTTGGGGTAGAGCACAAAAAACTTGCATGAATATCTCAAGACACACTACTGGTGGCCCAACATATTAGATGATATCCAAGAAGTATTAGAACAAAGCAAAGTCTGTGAAAAGTACGCCTGAACCAAAGCACCGCCCAAGTCAGTAGTACCAGTATACATCACACAACCCTTCAAGGTATGGTTGTTGGATATTGTTTGACCAATGCCTGGTGAAAACAAGGGCAAGAAGTACATCATAACAGCTATCAACTATGCAACCAGGTGGCTTATGGCACCAGCCACAAAAGAACACAAAGGCAATGATGCGAGGCAATTTATTGGGAAAGAAATCATAGCCAAGAGTGGAAAACCTGACCTTATGATCACAGATGGAGGCAACAAACTTAAGGCCATTGATACCAACATCTACCTTGCCAAAAAAGTAATAAACACATCACAGCCAGCCCATATCACCCTCAAGCAAATGGACAAGTATAACAACTAAACAGCTTGCTTGTAGAAGCCCTCAGTAAGTTTTATGCTAACAATCCAAAAGCCTGGGTTGGCATGCTCCCAACAGCGCTCATGGTCTGTAGAACACAAGTTAACCGCAATATGGGTAAAAGCCCTTATGAGTTTGTCTATGCGAAGAAGCCTGCCCTTGTTAGTACAAGAGCAGGAAAACAGTTACCTCTACCAAAAAATGTACCAGATGACAGTAACCCCAATGTACGCTGTGCTAGAAAAGACCAAGAAGACATGTAACGCAAAAGAGTTGAGAGAGAAACAATCACACTACATCAGGAAATATTCCAAGTCGGAGACAAAATCTGGGTTGTCAACCACAATCAGCATAAGTTGGACCCAGGGTTACATGGACCAGGCATTGTCATGGAAGTCAAGCCCAACAATACCTACCTCATCAAGGGAATTGGAGCCCAAACTGAACTAAAAATGTATGCATCACAATTTCCTCCGCCTGTGTAAAGCAAGAACAGCCCAACAAAACTCCAGACTCCCTGTCCCCAACATCAAAATGGATTAATACCAAGTTTGTATCCCCAACACTCTTAAGAAAATCCCCAAGGCTCTGCCTTTCAGCACCCCAGGGGGATATGTTGCATCATATCTGATTACTCCCTCTTGGGGAATTAATGCCCCAAGTAGATCACCAAATGAGTCACAGAATGGCTCAACAACCAGCCAGTGAATTGGTGGCACTGCTATTAGTTGACCATATATTACAGGGATCATCCAATCCAGATCCTAAATGGAACACAAACTGAATAAGCCCTGTTACTTAAGAGGAACATTACTCAGATAAGCCCTATGACCTCCATGACGTACATTGACAGTATGTGGCTTTCCATGATACTATATATTACGCTATATTCATATCCAATAAAGTATCATTCTCTTCTTAAATCTTCCCCCATCTTGTTTACTATACTTCCCAGAAGTATATACTCAACAGTGGTAGCACAGGTAGGTTATTCATACCTACCCAACTCAAAGGAAAAATTCCTCCTAAGAAAAAGATGCAAGCAATGGCACTCCCTAACAGCTGGAGAGACTACAAAGAAGGAAAAGACGTTCCTGCAGGCCTTGTTATCTACAACAATGTCTTTGTACCCGTCAAATAAACCAACACTCTCAAAGCCCACATATTTTTACCCACAATGCCAACCCTGAAAGGACCACAAAATCCTGAGTGTTGTGATATGAGGCGCAGCACAGAGTCAGAACAGGAAATCCTAACCTTAGGATTGAATTTTACTAAGTATTGGTTAGAATGGCAGGGAAGGCTATGTGATTACCTTATGGCCCTTATTGAATAATATCTGCTAAATGTGGCTAGAGAAGCGCCAAAGTACGTGGAGACACAAAGACAAAAATGTGAATAGAACTTAAATTTTTTGGGTATAAAAATTAGGATTATTACTGTGTAGCTTTACCACAAAACAGTACATGGACAATAGGATCACTTGACACAGGCATGAGTGGGGCAAGTGAGTTGTGCAGAATCATAAAACCAAACAATTGAATTTCCCAATTTGGATCAAGCCTCATTTCAAAGGGCAAAATAGAAAGAGAGGGATTTGTACTCAAAATAACCTTTAAAGGGCAAAATAAAAACATGGTATATGGTAGCATTCACAACATTGCCCCCCTCTAGATTAGCCTTAGGGGGGTGGTACTTGCAGAGGAACTTGGCATGCACTCAAGCAAACAGTTGATTACTAGAGAGGAGTTTTACAGTATACTCTGACCCTTGTTTGTGGGTCACTTCCAAGGGCCCAATCCACAACAAGTCTAGCTTATGGGCACGTCCTCCTACTCTATGTTGATATTAAAGAACATGGTCCCCAATGTTGAACTCAGGCAGTGTAAGAGATTCCATCCCTAACACAAATTTTGAATTTTTAAATGCTTAATTATAAACCAAGGACAAAACCAAATCTTCTAACAAATTCAATTTGAAAACACATTTGAAATTGATAAATGAATGTAGTAAAACCAATTTCAAAAGCAAAATCAAAAGCAAACGTGAAAACCAAGGCCAGAACATAAATTCTAATTCAAAATCAAAAACCAAGGCTCCAGAAAACAAAAATAACCAAGATATTGATTCAGCATTAAAGTTTGGCTCCAATAAATATACAACAGTCAATCAGATTAAAATAAATGCAGAAATCATCCAAAACAGATATTAAGGGGCCCAAGAGACCAATCAAACCCAGTGAACCACCCAAGCCAAAGAAATGTTGCTCATCTAGCCCCAGATTCCATCCCCAACCAAAGTAAGGTACACTACTGCAGTACAATATACCAACCTGCCTCTTCTTGCATTTCAGGCTGCAGCCTGCTGCAGTCCTGCAAGGCAATACTTCACAAATTACTCTTGCATATACACCTGGTAACCACAATGCTCCCTTCCTCACTTGAAGTCAGTATTTAAACTGACAAATTCCTCCCATCTAAATTGCTCTAACAATTTCTTTATTTCTATCAACCCAATAAATCTATATTCTCAATTCTAAACACTTGATTAGTAGATTTTAAAAGTCCCCCCCCCAACAACATGAAGTTCATCTTCCTTGTATGGACTTTGTGTGTGTTAATTAATTTTGGGCAAGCAAATGTTAACTTCAAAAGCCCTGAACCAACTCCTACTGACAAATCTGAAGACTCAATTTGGTATTATTTTGGTCCACGTCAAAGACATGCCTCTTATGTTGAAACAGATCAATTCCCCCCAATCATCCACCCCAAGGCCCCCAATTGGTCTTGGGGTACACCAGTGTCTATTATCTTCTCAGTCACTTCACTTCCTTCTTGGGAAGATTCCATCTATTTGGTCACTTTCTACACATGCTAATGATAGGAATTCCAGTAGGTTCTACTCTGATCAAATTCAACTTGGGAGCTCTTCTCCATTCAATTGGGGAAAAGCTTCCCAATGAGTGGATCCCTGACAGTTTGTTGGAGCCCCTACTGAACCACCTTATGGGTGGTCCAGGCCAACATTTTACCTATGAATTTATCTTCTATGTTGCCCTCATCAAATGTGCTGCCCTCATAATTGTTACCCTCACCATCAGCTCCATTGTATACAAGATTCTGTCCCTCTTTCAAAAACCAACCACCTCAGAACCAATGGTCCCCAGAACCAGCAACCAGGTCCAAACCGTAGTCCTGAATACCCTATCTGCTGTTGCCCCAGGAGATAATTAAGGAAACAAGATCCTGATGCTGCTGGCCTTCTCCAAGTCCCTGTTCAAAACCTCACTAGAAAAATTTACCACTGACACACAGAAAGTGCACCATATGGTAGAAAAGCTTACTGGTAAGTCTTGCCTTTGGTACGCCAAAGCAACCCTACAAGGGGAGGATCTCCTCAACAACTATGATCACTTTCTACAACGCCCTCTTAGCTACAGTATCCCCTGCTCCTAACCCTGACCAGTTAAGAGACCAAATTTCCGCCCTCTACCAAGGAAAAATGTCAGCCCAAAATTACACTGAAGAATTTACCTGCCTCAAGAATGCCATTGGGATGAGCAACAACAAAGCATGCTACCTGTTCTGTAAAAACCTCTCCTTTGAACTGAAGAATTTCCTTGCCCATCATGAGTTGCCAACCAAGTTTGACTCCATGGTCAAGGAAGTAATCAAGTGGTCCACCAAGGTGAAGCAGTCCCATCTTAGGCCAAACCCCAGAATCCTGCCTCCTTGCATGCAAACATTATTAAGGAGAACAGAACCCCCCTCAAAGGTCCAAGGAGAGATCCCCAAAGGACTGATCCCTAAGGAGGGTGGATGATACCAACTTTTGACAGAAGAGAAACAACATTAAACCCAATTTGGACTCTGTATGTATTGTGGCAAAGCGGGACATTCAGCCAAGGATTGCCAAGCCTTGGCCAAGGTACAACCTCCTATTTCTCTTCTAGTCAGTTCTTTCAATAAAGAACCATCTCAATATTATGCCCTATTACCAGTCAAGCTAGGTTCTGCTAAAACCTCTCAGGAAGTAAAGGCCTTACTGGACACAGGCGCTATGGGAAACTTCATAAGTAGCTCCTTGGCCCAACAATTAGGACTCCAAGAAGGAACTTCTGCTTGGGTAACCCTCGCCAACAAGTCACGCATCAGAGTAACTAAAATAGGGGGAACCTAGGGGTGAAGGTAGGGAATAACCAATTTGACATCATGGTGTCTTCATTGTCAAATTTGGCCTTTCCTCTGATTTGGGCTTCCCCTGGGCCAAGACCGCCAAGGCTGTATTAGGTCTGGACTCAATGACATTCTCCACTCAGAAAGAAGGGATAACTTCTTCTATTCTCTTCAACCAAACAGAACACAAAGGAATATTGACAGCAGAAGACACACTCAACATCCTTGATGCCCTGAAGGAGATATCCCAAGCCCATGTCCCTCCGGAGCTTCAGGACCTGGCAGAAGCCTTTAGTGAATCCTCCTGTTCCCAACTACCCAGTCACAGAGAGTCAGACCTACGTATGAATTTAGTACCAGGATCAGTACCCACGTAGGGTAAGCTTTATCCAGTAAACCAATCCCAGAGTTTAGCCATGAAAACATACCTAGATGAGAATATAGCAAAGGGATTCATGTGTTGTTCAAACTCCCCCTGCTCTTTCCCTATGTTCTTTGTGGGGAAATTGGATGGATCCCTAAGACCTGTGGTAGATTACTCAAACCTCAACAGTATCACAATTAAGAATTGAAACCCTATTCCCTCCGCTGAAACTCTCACCAATTGACTAACAGAGGCAAAAGTCTTCTCCAACCTTGACCTTTGGAACACCTACCATCAAATCTGTATAGCAGAAGACCACAAATGGAAGACCCTGTGAGAACACCGTTTGGTCTGTATAAATACCTGGTAATGCCCTTTGGTCTAAGTAACGCTCCAGCAGCCTTCCAGGGGCTCATGAATGAATTACTCTTCCCTTTCCTGGATACTTGAGCAGCTTATACCTGGACAATATCCTCATCTACTCTAAAGATCATGACTCCCACCTCATCCATCTTTTAGAAGTCCTCCAGGCCTTAATCAAAGCTTGCTTGTTCTGTAAACCGGAAAAATGTGAATTATACAAGAAGGAAATTGAGTTCCTAGGCTATAACATTTTGGCAGGAGGCTTTGCCGTTGCCCCTTCCAAGGTCCAAGCCATGGCAGACTGGCCTGTCCCTACCTCCCACACCAAGCTTTGTGGATTCCTGGCACTTTCTAATTTTTGTTGTAAATTTATCAAAGACTTCTCAGCTATTGCCTTACCTCTCACACAACTCACCTTGGACAAAGTACCTTTCACATTGAATCCTGAAGCTCAGTCAGAATTTGACGCCTTGAAACATGCCTTCTTTTCTGCCCCTGTGCTACTACGCCTGGACCCAGAGCTCCAATTTTTTCTGGATGTAGATGCCTTGGATTGTGCGCTGGGAGCAGTGTTGCTCCAGCTTGGGGAAGATGGAGAGCTTCATCCTGTTGCGTTCTACTCCTGCAAGCTCCTGGACAGGGAGCGCAACTATCATGTCTACAAAAAAGGAATTAAATGCCATAGTACGTGCCTTGGACCACTGGAGAAGATATCTATAGGAAAGTAAATACCCAGTCCACATTTGCACAGACCATAAAAACCTCCTATACTTCACAGAAAAACGCAAGGTTTGCCCTCACTTGGCCCAATGAGCTATTGAGCTAATGACATACGGCTGCCAAATTGAATACACTCCAGGTAAGAAGAATGTTGTCTTTGATGCCATTAGCCACAGAGAAGACCTTGGCAACCCTGATACCTCCTTCTTGCACACAACATCTACCAAGTGTTGGAACCTTCCCAATTCCTGAACCTCATTGCAACTGCGTCCTTGTACACCAACCTGAATAAAGAGATCCAAGAGGAACAATTTCTAAACCCTCCAAATAGCACCACCAATCTGGAAATAAGAAGCAACATCTGGTGTCATGACAACTCCCTGTTTGTTCCCCAAGGTCCTCTTAGAAAACAAATCATACAAGTCTTCCATGACAATCCTCTGTCTGGCCATGGGGTATTACTTAAACCCTCAAAAGGATCTCCCAAAGATACTGGTTGCCCTCAATGAAGAAGTCAGTGGGAAGCTACATAATCAAGTGCCTTGAGTACTGTCAAAACAAAACCTCCCGTCAGAAGCCTCAATGACTCCTGCAACCTCTACCAATCCCTCCTCAACCATGGTCTTCCATATCAATGGACTTCATTGTTGAGCTACCCAAGAGCCAGGGAAATACAGGAATCCTAGTGGTGGTGGACCGTCTAACCAAGTATGGTATCTTCATTCCCTTCTCCACTGCCTTTGCAGAAGAGACCACCCAGATGCTCCTCAAGAACGTTTTTGCCTATCATGGAATACCAAACAACATTGTCTCAGACCAAGGAACCCAGTTCACATCCAAGTTTTGGTCTAGCCTGATGAAAGGGTTGGGAATCAAGACCAACCTCTACACTTCATTCCACCCCAAACTGACGGACAGACAGAAAGAGTTAATCAGATATTGGAGGCTTATTTACAAAACTATGTCAATGCCCAACAGAATAACTGATCTGAGCTCCTACCAGAAGCTCAATTAGCCTATAACACCAGTCATCATATACCCATTGGGATGTCCCCCTTTAAGGCAAACTATGGATATGACCCAGAAGAAATTCCTTCTCAAGCAGAGACAACCCCAGTTCCACAGGTCAACAAGCATCTAAATGACCTCTCCACAATTCAAGCCAAACTTAAGGAAACACTAAATAAATCTTTCCAGTCATATAAAAAGTTTGCTGACAGAAACCACAGAGAGCCTGACAAATACTCCCCCAGATTCCTGGTGCTCCTAGATGCTTGCAACCTACACATTGAATGGTCATGTCAAAAATTGGGACCCAAGAAGATAGGGCCTTTGGAAGTAATACAAAAGATTTCCCCCCCAAACATACCAAGTCTGCTTGCCAGAAGGATCCACAGCCCATGACATCTTCCATGTAAACCTCCTCAGCTGCTACCATAGATCCCTAGCAAATCTTTCTCAGGCTAAATGGAACCTTCCCCCTCTGGTAATGAATCATCTTCCTGAATGGGAGGTGGAAGAGATCATTGATGACAAAATGATTTGGAACAAACCACATTACTTGATCAAATGGGTAGGATATGATATGGAATCAAATAGCTGGGAACCCCTTGACAACCTGACCAACTGTTGGGACCTAGTTGACCAGTATCATCAAACAAGAGGAGGAGAAGGGGCCTTAGGGGAGGCTAGTGTAAGGGATTCCATCACTAACACAAATTTTGCATTTTTAAATGCTAAATTAGAAATCAAGGACTAAACCAAATTTTTTAAAGAATTCAATTTGAAAACACATTGGAAATTGATAAATGAATGTAGTGAAACCAGATATGAAAGAAAAATCAAAAAGCAAATGTGAAAACCAAGGCCACAACATAAATTCTAATTCAAAATTGAAAACCAAGGCTCCAGATGGCAAAAATAACCACAATATTGATTCAGCATTAAAGTTTGGCTCTGATAAATATACAGCAGCCTATCAGATTAAGAAAAAATGAAGAAATCATCCAAAACAGATATTAAGGGGCCCAAGAGACCAATCAAACCCAGTGAACCACCCAAGCCAAAGAAATGTTGCTCATCCAGCCCCAGATTCCATCCCCAACCAAAGTAAGGTACAATACTGCAATGCAACATCCCAACCTGCCTCTTCTTGCATTTCAGGCTGCAGCCTGCTGCAGTCCAGCAAGGCAATACTTCACAAATCACTCTTGCATATACACCTGATAACCACAATGTTTCCTTCCTCACTTGAAGTCAGTATTTAAACTGACAAATTCCTCCCATCTAAATTGCTCCAACAATTTCTTTATTTATATCAACCCAATAAATCTATATTCTCAATTCTAAACACTTGATTTGTAGATTTTAAAGGGTTCCCCCCAACAACAAGAAGTTCATCTTCCTTGTATAGACTTTGTGTGTGTTAACCAATTATGGGCAAGCAAATGTTAACTTCAAAGACCCTGAACCAACTCCTACTGACAAATCTGAAGACTCAATTTGGTATTGTTTTGGTCCACGTCAAAGACATGCCCCTTATGTTGAAACAGCTCAATTCCTCCCAATCATCCACCCCGAGGCCCCCTGGTTGGTCTTGGGGTACACCAGAGTCTATTATATTCTCAGTCACTTTACTCCCTTCTTAGGAAGATTCTGTCTATTTGGTCACCTTTTACACATGCTAATGATAGGAATTCCAGTAGGTTCCACTCTAATCAAATTCAACTTGGGAGCTCTTCTCCATTCAATTGGGGAAAAGCTTCCCAATGAGTGGATCCCTGACAGGCAGGGGAGATTGTCCAGCATTTTCAGGAGAGAGCTCAAGCATCTTGGTCTTATATACGGACGTGTAGGCAGAAGCCTGAATATTAATAATTTGATTGAATAGATCTTTGATATGATCATCAGGGTTCAGGGCCTTATCAGAGGAGAGTAGGGGGCCCCAAGAGAGATGGAGTGGTGGTGTCAGGATTGACAATTCTTCCTCTCTAGAAACCTGGGCCTGGGAGCAGGAATCAAACCCTGAACCTGGATTCCTCTGGGCCGCCGGGCCTGTGGACCCCAGAACCACATACCTGTGTTTTCTGGGATCAAGCCCCACAAGCTGATACCAAGCATATTGACCCATGCGGTAAAAAGAGACAAACCAAAGAAATCATCACGCAAATGGAGGATTAATCACAGCGCCTAATGGAGGCACTGATTTGGAAACTATTAGCTTCTCAAACTCAAAGTCTACACCAGTAACCAATCAAGAGCCAACCCAGGAAAGAGGCACGGGCCCACAACCCAATCACATGAACTTGACACTAAAGAAAGATAATCAGGCAGCCAAATTGAGATTACTGACCAATTAAAGAACCCCCAGGCCAAGTTTCATTTTGCCACCTTTGGACCCAAGCATCCAGTTTCCCCGGCTCTGGCCTTCCCAATTCTCTGATGAACCCCCATGGAAAATGTTAAGTTTGGAGAGGAGGTACTATATAGACCCAAGGACCCCGCGCTCCAAACTTATTGCCATTTTTGAATAAAGGTTATGTTAATTTGGCTCAAACAGCTATTGCCTTGGTTTTGTATTTGCTGTCTACCAATTTAGTTTGAGATCTCCTTCCCCACTACCCACATTTTTCTGTCCTCCTGATGTACCCTTTGGACCCGTCCACTTTACTGACTACCCTCTGAAGTCTGAATACAAAGATTTTACCCCAGAAAAGATACTCAAACTTGATCCCCTGGCCCGCATACAATCCACAGTTAGATACAACTAACAAGGCCTGTGGATATTTTCAACACCCAAGTTGTTCAGAGGAAAATTTAATTATCTCCCTGATTATGACCTGTCCATGGAACTGCCTGTGACCCCAAAACCCATGGCTGCTTCTGCACCCAACCTCTCAACCAACCATACTGGCAAGCTGTTTGGGATTGTATACATCACTCTCACAGGGGTGATTGACACTATAAACCCAGCCGCCAGCCTGTGGTCTTAGGTGGTGAAATCTGCCTCCTACTTTTTGAAGTTAGCTCCCCTCTTGTGGTGGACATTGCCTGCAAAAAACCTGGCCCAAGTTACCCCTGAAAACGACAGACTGGCTGCCCAAGACTGGATCCCTGACAGGTGGCTTCACAATCATACAACATAGCAAAATGGGATTCCCTGGTGACACAATGTTTTCTAAGGCAATAGGCAAAGAGAGTAGCAGGTAAGTATATATCCCAGTTGGCAGCGTCAGAATAAGTGAGGTTCCTCATGATAGAAACCAGAGTTGAGTTTACGCGCTCAACCACCCCATTAGTGGAAGGATTATAGGGGGCAGAGAAAGACTGGTGAGACCCCAAGGCTTCAACAACAGAGGTCACTAACTTGGCGTTGAAGTCAGTCCCATTGCCAGAAAACAACGCTTGATAACAACTGTGGAAAAAGAATACATCTTGCAGCAGAATGGCAGCAGTTATCTTGACAGTGATGTCTTTAGTAGGGCAAGCTTTTACCCACTTGCTAAAATGATCAACAGCAATTAGGATAAAGCAGCAAACAAAGCAGGAGCAAGGGAGAGGTCCTACAGCGTCAATACTGAAAGTGTGAAACACGTGTTGGGGGGGACTATCTTGAACTCATTAGCAGCAGCTAGAGGCTGTTGGAGCTGGCAATCATGGCAAATAGAAATAATATCTGAGATCATAAGGCAAAGATTTTCCCAGAAGTAGTCCTTCTGAAGCCAGGCATAAGTCTTGGCAACGCCTCTGTGTCCTGTCTCTTTATGAGCTTAAAGCACCACCAAAAGGCTAAGACTAGGTCTTACATAAGGCAAGCAGTGGTATTATACTTTCTTGAAAAGCTAATTGTCACAAATGAGTGTGTCTTCAGATAATTTAGAAAGGGCAACTAAGACTTCTTCTGTCTTGTTCTCCCACAAAGAAGGATATTCAATTAGTTTATATAACCTGTCAGCCTCAGCAGGGTGTAGAGCAAGGATGGGAATTCTGGACAGTCCATCAGCATTCTGATGTTGAATCCCAGGGCAATGCAGCACAGTGAAGTTGTACCCTTGCAGGCAGAGAGCCTATCTAGCTAGTTGTCCTTCTGGTTCCTTGAATTGTTGTAGCCATTGGAGTAAAGTGTGGTTAGTAGCCACAGTGAAATGGGTTCCATACACGTAATGGCAGAACTGCTTGACAGTATGCAGCACTGCAAGGCACTCTTTCTATGTTACACTGTAATTTTTCTCATGCTTATTCAAGACATGAGAGGTATAAGCTACAGGGTGATCCACACCTTCATTGTCTAATTGAGCCAAGATTGCTCCAATGGCCAGGTCACTAGCATCAGTATTTAGGATGAATTCCTTATTTTAGTCAGGATATACTAGTGTGACAGTTCACATGTTTGATGGTTTGCAGACGGGGCTAATGTTGGCCAAGAAAAAGTTTGGTTGTTTGTTGCAGGTAGAAGCCTAGTAGGTAGCATAGGACTACTAGGGGTAAGTAAGGTAAGCCTAATAGGTAACATAGGACTACTAGGGTAAGTAAGGCCTGTCTGGTAGGTAACATTGGACTACCAGAGGCAGATCTTGCCTCCACCCAGAAGAAGATATTGGCTGCTCTGGGCTAGAGTTCTTAACCTAGCAGGGAACTGTGGCTGCGGAAGGGTGAAGACTGAGATAGCAAGCAGAGAACTTTGTCTGTCTGGGGGAGAGGTTTTGGACCCCTGGTAGGTAACGCAGGCTACCAGGGAGGGGAAGAGCTCTGAGGGCTCTACATACCCTGATATGCTTACAGGAAGTCTGTGAGCAAGCATCCTACCTAACGGACTGGTAGGGTGTCCTTGTTTATGCCCCTATGAGAGCTTTGGGGGAGAACCCAAAGTGAGCATTGGAGGGTATAGATTTTCTTGGAGGTGCCACCAAGGCGGTTTGCTTGGGGAAGTAGGCTGCAGAACTTGGTGTGATCAGGCCTCTGGGAAGTAGAGCTAATTACTCTGCAACTGAAAGCCCAGACTTAATCACCTGGGTGAGTAAAAACAATGGCATAGACTTAATTGATCTATGGTTGGATGGCCTAAGTGGAATGCCACTTGCAAGGGCCCAGTCAAACGCCAGTTCAATGTAGACTCATGCCTGGGTCTAAAGGTTCTGGTAACAGTGACTGAGATAAAGAACCATGGTGGTTCACAGAATCAGCAGAGAAGACTAGTAAGAAGGACTGTTTGATCACAGCAAAGACTAGTTGAGGGACTGTTGGTCCATATTGAAGTTTGGAACCAAAATGGTTCATTGTGCAGGTAGAACCAAGATGGTTCCTAGTGAGGATAAGTTGAAGGGCTCAGAGATCATGATGGAGGAGTAGTTGGTCATGATAAAGGAGTATCCAGAGGACTAATAAGCTGTTGAAAGACTGGAATGATCTGTTTGTTGTCTAAGATGAACTGATTACTGGTTAAGCTGAAGAGCTGGAATATGAGCCAGTTGAAGGATCAGAAGATGATGATGAAGAACTGGTGGTCTGGAGAAATGAGCCAAGATTTTGCCAAATTGATTTGCTGAAGTGGGAAAATGTAGAATGTTTTGCCTTGGTTTATTATTAAAATCAATAAGGAATGTGAATAGAAGTGTGGGTAAGATATTTATTTATTAAGTTCCTAGGATAGATGAAGTATATTGTTATGAGTGCTGGATACAAAGTTGTTTTAGTGGGACGTTTTCCTTGGATTTTACAAGATTTTTACATATATGGGGAAAACGTTGAAGAGGTCCAGAAAGAACAATTTAAATAGTATTCTACTATTTAAATGGGTTTAGGTTGAATGCAGGTAGAAATGGTGCCAGAATAATGGACTGGTTAACGCTTTGGTGCGCAAAGAGTTGTCAATTTGAGCAATTTGAGCTGTGGAAATTATTTTCATAGTTGGATCCCGGTGGAACTTCAGAAATGATCTATTTCTCGCTCTGTATTCATTGGTTGAGTTCTGGAGGGTTTCCTGATGAAAATGATTAGTTGGAAGCCAAAAGCTTAAAGTATAAGCAAGAAAATAGTGAATTAATACTTTAAGCTTTTGAGAAAGTAAGTATGTAAGCTTAAGTTATTATAAAGAAAAGTGAGCGGCAATGGTTTAAGCTTCTGAAGAAAGCTATTTTGAAGGTGGAACCGTTGGGAAAAGGACACTATAAAAAGGCAGCTGGCTGGAAAGTTATGTGGTCTTTTAGAAGGTCTTTTGGAGGTCTTTCTGGGTCTTTGACGGGATCTTTCTGAGGCCTGAGTTTCTGCAAAGAGGTTTTGGAAGCCTTTTGATCACCAGCAGGAGCTTGGTTGGACTGATACAACCCAAGATAATGGAGCAGGAGCCCAAGAATAAGAAGCTGGATCCTAAGTGCAGCACTGGAGTCAAAGTTTAAGGTGCTGGAGTCCATGTTTAAGGAGCAGACGTCCAAGACTGAGGTGCAGAAGTCCAAGACCAAGTACAAGGAGTCCAAGATGTTGTTGGAGGACTCCAAGTATTGGCAAATCCATATTGTTTCCTTGACCCCCCGGGCCATATACCAGAAGGTTTCTAAGGGGATCTTCCTTTTGAGAGTGAATAAAAGCCTATTTTGACCCCTATACATATTTCTTAGATACATTTTCCCTTACTAGAGAATGACAATCCCTTCTAGCTGGTCCCTGGCTACAATCCAGGACACACTTTGGGGACTGGTGGACAGGAATCTCACAACTAGGATGGAAGACTCTTTGAGTTTTTGTTTGAGAGTTTCAAAGGCTTGTTGCTGGCTGGAGGTCCATTTGAAAGGGACATTATGCAGTAGCTGGACCAAGGGTTTGCTAGTGTCAGCAAAATCAGGGATGAATTGACTGTAGTATCCCATCATGCCCAGAAAGACTTGAACTTCTTGCAGGTTGATAGGAGGAAGCATTTTGTCAATGGCCTCAACTTTCTTAGTCATGGGTAAAATTCCTGTCTGAGTCACCTTATGTCCCAAGAATACAAGGCATTCCTTGAAGAAGGCACACTTAGATGGTTTTAACTTAAGATCAGCTTCTCAAATATTTATGAACACTTCCTTGATATGGGCCAGGTGGTTGGTAAAGGTAGCACCAAAGACAGTTATTTCATCTAAGTACACTAGGACACATGAGAGCTTCAAATCACAGAGAACAGAGTCCATGGCTTGCTGGAAAGTTGCTGGAGCATTGCAGAGTCCTTGCAGCATTTGTTTAGGCAAAAACAACCCCTCAGAAGTGATAATGACAGCCTTCTGTCTATCCTTGGGGGAGAGATTAACTTGCTAGTATCCAGAGGCCAAGTCCATAGCAGAGAAGAATTGGGGCCCCCAAGGCGGCAGAGAGTATCATCAATGCATGGTAAGGGGTAGGAATCCTTTTTGGTCAAGGAATTCAGTTGTTGGTAGTCCATCACAATACAATGACCTCCATCCTTCTTTTTCAGTATGAGCAAGGGGGAGACTCATGGACTTTGGGAAAGGGCAAGCAGTCCAGCATCTAGAAATTGTTTGAGCTCTTTAGACACCTGAGCATCCTCCACACAGCTGCGGCAATACAGTTTAATGAAAAAGGGGGGAGCGTCACCAGCATCAATCTGGTGAATGACGCCTTTGAATAGACTGTAATCAGTGCTATCCTTAGCAAAAATATCCGCAAACTTATCCAGTAGGTCAAGCACCTCTTTCTGTTGAGCCGGAGATAGCTGCAGGAAGTCTTGAGCAGTGAACAATGATAGAACTTGGGACTCATCCTCAGGTAGGTTAAAGTCCTGGAATGTACCAAAGGGATGTAGTGATAAGAAGTCAGGAGCATTCAACAACTTGCCATAGCCAACAACCTGCCCTCTAGACACATGTATGAGGAGAGCAGTTAATTTGACAACCAGCAATTAAACAGGGTCTTTATGAGAGACATCCAAGATTCCTGGACAGAGATAGGTTTAGTTGCGTCCTAGTGAGAGA
Source organism: Entomophthora muscae (assembly GCA_014839935.2). NCBI lineage: Eukaryota > Fungi > Entomophthoromycota > Entomophthoromycetes > Entomophthorales > Entomophthoraceae > Entomophthora > Entomophthora muscae. The sequence continues at coordinate 322,690 of QTSX02005026.1, forward strand.
GGAGAGTATAACTCTAGGAACGTACATCCAGGTAGCTCATACAATATTTGGGGTCTAGGATAGCCTGAGATTCAGGGGGAATAGTTACAATGTAAGTGGCCAAGAGAGGAATCCCTTCAGACACAGGACAAGCAATAAGAGGGCACTTCATGTTAGAGGAATGGGTACATTATTTTAGAGTGAAAACACCAGTGGGATATTCTAAGGCACATGTCTTGAGGTGCTTCCCGGGAACTTTAACTTGCTCTTCAAAGATCAGAGAAACTCATACCCTAAGATAGAGAGGTAGCTGTTCTTTAAGTTGATGATCTCATTGTATTCCCTAAGGAATTGAGTACCAACTAGGAGGTCATAGCTCTCATTCTCCAAGACAACGGCAGATGTGGCCAAGAGTAGTTTTCCAAACTGCATGGGAAGAGCAGAATAAGCTCCTATAATGTGAGTCATGGATAGCCCAACTGTGCCATATGGCTGGTGATAGTTAAGGTTGGTGAAAAGTTTGAGCTTCTTGACAAGCTTTAAGGTGACAGCATTAACAGGAGATCCAGTGTCCAGAACAGCCCTAATTTTTACCTTTTGAATGGATATTTCCACACAAATTGTAGTACAACCAAAGGGAGGGAGGGAGGACAGCCATAATGTTTTGGGCTTCTGCCAGTTCTTTGCCCCACTTTTTGATCCTGCATCTTAGGCCCAGGAATTCCTTATAGACTTTCTGGAGAGGAAGTAATACTGAGACCTTTTTGAACACAGCGTCAGCAATCTCAGCAGCTTCCTCAGAAGATTTGACAAGCACGGGAGATCTCTTGGCTTGAGTGAGGTATGGGCAAGAGACAACCTCTTTGTCTTCAGGCAAAGGCTTTGCGGTCATTGTAGTTTTCTCAGAACATAGCTTATAAGGGACTGCAATAGTTTCAGGGACAGCCAGGACTGAATACCCATAGGCTTTGGGATCTTTCATATCAGAATTGTCCATTTCAGAGTCATCAGAGATTTTTTGAAATAGCAGCAGAATGGAAGGAGCTTCAGTGTCAGCAGGCTCAGAGTCAGTGATGGAGGGGGGAATCAAAGTAGACTGGGAAGAATTGTCAACTGAGAGCGTCTCTACCTCTAGGTTGACTTTTCTTTTCCCGCCTGCTCTTTAGGATCAGCTCCTTCAACTTGAGGATTGGTGCAGACCCAGGAATGGTGTTTTATCTGTCCACATTTATGGCAACCCTGACAATAAGGAGAATTCTGCAAGTTTATGGTGAGGATACATGGACCACATGAAGACAATCCAGAGGTAGAGGTAGCACAATTCTCCCACACAAATTCCCCAGAATGGGTAAGGTGCATATCCTGCAACAGTGTCTTTATGCTCTTCATGGAAGAAAGCATGGCTTTATGGGCCTTATGTAGAGACACAGGAGCTGGTTAACCTTGAGGGCTTGAGTGCAAGACATGTATGCTTCATGTGTAGTCAACTGGCGGCTTGTGATCAGTTGTTGTCCTTTCATGTAGAATCTATCTGCAAATTCAGCTAGAGTCTCCCTAGGTTTGAAAGCAATGTGCATGAAGGCGTCCTTCTTCACTTTCAAACTAAGGTCACCACTGAATTTGTCAATCAGAAGTTGCTTCATATCTTCCCAGGTCTCAATAGTGGACAGCTCTGGCACCACTACCTCTTGAAAGGTTGGATGCAGACAGGTTAGAATGTGTTCCTTTTTGACCCTATCTGAGGCTCTTTTTATGGCAGTTTTGTAGATAGTTAGGAAAGCTGCAATGGTCGAGGTTTTGGGGTCAAAGACTTGCTTAAAGTTAGGCTTGAAATGTGCTTCTGGGGTCAGGCCACCATTGTTGCTATTGGGTACATTTATGTGTGGGGATAATTCTGCTTTGGATTCAGTGGGGGGCTGTCTGGCCCACAGTTGGTAAACACTTTCCTCAAGGGTAGTAAAGGTTTCAGCAGTGCAGATGCCTGTATTATTAGCTAGGATAGTCTGCTGCTCAGTAACATCCAGGCGCTGACCCTGTGCTGTTAATACCAAGGACAGTTCAGCCAGTTGGGATGTAAGAGACAGACCCACCAAAAGGCAAGGGGCAAAGTTGACATTCACAGAATTGGTTAACTCACTCATTTCTTGTACGTCTTTATCAAGCTCATAGTGGTCTTGTTTCAAATGATCTGCCTCATTAGCTAGAGCTATCAACTCTCTAGCACAGTGAATGCGGGGGCTCCTGACAAGCCAGGGCAACAGCCATCTTCACCAGCAACCCCGGTTAGACTAACAACAGAAACCATCACCTAATGCAGGGTAGCAACCTCTTGTTGTAAGTCAGCAACCTGAGTTGTCAGAGCAAGCACTTGAGGATCAGGCTGAGGGGCTTTGGTAGGGCAATCTTGACTGCAGGTGGATGCTTTTAACTCTCAAATGGCATCCCATAGTCTCTATTCTCTATCCATTAACTCATCAGATGGAGGAAAATGCAGGGCATCTGGTCTGGAGGTAGATAGTTCATTTACTTGAGTCTGGAGTTTGGCAATGATAGCAGCAGTGGCAGCCCTTTCTTGATTGAATTCCTTGCTAAGTTTGTGGAGGCCCTTTGCAGCATGGAATACTACTTGCTGTAATTAGTCAAAGGAGTAAGCACTAAAATTGTTGAGTTGCTGCAAATTTTTTTCAAATTGGTGAGATAGGCATTTAGAGTGGAATCTACTTGGGTGCATCAGGGCTGTTCCAACTGGTGAAACTCATTTAGACGCTCTTTGACATACTTAGGGATGGACTGGCGTATTTTTTTGATGGAATTGACCAAGCAGGATTAGGAGGTGGCAGAGTCACGCTGATTATCTGATACTAAGGAAAACAGGGAGTGGAACCACTGCTGGTAGGCTGTGAACTGATCCCAGTGATGATGGACAGCAGCTTGTAGAGATCAAATCTCCTGGACGTGGAGCCCTAATACCATTTGATGATAGGCTAAGGCGGTTGTACAAAGGATAGCAATAAGTGTTCAGAGGAGCCAGCTGCTGAGAGGAGATGCTGTGGAAATTATAGAGCTACAATCTATTCATAGTATTCTGTTCAGCTGAACTGAAGCTGGAGGCAAGGGATGGCCTCATCACAGGCTAACCCAAGAACTACCGCCATGACTTGTCTCAAGTCAGGGGTACCTAAAGGGTAGGCCACTAGGCGGGGACCATTTCAAAGGTTCAGCACAGTAGGGACAATAAGCAGGTTATCACTGTCTTCCTCAATAGGAGGACTGGTAATTTCAGGCTAGTTAGTTCTTGTATGAGAGGAGGAAAAGGTCCTGAAAACGTGGTTGCAAAAGGGATAACTGAGGGGCTTATAGCCCCTGTAGTGAGCACCATTTTTGTTGTGATCTGAGGCGTGGCACAGAGTCACAACAGGAAATCCTAACCTTAGGACTGTATTTGTACTTGTGGCCCTGATTTAATAATATCTGCTAGAAGTGGCTAGAGAGGCGCTAAAGTACGCAGAGACACAAAGACAAAAATGTGAATAGAACTTAAATTTAATTGGTAGAAGTGAAATAGAATATATACTGTGTAGCTGTACCACAAAACAGTACATGGACAGTAGGATCACTCACCACAAGCATGAGTGGGGCAAGTGAGATGCGTAGAATCAGGAAACCAAACAATTGAATTTCCCAATTTAGAGCTAGCCTCATTTTGAAGGGCAAAAGCAAAAGAGAGGGATTTGTAATCAAAATAACCCATCAAAGGCAAAATCAAAACATGGTATATGTTAGCATTCACAACACTCCAAGAAGCCACTATTACTATCAATTTAAACTCATAGTTTTTTGTAAATTTTCATGGTTTAGCTAACAAGTTCTTGCTGCAAGGTTGCCATTCAAAATAATAGTAAGAACAATGATTCACCTTGAATTATTATTCAATTCTGCCAGAGGCATTTATACCTAGCTCTTGGGCTGAAGCCTGCAGTATAGAGAATTGATAAACTGGCCAGATGTCAAGAATAACATTTTAATACTTGTATTGAAACCCCCATAATTAAATCCTGACCCTCCAGAGATGACTTTCTCCAACCAGGATGGGTGGGGACTTGCCAGCCAGTTGAGTCACAGACTCAAGTTGTTGAATTACTCCACAACCTGCCAGCTTGTTAAAGGAGATTCCCCAAATGGTCACCTGATTGCCACCAGCTGTATGCCACTGAGAACCCAGACCTACTCAGAGGCCAAGGCTTGCCTAAAAGAGGTTAAGATGAGACCTGATACTGGCACTTCCAATAAGCACCAGCTGCTGCCAGTCTCCAGCCCAGAATTGGCAACACAATTGGTTGGCTCAGATGATGTAGAGAACAGACGCAGCAGAACAAAGCATCACCACTTCTGTTCACCAGAGCTAGCCCAACCAGGATCAGATGCCCTCAAAACCCTGCCTAAGGCCCATGGCCCACTGGCAAAATGTCCACCAAACTGAAGTCCACAAAAATTGAAGAAGCAAAATCATATGGTATAAAAACCCTGGCAGTATGGGAATGACTATATTGTCATTTTTGATAATAAAGATTTATGAACTGCTGGTTCCAGCAAATTTTACCCTATTTAGTCTTAGTGGTTTCCCACCTCAACTCTAGTCAAGTAGACAACAAGGCGCTCACCCTCTCTAGTGACTAACCTGCCAACCCACTACCAGTGCTGTACTGTCCCCCTGGAGCACCTTTTGGACCAGTGAATTTTAACCAAATACCCCCAAACCCTGCCTGCCTACCTGGTTCCTATGATTCCACCTCTGACCCCACAACCCAACCACCTAACAGAACCTGCCACAAGACCACTTCCACCCAGATATTTGGAGTAATCTATATTACTCTAACAGGTTTGATGGACTCCATGGTGCACAACTCTGGCCCTTGGTCCTTACTTGGGTGGTCCCTATCTTACATTATAAAGTTAGCACTCATTCTATGGTGAGCATTACCTGCTGGCCCAGTGATACTCCGTCCCAAGTCACCCAATGCCTATATCTATGACTGTCTTACTGATACCAGATAAGAGTAGAAGTACCTTATGTCATCTGAACAAGAGGGCTTCAAACCCTTATGGAAAGAAATCTCCTTGGAAAAGAAGAGTAGACTTATACATCAAATCCTGATAGAAAATAAAGCTATTTATTTCTATCTTTAATGACTACTAAGCTGTCTTCTAGTAGTAAGAAGTCTCCAAGAACTTGACTATGAATATCAGTACTTGTGGAAATTTTAGTAGCCGCCTCTGTTGGTAATGTTTTTTATATTTAAGACTATTGTTTGCATACTTTTTCTTTCAAGCTCAACGCCACACCGCCAGCTTGCTGTATGTAGACCCCAATTGGTAGTTGATATCTGTCCTCATGCAGATCCCTTAATAAACAACATGAATAACATTAAACTTAAAAGCTCTCCATGGATATAAAATTTTAACATATTAACTAATAATAATAAGGATAAATAATCAATTATCTCTCATATTACCAGGTAAAAACTAACTTCAAAATTAAAATATTTTAAATTTCTACAAATTAAAAACCTAACAAATTGATATACATAGAAAAAATTATTAACAAATATAAAAAATGGGTATCATATGTCAATTATTTAGTAGAACTCATATAATTACCACTAGAAATATCATATGTTTTGCTAGTAAAATAGTAAATATAGGATAAGCTATACTATTTCAAGTATTATAACACTTATGAAAATTGACAGTTATGCCTAAAAAGTTGGTGTTATTTAAAAAATTAAAATATAAATTTACAATTAAAGGTAAGAAAGGTTTATTATTTGTGCTTTGTAGTCTTTTTCATCTTGATCCTTTTGAGACAAGAAGATTCAATGAGCTCAAGCCGCTTCTTGATCTTGGAAGACTGTACTTCACCTTGGTGGTATTATGAATGACCATGGTGATTAGGGTGGAATTGATGGAGGGATCAGTTTGGGGTACCTAGTTGGCAAGGTACCACATCTTGGAGATGGGCTTCTCCTGCTCATTCTGTAAAATGAAAAATAAATTCCTGGAATTGGGGTTCATATCAAAGTTGCTTTTGAGGTGCCTATGATAGACCTCAAGAGTAGAGATTGTCTTCAGCTCCCTTTTAAGTGCGTCTCACTTGACATTCCAGAACCATTTGCTATAGTCGTTTTGCTCTGTTTGGTTACCACTTTGCTGATCCAATGAGGCTCAAAGTACCCAAGAAGAGGTAAAGACTCTGTATGGCTCTATATTTAATGATTCTTGTTGAAAATCTTAAATCCTTGTGCAGTATGTTTAGGATTTAAAAAAGCCAGGGCACAAAATTGTGACAGTAAAAATTTCATGTGTCTAAGGTATCACTGCAGCTCAATATACTAAGATCAACATTAGCTTGTACATTGCAAGCAACTGCTTAATATAGAATAAAAGTGTTACTGCTTCACTTCCTTGTCAAACAGCTGCTTATATGCATTTAAGTGAGCAGTATCAAAGTACATAACACATATTTGCAGAGCAAGAGCTCTAATCCTGACCTTTTCCTTAGTGTTCAGGATGGATAGTTCCTTATTGATATACAGGGGCTAGCACAGATGTGGATAATGATCTTCTGATCATTCTAAGTTGAGGGAAAAAAACAAGGGCATAGCAAAGGATTTTAAATATCTAGTTTAGATGACCTTGTTAGCCCTAGTGAGGAGCATAAAGCTAGAGAAATTGCCTGATAGTATCTAGGCATAGAAAATCCTGGTCTGGTAAAGCATACTGGGGCAGTTGGCAAAGTAGACATTGACTAGTCAGGTTAAAACAATTTTTAATACAGATAGCTTATTTGTGTTGCATAGAAGACAATCCTGTTCTTGACCACTATTCAATTGTTGTTTAGGAGCAAAAACTCTCTATTTAACATATTCTGAAGCTCAGGGGTGAGCTCCAGCTCAGAAAAACATCATAAGCTGTAGGGAAAGTATTAGCAGTAAACCTATTAATTATAAAATTTGCAAGCTGCTCTTTTTAGGCAATAACTTTAGGTTGTTGGGCTTCAATATTTTAGGGCCTTGATTAAAAGGTCAGATATCTGAAGTTTGGAGGAAATAGGAATTATTTTTAAAAATTACCTCTTGATCATCTTTTTAATCAGATGATTATGAGGTTTTACAATTTTCCACACTCTCTCTCTGCTGTTAACTTTTCCCAGCCCTCTGTGTTTAAGCAGGCACTGAAAGTTTTACTGTAAGTTCAGAATCTAAATGTAAAAATGTGGGATTGTCAAATCCTTGGTCCAAATTTTGAATCACTTTTGTGGGATGGCCTTTTTAATTAAATTGAACTCTTTGTATTTTTATTTGAATTTTTAAAATGTGGGAACTCATAGACACTTTGCAAAGTTCAAGTCAAACTGCATATTTCTAATGGACAAAATGAATTAACTGGAATCAGATTTAAAGCGTTCAAATCCATCAACCATTTTCATTAAGTTTACTATGTTTTTTGGAATTGCAGGATTGTCAAATCCAAGAACCAAATTTCAAATCACTTTTGAATGGCACTAGTAAACTCAGATATTAATTGCTGGAACTGAAACCAAATTTAATGTACAGTAAGCACACTAGGAAACACCAACCCAAATCAAGAAGCTCCACAATGACTAAAATCAAACTAAAAATTCAATCTCAATAGCCATGTTTAGACATAAAAAGTGATTAAACCTTAAAATCATCCAAAACTGGAAAGGATACAATATTATACACTTCAAATTATGGATATAGAATTTTTTTTACTATTCAAGGCTGAATCAAGAGAGAACAACTACTCACAACTAAACCAATAAATCCAAATAAATACATATTTAATCTAAAATATTTTTTTATTTTTTTATAGACCATTAATCACATTCCCAACCAGCTCCTGCACCAACCTGCAGGTCAGCCTGTTCACAAGGACGTCCCAGAAGGTCCAAGGACAAACCCAGAACCCAACTTAAGGGGAGTCATGCCAACACACAAGCCTCCCAAGGTGTCAGTGCCAGCCACCACCTCCTGCACCAACTTGCAGGGCAGCCTGTTCACAAGGACGTCCCAGAAGGTCCAAGGACACCCAGAACCCAACTTAAGGGGAGTCATGCCAACACACAAGCCTCCCAAGGTGTCAGTGCCAGCCACCACCTCCTGCATCTCAAGCCAGGAACAGTAGCCTGAATCCAAGACAGAAGTCACTCTCAAGACCTGCCACAATAGTCTCCTATATAAAGGTCATCAGGAACACTGAGGTTACTCACACCTTCACTGTGTACCCAGTTATCACCTGGCCCCGCACTCTTGATCCAACAGTTGCCACTTCCTGCCCCACGTCTGTGAAACCACCTATGAGCCATTGGCCACAATTGAGGAGCCATCTGCACCTGTGTTGTATCCCACCATTGATGGTGCCAGCGCAACCAAGCGTGATCCCACCTTCTACACAAAGATCCCCATCCTCTGTGTTGATCCTGATAGCCAGGATACCGCAGTACCTGCCAAGGGCCAGCGTTGGTTGACAGATAGTGAGTGTGAAGCTCTCCTCAACTGCTTGAATGGGGGAATGACGGTTCAGAATATTTTGTCTTAATTTGGTGTCTTAGCCAGATACATTTCCAACATCAACACCAAGTATGGCAACACCAGGAAAATTGCAAAATCTGCCAAGGCTAAGCGGCAGCCCAGCCTACTTCAGCCCAGCCATCTCAAGGCAATCAAGCAGTTGGTTACCAAGGATTGCCACCTGGACTCACTTGCTGTCCAATCAATGCTTGCCACAGAGTTCAGGATTTTTGTTTCTAAAACCCTTGTATACAAAGCAATGGTCAAATTTGGCTTCTTGTGGAAGGTGCTTGCAGTTTCTCTGTACAACAGAAACAATGAGAAGACCATCAAGGATCAAAGCATTTATTCAAAGACATATCTGGCCCTAAAGGAGACAGGGAATGTCCAGTTCTCCTACATTGACAAATTGTTGTTTTCCTCCTCACTCAGGTCTAGGCATTGGTGGGTTGAGAAGGGGTCCAAGGACAGCGTAGCCCATTGTGCAGCTGTCTGTTCCCAGACATATTTGATGGTTGCTCTTCTGGGTTCTTGTAGTTTAGATCAATTCCAGATGATTAAAGGCCCCCATAATAGCAGGACATTTCTTGATTTTCTCCAAACTGTCAAGGAGTATCTCTGAATCAATTACCGCAGTACAACCAACATTTTTGTGTTGGATAATTTTGGGCTCCACAAAGTGGATCTGGTTGTGTCTGAGTCCCCCCATAAACAAAAACAGCCATACCTCCAGCTACCAACTTACCAATTGTTCAATGAGACTTCTCTTCCTCCTGCCATATTCCCCATTCCTGAATCCAATTATGGAGGTCTTTGGGTGGATCAAAAATAAGGTGAAGAAAGGCCTCCCTCAGAACACCAAAGATCTCTTCAACATCCTTGAGGTCAGTCAATTTGCAATGCCACCTGATGTGGTGGCGGCTTTTTACAAGCACTCAGAATCCTTTCTCCCCAAAGCCCTGGCCTCTGAGCCAATCAGATAAATGGGCGCTCCTGATTTTTTTAATGGGGCTTGAAAAAAATACTTTATGTTATAAGGATGTGATATTTGATTGTATTATAGACATATAAGAATATGTAAAAAAGGTAAGTAAAATTAATTATACTAGATATAGAGACACATATTTTTATTATAATGCACTAAATGTTGTATTGACTGTTGCGCTAACAAATAAATAGATTAAAAAAGATAGAAATAAATTAATTTTATTTAAACAATTGTGAATCCTTGTTGGTACTTTGGCTTTTTAAAGCCACAAATTGGACCTTGCAGTTCATCATCTGATCCTTATTATTTCAGTGCCACTATAGCCATAGGACACAGAAACCAATGATTTTTATGTATTGCTTACTAATTATTACTTAGGACGCAGGTCAAGCATATCAAATATATTTATCAAATTGTATTACAAGGGAAAGGTAATTTGAGTTCTAAACAATCACTTGTTTAGAACAATAGTAGAGTGGGCCGCATGATGCAGATAAATTCAATTCCTGTTGTTTGCCTATGTAATAAATGAACCTGTACTCAACAAGCTAGTAAATAAAAACATTTTAACTTAGTTTTTATTATTTGATGTGGTTACAACTATAACTAATGTCTTGTAATATATTTAGATATATTACTATTATAATTTACCTATTAAAATTTAAAACGATCTTAAAATAAAAAAGTAAAACTATAATTATAAATCTTAAAATTTATCTATTTTAGTTTAAATATTTTTTAAATATTAAAATTTATATATTAAAGTTTCTATATTTTTATTTAATTGTGAATTATTTAATATTGAAATATTTAATATTAAAAGTTAGATATTAAAATATTTAATATTAAAATATTTAAACCAAAATTTTAATAATTAAAATAAAAATTTAAAAAAAATTAAGTTGCAAGGGAAGATGATTTATTAGGGGGATGTAAATTGCTAAGGGGGATGCAATTATTCCTGGGTATTATTCCCCAAAATTATATTTTCTGCTGATGCGTCCAATTGGGACCACATACTCTTCTGTACGTGGTGGACAACTCTGGCACCAATTGCTAGAGGGGTGGCGCTCAACACCCTGGTGATGGCTGAGTGTCTTATAAAAGACAATATAAAAAGCAAATTGACAAGGAGTTGGTTCTCTGGAGGTATTGTGTACCTGTACAACAAAGCTAACATAAAACAGTCATATAGGACATGCTCTATGGTTAGATAGCCCCATGGTGTCTTCATTTTATCCAGTGCCAGCCAGCAGACGTCCATTTGAAGGGGGACATCCTCCAGCTTCTTCACGTTGGCCTTCATAATGCAGTGTAGTACTACCCCAAGGTAAACAGCAGGATGTAGTCACAGTGAGGTATAGATTTCTGCAAATAAGCAGAATTTCTTGTAGATTATAACTAATTGATTTTTATAGGCCCTGTTTGAAAAATTGAGTAAAGGAGAATTGGGCATTTTTGAGGCATCCACAACCCACACCTCTGCAAACAATATGAATAAAGGTTTCATCTTATTGACTAAAAATGCATCACCTGTTTGATTTGATATTGATTTTATTAAATTATTAAATATTGCGGCTTTGATGTTTTCTTGTGGAATGTGAAATTGACTTTTTTAGGTTTATTTCATATGTGTTCATAGTTGAAAATGGAAAACGTTCAAGGCATTCAAATATATATTTGTCAAAATTCATGTTGACATTTATTTGGATATCCATCATTCCTTTGAAGTTGATACTTGTACTCACTTCATAGGCTTCTTTGACCCTGGTTGAGCTTCCTTCTGGCGCTTTGAGTTCCCTATTCATTGCATCTTTTGTTGCATATTAATTGATGTTATCTTGTACTATTTTATTATTTATTTTACAGGGGCTACCAGTGATTGGTAACCCCTGCAGAACCAACTTGGCGTAAAAGCTGCCACTTCCAAATCTTGTCCCCATCCCTAGTTATAACTAAAGTAAATACAAATAAAGCATAAAAAGACTTACTGATTGTTTCCCCTGTGGTCCCCTCAGCCACAGGCGCCCATTCATCAAACTTCATGAGTGTTGGCTGTTCTTCATTTGTTTTTCTGGGTTTGATTTTCCTTATTTTCTGTGTTAATTGTGTTTCCTCTTGATTTTCATTAGTTGAATTTTCTTTGTTTTTTGAGGCACTCCTGCTTCTTAAATGTATTTTGTTTTCATCTGTTTCCATTTGATTATTTCCCTCTTTTTTGGTATTTTTCCTGTGGGATTTCAGTTCCTTCAATCAGTTTGATCTTCTTATTGTTTTCTTTGGCCCCCTGCCAGAACTCCTACAAATTGTAGGCCACGTCATTGAACTTCAGGCTTGATAGGATTGCTCCCTGTAGATTAAGCAACACTTCTTTGTTCTTTTTGTCTATAATATTTCCTATTTTATTCAGAGCATCTTATTTTGGCTGGATTAGTGGCTGGCCCTCTTTACCCAGCTTTCCTGTTACTATTTCCCTGATATTTTTTTATTTCAACAACCTTTTGCAGGTGTGCTTCTAATTTGTTTATCAAGCTATAGATATTTGACATTTTGTTTGATTTACATCAAAAAACTGGTTTATAGTACTACCTTCAACGCGTGAATATTTTTCATCATTATTAATAAATTAAAGACCATAAATGTAAATATTGCATTAGAATATTGTAATTAGATGTCAACTCTTGATATTATATTATTATATACATAACAATTCATTTTTTTAAATAAAATTCATTGTAAACAGGGCCTTTTTCATTGTAATTTATTTAAATTGACTGTGTTTATATTAGAGAGCCATTAATGCTTAGCATATTATTGATACATAGTGCATTTTACAGCCTGTATATTTACCTATTGATAATATTTCTGTAAACTTTCCAGTCAGATTTTGCAAGGTAATAAAAATGTAATGTGTTAATAGAATACTGTTTATTATCATTAATTTATTAATCTATTACATTATCATTACCTTGCAAAATCTGACTGGAAAGTTTACAGAATTATTATCAATAGGTAAATATGCAGGTTGTAAAATGCACTATGTATCAATATTATACTAAGCATTAATGGCTCTCTAATATAAACACAGTCAATTTAAATAAATTACAATGAAAAAGGCTAAGTTTACAATGAATCTTATTAATCAAAATACATTGAGTTATGCACATAATTTCTAAATATCAAGAGTTTACGTCTAATTGCAATATTCTAATGCAATATTTACATTTATGGTCTTTAATTTATTAATAATGATGAAAAATATGTATGCTAATAATTTTAAGTTATTTGTAAAATGTACAACATTGTATTAATTATGGGAAATTTTGATAATGTAAAAAGAAAATATTATTAATTATGAATTGAAAGAGAGATATTAATTTTAATAAGTTGTCACAAAGAAAAGATTTATTTACTAATCAAAGGACAGGAAGGGGAGGCAATGGGCAGAATCAACATTTCCTTCATCTGCGCCTGTGAAAGGAACAGCATCAGAGATAGTGGGGGGATTTTAGTAGTGGCTTGGGACTCAGGGTTGGAACGTGGGTGGCTTGATGGGGGGTTGGGGAGGCAGGGTTTGCTGACTGAGAAGGGGCAGAAAGAGCATTTGCTTCAATTTCTTGAATTCTTCTTCTGTCACATATATGGGCTTGACAAAACAGATGGACTGGCGTGAGGGGAGGCAGGGCCCTTTCTTGACTTATCACTATCACTTGCATAGAAGATGATGAGATCAGATAAGTCCTGGACGGACACAGAAGGGAAAAGCTCATACCCCTTATCAATTTGGGTGCATAGTTTGTTGTAGATGGCAGGCTTTAAGCGCCTGAGGGCAAAACCAAAATTTTAGAGACATACATCTTCAAGATGCATGTTGGCGTGGTTGATGGGGTAGGACCAACAGGTATGCCCCACAGCCCTGATTTCTTGGGTTGCCCATTCCTGCTGCTCTATCTCTGCACTCAGGTAACTGTGTGCACAGCTTGTTGGGTAGTTCACTCCTCCAGCATGGCCTTGAGCTCCATCTGGCTGGCATACTCATCTGCGGTGTTCAATATCTTGGAGTAGAGATTGACGCCCAATGGGGAAACTGCCAACAAAACCCCAATAAAACAATGCAAGATTGGGCCGTGCTTGTAGATGTCAGATTGGATATGCTTTTGCCAAAGTCTTGAATACTTGCCAAATTCTTGGTATACAACAAGAAAATGACGTCATTACAGGCCTTCATTGCCCTTCCTTTGATAAAATTGATGATGATAGAATCATAGGAGTTGATGTCTACCAAAATGGGGTCACTAGGAACCTGATTGGATAAGAGTCTGGTAATAACCAAAACTCTGTGCATGCACAAATTGACTGTTCTTTTATTGGTTAAAATGCCCTGGAGTTCCAGTTGGAGACAAAACTGGACCAGGGGCATCTGCAGGTCACATTCCATAATGGCCATCATAAGGGGATGGGCTGTGTCACCTTTGGTTGAAGTATGGGCACCAGTCAGGGTCTTCTTGGTAGGGGGGCCACAATTGGCGTGGGCTTGCAGGGTTGCAGCCACAGTGGACTTTGCAAAACCCATCACAACTGCAATTTCCCCAAGGGACATAAGCATCCCTTTTTTGACCATTTTGAGTACAATCTATGGAGTGATTAATTTTCTTCTGCGTCTTGCAGGCTGATTGGCTGGAGGCAAGGTGTGTTTATCTTGGGAACTGGTCAATGTCATCTGATTGGCTGTTTTGGGATTTGTGGCTCTCTGGGTGACCCCATGGCTCACTTGGTTGATTCTGGATGCTAGTGTTGCTGTATTATTTGGGTTAGCAGCTGCCTGTGCATGATGGACAAACAGGGCCATGCTTGAGGACGTTGGAGAAAGAACACACTCCTGGGTGGTACTTGCAGGGGGGCTGTGGGTTGGGAGTGGCCACAGACAGAGGTTTCACCGTTAAGAGACTCAGTGTAGCCCTGTATGATTTTTTCAAGGCCAGGGAACAGCTCATTGACTTGGTTGGTGTTGGAAGAAGACATACTAATTTTTTATTAAAAAACTTAAACTCAAAAAGAGGAGTGTATATTTTAGTTAATTTTATTGTTATATATGTTAATTTTGTGAATATTATGATCTAAATTTTAGCCATCCTAAAATGGAATAGGGTTATTTTTGGGAATGCCTAGATTCCTAAAAGAATTAGCACAAATCCACACTAGAACCTTTGACATCCTTTTTGAGACACCCATAAATTATATTTATTTCAAAATCCTTGCAATTATAATTTGAAACTTGGTTCTTGGATTTGACAATCCCGCAATTTCATATTTGTTAAGTTTTACATGATGTCTATGATTTGTTTGACATACAGGAAATATTAAATAGTAAATTAAAATCCCACATTTCTGATTCATGTATCCTGCATTTGTTTACTGAGTTTTTTCTTTTGCTAGTTGAGTTATCTGCTTGAGGGATTTGAAATCTGCCAATTTAAATAAATCAAAAAAAGTTGAATTAAATGGTTAATTTTATTTAATATTTTAATTTTCACTCAGCTGAGTTGCCTGCTAGAGTGATTCAAAATTTGGACCAAGGATTTGACAATCCCGCATTTTTACGTTCAGGTTCTGAATTTACAGTATCCTTGCACACAAAGGGCTTAGTTTTGATTATTGCTTTTCTTATTTTAGTTTAAGATGTAAACCTTGTCATTAAATCCAGGTTTCCCCTTAATTGTCATAATGGGGAAGTACTTGGGGAAGTGCTTTGAGACCTTGAGCTTCCCAATCACATTGCAGGTTCTGTGGATGATCAGAAAATCCCAAGTCATATGGCCAGTAGCCTTAAATCTCTTTTGTACTCCTTGAAAACCTCTTGATGATCAGAAGTAGAGAAGGGAGTGAAGAAAAAGCCCTGATAGGAAGAGCAGAGGTGTTCTTTGAGGCCTGCCTCTCCTTCTCTTTACAAGAAAAAGGCTCTTTATCAGAATTTTTATTCTTATCATATTTCTTCTTTATGGATTCAGAGTTGCTAAAAGACTTGTAAAATAATGGTTGGTGTTGTGAATCTCAATATTTTTGCACTTCAATTTTGTCTATGGAAGAGTCACATTCTGACTGAAAAATCATTTAGTTCCCTTTTTCTCCTTGAATGGATATCAGCCTAAAAAGTGTGATAATATCATTTAGCTTTTGTTTGGTAGCACAATTGCTCCTTGACCCACTTATGAGAGCGTCCATTGATCTATATGTCCTTCTACTGTTTTGTGGTAACTATTTACCATATAAGAACCATTTTCCCCCTCCAATAAAATAGTTTTTATTCACATTTCCCTTTTTAATTTTTATTTTAAAATAGTGTCCTGGCTCTAGTTGTATCTAGAAGAGATTACTGTTGATTATATTTACCAGGTCCTTAAGTTATATCATGTATTAATCCCCAGAAACTAACCTTTGGCTTAGTAAAAATCCAATACTATAATAGGATATCATGTTGTGTATTTTAGCTGAGCTTAAAAACACATCAGTTAGTCAAATAATAATTTCTTTTATTTAAAAAGTGGTATTGTTGCAACTAAGATCAACTCCCCATATGCCAATGTCAAACTACAAGCAATAACTCCTAACTAGGAGTAGTGAAAATTCTATGCACTGATCCATCAACTAATATCTTCATAATGCACACTCTATTTGGATTCTGCTGCAGTGCCACCTCTGGTGGGCATGTGGCTTCCCACTATAGTATATTAATTACAACATCCCAAATAAACATGCATTTTCTTCATGTTTGTTGTCCTTTCTATTAGACTGTTTTCTTCCTCAATCTAATACTGAACTATAATTGGTTTGGTTGCAACAAAAGTATCACTTTCATAAGCAATAAATAAAAAAGCATAATTAATCATCCCTAATTTAATTTGATACTCCAATTATATATTTTTCTTCAGTATAGTAGTTTTCAAAGATATAGAACCAAGCAAAATGAACTCAAATTTAAGAAAGCCTCAATTTGGATAAGATTCAGGAATCAAATAATATAAATATTTTGGGTTTAATGGCAAAATTTCTAGCAGTAAACAAATATCACTAACACATAATAAAAAAGTACTTCAAACAGCAAACAGTGTAGCTCAAACCACAAACAAAATATACTGTCACAGCAAGTGAAATAGATTGATGCTGTTCCATACTATATTATAATCCAATCAGGATTTGTATGAGCCATCAACAGAAGGACTAAAATGAAATAAAAATAGAGTAGCCTAGAAGCAAGATTTTACAAACACCAAAAAATGAAGTCACATAATATATGTAGCATATGCAGTCTAAAATAAAAAAGTAACATTTAAAAGCCATTAAACAGCTATTCAACTTAGAAACAAGTACATTTTTCAAAGATCCTTATTTGTGTATAATGGTTTAAAGAACTTTGACATTATGGACTTGTGATTACAATAAAAATAAAGTCAAAAAAATTCAAACTGCTACTTTTAGTGATTTTTTCCTAGATTTTTATAATGATTTTTACTAGCAACATTTTTGATGGCACCATAAAACAATCTAGCAGCCAAGAAAGTTTCTGTGGAGGTGAGACTCAGAATTTAAAGACGCCTGTTTATCCTCAGATCTTTGATGTGGGTTATGAGGAAGCCAATCTAAATATGACCCCCAACCCATATGAGGTTGACTTGTTTGAGAGTCACCTAACATCCAGCTCTTCCCCTGCCCCTTTTCCTAACCCTGTCCAAGGTGCTAACCAACCAGCCAATCAGAATGGAAGCCCTGGTTTGGAACAACTGCCTGCCAACAATCAACTTGCTCCCCCTTTAAAAAATCAGGCTACAGCTCCTGCAGTCCAGCGCCCCAAGTGCTAAATCCTTACTGCCCAAATTCTTCATTAAATTGTGGTACTCAATTAGTGTGGCCTGACCTGGGACCAGATTGCCACCCAATTAAAATTTACCCAGACAATATCATGCAGGAATTCAACAATCTGATAAACAAGGGGAGCCTTATTGTGATGGGCAAGAAGCAGAAGAAGAACCCTGAGTCCCAGATCAATGAAGCATACTCAATTATTCTTTATCTCCTGCAGTGAAATCCCAAGCTTCCCCTGACCCAGGTCTGGAAGCAACTTGTGCACCATGGCATTTGGGTTCCTGAGCGCATGGTGAAGCTCTGGATGTACAGAAAAATGGCTTCAATCAGGATGTTAGTCAATTTTGGCAGTGACCAGTGGGATGGCAGTGAGGATTCCCCATTGAATTTATCTGTTCTGATGCCTGACAATTTTTTCAGATGATGTCATGTTTATCTCATATTACAAGTTATCAATTGCTTTTGAAAATTTTGATGAGAAAGAAAAGCTGCCAAGAAAACAGAAGGAAGAAGATCAAGAAAAAGAATTTCATTGGTGCATTTCTGTCTGTTTCAGCAAAAGTTTTTGTCTATTATCAGAAACCCCTTGATTACATCAATGGCTATGAGTATATTCATATCCTTGGTAAATTGCTTGACTCCTGGGACAGCTCAAACTCTTTCTTTTGGGGTTCCTTGAGCCATTATATGGAAACAAATTTAAGGCCGCTAAGAAAGTCAAAGAACACAGGCATAAGGCCTCAATTTATCCCACCAGTCACACATATATTCATCTAGACAATGTCATGTTCTATGATATTAGGGATATTTTCCAGATGTGCCCCCAGTCCTTTAATGATCTATTTCTTGGTGTCCAGGACCACACTTCTTCTTTTTTGTTGGCAGATAGTGTATGGCTTGTTTTCTCAGCTTGTTTTCCATCTGAGTAAGGAAGCCAATCACATAAGGGCAAGCATCTCCCACCATGAGACAGAGCTTTCTATCAACTAATTGAACCATTGAAAGACAAAAAATATAACAGGCTTCATCTGTTGGCCATCACAATTAATCCAATTGGTTCTACCTCCAACACCCCCACCTACTAGTCCCTCCCATCCAATCCCAGATCTCTCAACCCAGCAACACATTTACTTCTTATTTCCTTCAAAATTCTGCCTCATATGCACCTACTCCCTGTCCTGAAGAAACTCTCTGCCATCAAACATTTTTATTTATATTTTTTATATTCCATAGTTGCAATTGTTTATCTATCTATTTGTTTTTTATTTCATTGTTTTCAATATGTCTAGCTTATTTCTATATAATATCATAAATTACTATGTTGTGTATCTAGATCCAGAATACAGCTATTTTTAATATTTTAAAAAGCCTCATGTGACAGAAATAACAAAAATTAAATGTTTAGTTAAGATACAATTAGATAATTATATAATTTCTGTGTTTTGAGGAAGTTGTTGCTGATCCAAGTTCAAAATCTTAATAAAAAACTTAAAGACAATCAAAAGCTGTGTGAGAAAGTTGTTGTTGTGCTATAAAGGGACATTAAAAGATTCTATGATTCATGGGCTCTAATTAATCTCATTGGCTGGTTGTCTTATCATTGTACACTATTGCTGCTGTGGCAAGTTGTTTGTGGACTAATTCTCAATCAGCAACCAGGCTAGCAATAGTCTGCAAACAACATGCAACAACAGCAATGGCACACAATAGGAAAACAACCAGTCAATAAGATTAATTGGAGCCAATGAATCAAAGAATCTTTGAATGTCTCTTTTTGGCATAACAAGAACTTTCTCACACGGCTTTTGATTGGCTTTAAGTTTTTATTAAGGTTTTAAACTTGTATCAGCAACAAATTCCTCTAAACACAATAATTATATAATTATTTAACTTAATCTTAACTAAACATTGAATTTTTATTATTTCTGTTACATGGGCCTTGTGAGATTAGGCTGATTGACCACAAAAGATCAGGCTAATTATTACACGCAGATCTTTATCAGTTACACTCTTTATTACTACTAGGTTAATATTCTATTAAGTGTAGTAATTATATGCTGTATAATCAATAGTCTATTATAATTGATAAGGCAGTTATATGCCGTGTAATTGTTAGTTTATTATGATAGATGCAAAAATTATACACCATATTATCACAGATCATCATTCTAATGTGCAGTGATTATACGCTGTATATTACAAGTTCATTATAATTGATGTAGCAATTATACACCATATAAACATTAGCCAATATAGTGATTATCAGTGATTACACGCTGTGTAATCACTAGATCATCAAGTGTATATCTCTCTTTCCATCCTCCTGGACGTTCTATCAAACCAGTCCCACCCAGCCTGAAGGGTGTATATGAGTATATCAAACAAGTAATGTGCATATAGCTAGGGAATACCAAGTTTGGATCAGCATTGCACAGCAGATAATTCACAAATCAATATTGGATTGAGTCTGCTATTATACAGCATATAATCCCTAATTAGACCTGTTGTATTAATAAGCAGAAGACTTGCCATCCAGAAAAGGATCACTAATTAAGCCCTGCAAATGGAATACTGGAATTCTACCTTCCAATGTAGGAGGACTGAACAGGGATCATTTATTAGCGTCAACAAAATACGGTATAGTTTCTTGGCGCAATAATAGGCGCGTAAGATATAGCCAATCAACAATTGCCAGTAGGCTACCTCAAGAAGAGTGTAGGTTGTAGTTGAAGTGCCATGTACACCTTGCTAAGGCCAGTAGCAGCACACATTCCAAGGACAACCAATAAGGATAGTTACAGTCAGCAAAGAGGGAGCTTTTGCAAAGGTAGCCACTAAAAACTGTCTGAAAGAACAAGAACAAGAACAAGTTGTTGCAGTATATATTGATACAGACACCTGAAAAGATGAAAAAAGTTCTTATTTACACCTGGATAGATTGCAGTCAATGGCTAGATTGTACTCCAGTCTCAATAAACGTAATTATTTTCAAAGCTCTATTCTATTACAGTCTGTAGTGCTCTTGCATAGGATTAGATAGAGTACATTGGCAAGGCTAACATCTATCTGTAGCTTTGAACATACCAGAAATAATCCCAGTTGCTCAACAGGGCTGTTTAAAATTATAAAACAATAATACAATCATGGAAGCATGGCAAACTACAAAGAATTTTACAAAAATTGAGAATATCTATACAAATATATACACAATGAGTAAAAAGAAGAAGAAAGATGGGATATTCTAATTATAAAGTAGAAAATGATGAAAAACAAAGGGGTAATAAGATAATAATAACACAGAGCTTGTTGTAGTGAAAGCCATAAAACAATCAAAAAAGGTTAGTAAAATTAAAATGGGAGAATTAGAGAAGCTAATGAAAGACCTTGACTCTGAAATTGCAGAGATTATGAAAATTGATCACAAAATCCAGGAAAAATTGAAGCCCACTATCCTGACACGCAACAATTGGCCAGCTATCAGCCAAGGCCCTGATAGAAAAAATGCATGATATGTTAGAGAAGATAATTGTGCATCTTCTTACAGTTAGAATGCTGCAGTTGATGGAGTACAGAACAAAGCACACACCTTTTCTGTGTTGTCTGT
Source organism: Entomophthora muscae (assembly GCA_014839935.2). Lineage (NCBI taxonomy): Eukaryota > Fungi > Entomophthoromycota > Entomophthoromycetes > Entomophthorales > Entomophthoraceae > Entomophthora > Entomophthora muscae. Next base: position 343,712 of record QTSX02005026.1, read on the forward strand.
TTAAGTTAATAACCCCAAAATTTACAACCATCTGAACTCCATCAATAGGGCCTGTAAAGAGGAAAACAAATAAACTGCACAGCTGGTTGCGCCAATGATGGTCCTCTCTGCCAAAGCCTCTAGAAAAGAAGCAGAAAAATAATGCATCTAAAAAACTAATAAAATTCTAAATAATTATTTTTTATATAAATTATCAGTGGTGTTTTAAGAAAAGTCCTGGTCCCCTATATCCCTGAATTTTTTATGCAAATTATTCCAACCACATGGGCATGAAGCTAACCTTATTGCCTCCTTCTGTTTGAAAGCTTAAAGATTGCATAAATTGGATGTTTTACATGTCAAAGGATGTGCTCTCACAACTGACACACACCAAGGGGGCATCAAATGGGCCATAGATGCATACAAAAATTCACAGTTGGTCCACCTAGACCTGGTGGCCCTTGGTAGAGTTTACTATGTTAATTATATTGATCTTGTTTGAATGTCCTGAGGACGCCCCCAGTCAAGAACATACTGGAGATTGGGCACACTTACAGGGGCACTTGCTTCTACTTTCTGATGAAGTATACCATGTCTTACCTTTTAGAGAAATTTGGGGCACATTATCAAAATTGGCTGTCAACAACATGGCAGCTATAAAAAAACCAAGATTCTCTTATCAGACTATGAGCTGTCATGGATCAGGGACAAGACAGGGATTTCCTTGGAAATGGAGACAACATTCTTTTAAACCAAACACAAGAAGAAAATTTAGTGCCACTTACAACAATATTTGGGATTTCACAAAGGCCTTTGCTGGGCAAAGGCTCCATCTTATAGTTTACCTTAAATTTATTTTCTTTTTTTTTGGATGGGTGTAGGTATGAAAGACCTTGATGTGATTCCACTCATAATTAACAAGGCCAGGCTCACCATATATGGCAAGAATGTTGCCCTGGGATAAAACTCAGAATACCAGGCAATTCAGGACAACTTGGTCCTGGAAGGAATATATGGGTTTGAAGATCTGCATGAAAAGCTGCTCATCTAATCTTATCTAACATTTCTTCTATTTACAAGCAAGCAAGAATACTTTAATCACAGTGTATCCACAGAATGTATTCTGGAAGTGAAGGTTGTGTATAAAACCCCATTTCCAGGTGGTTTCACATAGGCAAACACACCACATATGTAAATAATAAATTCATTCTCCTCTAATAAATAATTTTATTTATTTTTACTTTTATACTATAATTAAATTTCAAACTGCTTTACTTATAAAGTTATATTACAAAAATACATAAATCATATATTTATATATTATATTTTAATTTATCAATTAAATAAAAAAGCATCCTATAATTTGAGAATTTATTTAATACTTATTTGATTTACTTATATATTTATTCAATAAAAGTGATATAGAAAAATGCAAATTACTTTCTTATTAAGTGTTTAGGATACTATCACAGGCTATAATAAAGTAATTTAAAATAAAACATAAAAATATAACTGTGTTATTAATGGTGCATTTTTTGATTGTATGCTTGACAACTTTTAAATATAAAACAAATATCAATACATTTAAATTTTAATATGAAAAAGGTTAAAAAGAAAATATAATAACTAATATACAATGGAGAACATAAAAAGAATTTTTAATTAACTGGCTGGTTTTCAGGGCACAGCAGAATATATGATTCAGAATGTGTGTAAAACTTAGCCATAGTCTCAGCTGGAAGGATATAAACCCTGACCTTCAGAAAATCAAGCAAGGTCTCAGGTCCAGTTGATGTCCCCTTCTTGCCAACCTGCTTGAGCCTCTAAAAGACCACCTCAATTTGATTTAGGAATATTGAATATATTTGAAGAAATAATAGGTGCATAGGTGCTGTGGCCAATTGCTGTGGGCCAATTTCCACGCCTGATTTGATAATTGGAAATTCCACAATAATACCTGCCAGCATGTGGAGCCCAACATTATCTAGTAAAATAATGTTGATGACCTCCAGGATAGAGGGAAATTCCTTATATTGAAGTTCCTTAGGTCAAAAGTGCATAAATTAAAAAAGGACCCCTAAAAAATGCAAAAATTGAAACATTATGTAGGGTGTAAAAATCAAAAATATTAAAGATCAAAGTGCAAAAATAAATTTTCTGGAAGTTAACTTCAAAGCCAAAAAACATACACTTTTTAATACAAATATATCAATATATTATTTTTAAACTTTTCTAGAGAAAATAGACCTCAAGGAGTTCATATTTGCAATAAAACTGTATTCTGGATAATAAAAAGTGCTTAGATTTGCTGTTTTTGTTGAGAAAATCTTTTTTGGTTTAAAAAAATTACACTAGAATTTATATGCACTTAATTAAATCAGTTATATAATATAAAACTATACAAAAAAACTACTTTAACATTTATTTGAATAGCTATTTATTATCACAACATAAAATTAAAATAATGTAAGGTCTTGCCCATAGTGATGCAAGGTTATAAATTAAAGCATGTAAAGCATTAGGGTTAAGATTCAAAAAGTATAAAAAGGTAGGTACTGTCTGTAATATAATTTTACAGAATCCTGCTAAGAACTTATACTGGGTTAAAAAAGGAGTGATAGACTTTAAGAACCCTAAACAAAGAAGATAAAACAAGTTATTTAATAGTGAACAATTAGTAACTAAGGGAATGTCAATATTGGGATACTCTCCATCAGCAAACTGGTACATGTAACTATTAAAAGATTCCTTAAGGGAAAACAATGGATACAACAAGCCTAAGGCTTGTTGTTTTACAACTTCAATTTATTTAACTAAGAAAAAAAGAAGAAAAGAAGAAAACTTATAATGGATTAATAAAAATATAAATAAAAATTCCTAAAATTTAAGATCTGAAGTTAAAAATTGATAAAGATTGAAGGTAAAAAATCACTTAGAATTTTGGCTTAAAGCCTACTCTCCACAAGCTCTTTATTTATAGAAAAGTCTTTGCCAGTTGGTAAAATGATAGTTGTGGAGAAAGCAGCCAAGGACAGGAGCAACTGGAGAAAGTTGGGTATAGACCTGGAGTAGAAGGAGACAACAGAAACCCATAGGGACCGCAGATCAGCATGTAAGCTGGGGAAGAGCAGCATTGATGCAAGCAGGAGATTCAAAAAGTAAGTAAATTATAAAAATATTCTAAATTTAAAGTAGAATATATATAGCTAATAAAATAGCTAGTCTAAAGGAAGACAACAACAACAACGGAATTTCAACGCAAATCAGCGTAAAAACAAGGTAAAATACTTTAAAATACTTAATTATTAATCTTTACTTAAAATTTCAATACAAAAGATTAACTCAAAGCAAAAAATGAAGAAATAAATTTAAAGAGCCTGCCTTTAGGGCAGGGCATGACCAAGAAGGTTAAAAGCAATGCAAGAACTTATTTAGATCATTAGAGAACTTTTGCATTATTTTCATGATGAAAGACAGTTAAAATAGTTATAAGATAGAAAGGAGCTTTTGTAGCTATCTGAAAGCTTTTGAGATCCTTGGTGCTCTGAAAAACACTTTGGTGTCCATCTAAAAACTCCTGGTAAAGAGTTTCATTGGTTGCCTGTTAAACTTTGAGTTTGTTGATCATGACATTGAACTTGGGTTTCTTCACCCCAACACAGTTGGCAAACTTATTGTGCCAGATCTCCTGGGAGAAAGTAGTCTTCATGACCTTATTCTTAAAAAACTTGTCTGGTTCCATCAATCTTGTTTTCCTTTTTACCATGGCGTCTGGTCTTAAGTTTTCCAATCCATTGGCGTTCAAAGCAATCAACAAATGGAGCAAAGATAGCTGCATTGTCCTCCATATACTTTTTATTCTTAAATGCCTCATATATCTTGCTGGGGTCCTCTTTTCTTGCCAAGGCAATGACTAAAAAGGAGTTGAAGGCCAGCTTGGGCTCCTGGGAGGTTGATCTGGTAACCAGTCTGTTGATCTCAGTGAAGCTCTGGAGATGTCTTCTGAGGAATTTTTGGAAGTGAAAGAAGCAGCCATGAGGCTTGCTCTTGAAAACCTTTTTGAAAGTGTTGTCTTGAGAAGGCTCAAAGTCAACAAGAAGGTGGGTATAATAAGGCTCTGATGTTTCCTCATCATCAGGCTAGCTAGGGGTTTTTGACTTATTCCTCTTGGGGGTAGAGGTGGAGCATCAGTAGGGGGGAAGAGATCCAATTTTCCCTTTAGAATCTCCAAGGCATGATTATAGTCATCTTCATTTGTCCTGACATAAGAAATTACAGCATTGGTAAAACCTTGTCACCATAATTCTCATGGATGAACCATAGCTGAGAAAATATCCTGGGGCATGATAAGAGGGTCCCATCAGCCAACTAGATATCAGATGCCATCAATCTCATAAGGCTCTCCTGCGTGGCATAGCATATTGTTCTCTTATGTTCATCAGGACCATTGTCATGAAGGAGAAACTGTTCTTCCTTTGAGGTGACTCTAAGCTTATTAGGAATATCTTGTTCCTGGAGAGAGGGGGCGCTTCTGCCTACATTGCCAGAATTATGGCAATTAACACTCACATACTTTTAAAGGGATTCAAAAGTACAAACAGCTATCTTCTGGAAGCTGGTCAAATTATGAAGGGCCCTGTTGACTAACTCCTGGGAGGTATAGCCCCTGTTAAAAGGCTGCTTCTCACACATGTACCACTTCATCAGGCGCTGATAGATCCCAGTTGGCTCCAGGCAGGTATGCTAATTGTTCAGCTTATTGAACTGGGTAAATCCAGTGGTAGTCATGAAGGTGGAGCAGGCAGGCCCCTCACACTTTTAGTAATGAAGCACCAAAGGCTTCTGTTCATCATTAGACTTGAATATCAAACCACCATGATAGAACCCAGCATTGCCCTTGAATGACATTATTGGAAAGGAGATGGGCAGGACATCTGGTAGTCAAAACTCCTCCTCATGATTGCATATATTTTGGACTTTCAGGATATCTTGGTGCTCAAGGCCATCTTCAGTTGGTGTAGCATTCCCAGAGTTTTACAGGTCTTCATGTTCTTTTTCTGAGATGTGGGAGGTGTCTCCTCTTCATCTGCCTGGTTGTAGACAAACTTTTACCCAGTTGGGCTCTCAGAGGGGCTGAGGGTAGCTTTCTCTTCAGAAGGCTCCTTTTCTGGAGAGAGGGCTCAGGGGTCTTCCTGTTGGCCTTGGAGTCAGGATTATAAGTTCTGGAAGGGGTGGCCTTCATTGGGTTGATAGGAGTTGCTTTGGGGGCATCTAAATGACTCAGAGTTAGCATATTTTAGTTGGTTAAAAATAGCATAAAATTTAATAAAAAGATCATTTTTAAGCAGAGTCTGAAAGCCAGAGTGCTGTTAACTATATTTTTTAAGTTTTAATAATTTGTTTTAATTGTAGTAGTTAACTATTTGATACTCTCAAGAGGAGTAAAAAGGGGGTTTTGATCAGACAATTATGGAGTTTTGATTTTGGCACTTCAATTTTGACACCCCTAAAAACATAAGGAAACAAAGCAACATATTAAATTAATTTAATATTTTTTAAAACTGTCAAAATCAGCAGTATTTATTAAACCTTTTAAAAAGCTACTTTAAACTAATCCAAAAGACTTGAAACTTTAATGTGTTCTAGAACAAGTCTTCATCCTTTAAAATACTAATTTTAAGCTGGAAACTTACATTGGTTAAATATTTATGGTTTTTCAAAGTAGAGTATTGGTTTGGTTTAAATGCATTTTTTATTTCTACACTTTCAATTATAAGCACCTATTGAAGCTTAGTTAATAAAATATTAAATTTTAATCATAATTTAAAATATATTGGTAAGCAATAAATCAGTGTATTGTGAATTTTGATTTGAAGCATTTTTGATTTGCACACTCTATCACTACACTCATAAACTACTAAGTGATCATATAAGTTTTTTTCTATTAGCACTTTATCTTTTACTTAATAAAATCAATAAGAAATTATTCAAATAATTTTCAGGTTATTGGGAACCTATGTGATATATTTTAGCTTATTTGGCTAATAATATGTCCATGAAGCTTTTCTGATAATTTACATAGTGATAAAATCAATATTAAGTGATATTTCAATTTTTGATTTTGGGGCCTCAAATATTAAACCAAAGAAACTTCTGTACTTCAATTTTTGAACTTTCAATTTACCCCCTATATTTTAAAGAGTGAACAAATTCTATTTTAAAAGCCATCTGGAATTAAGGTGTATTTTAAATTGCATTAATTTGGGCACTTTAAACTTAAGTTCATTGATTTTAGCTGCTAATAAAAACATTATAAAAAGTTAAATTTAAGAAAATAATTAAATTTATTGGTAAAATATTTTATTGAAAAAAGTTCAGATATAAAAAACCCCAATATTAAGGAGATTATGCTCTCTGCACTTCAACTTTAGGCACTTTCTAGGGCTAGTGCGCCTAAGATAATATTTTACCAATCAGTTAAAAGATAGAAAGGTCTTGCTATTATGGTATTCCTTGATTATTTGATACATTTCAATCCCTTTTGGACTAGGAAGAGCCACCATAGAGTAGGTGTGATGTGGACTGACATACACCAATATAATCCATCTTTAGTGCCTCTGGGGACATAGTCATATGACTTATACATAGGTGCTGAAAACACTGATTCATCAATATAATAGATTTTGGCTGTATCTATGTACTTGAGAGAAGAGTAGACCTCTACATATTTTTGCTGGGTCTCAATATTTACAAGGATTTTACAATTATAAGGATAAACTCCAAGTTTTTTACAAAAACCACAGACCCTTGACCACATGAAAGTAAAAAGAAAATGAAGCCTCAATCCCAATAGTAGACTTGATCATAGACTGTTAATTTCCTGTTCAAGATGAAGTCTTGGTTAATCCACTGACAAATGGCCCATTTGAGCTCTATGGTGAGCATGGTGGATACACACAAGGATTTCTCCATGGCAAGAACTTGCCTGGTATTGATGTACCTATTTAAGGTTTTTCTGGTGAATTTGGGATCCACCCCAATAAGGGCTGTGGCTGTCTTGTAATTACTAGATTCTAACATCAGCTTTAGAAGGATGATGTGCTTTATATTGTAAATATGCTTCTGGGTGGTCTTAGCAGGAGTAGTTGAATCTGGATCTGTATCAGGGATAGGTACATATGACATGGGCACCTTGTTGTAAAAGGTTACAACCTTTTTTAATACCAGATGTCCCTCTGTAGTCCTATAAAACTTGAGCTTTTCAATGTTTTCTTTATCATCATTGCTTATATAAGGCTTTTATCTTGTGTCAAGCACTGGTATAACCTTCTCTGTGATGGCTGTTGAGACTGACCTCAGACAGTAAATAGTTAAAATAAAAAAAAGTAAGCTCAAATTGCTTGTTTATAACTCTTTTAGATGCAATAACCTTTTTCAGGGAGCCAACCTGTAGGGGGTTCCTGGGAACTTGTGGGTAGATGGCCTGCAAGCCCAGCAGGGAGGGCCCACCACAAGATTGGTGCTAAATTTACAATATAAGATAAAAATTTGTCCAGGAGGGCCCAAGGTCTGCTTGCAGGTACCATTGAATCTATCAAGCTAGTAAGAGTGATGTACATAACTCCAAATATCTGGGTGGACGTGGATTCATTGGCTGCAATGGATTCTTGTGGGTGGTTGGGCTGCAAGGTGAGAGGTGGAGTCATTAGAACCAAATACACAGGCAGGTAGCTGTAATTTTTGCGGAATAGCAGAGGAGGGGTGGTGGCTTTGATGCCCTCTCTGTAAACGGTGGTTGTCTCTCTAGTTCTAGCCTCTGAGTTGTAGATTAGGATTTCCTCTAGGGTGAACTCTGAATGCTCTGGGTTGGGTGGGTATTCAGTGAAATGCACCAGGCCAAAGGGAGCTCCTGGTGAACAATAGAGTTCAGGCAGCTGATCCGCGGTTTCTTGGGGTTGGTGGGTGTGAGGTGCAAAACCGCGTGAGGTAGACTGCAAATGAATTAGAACTAAAATCAAAATATGGAATAACCCGGTTAAACCAAAGGTTCATGTCACTTTATTGCAAGAATGACAATGTGCAACTTCCTGGTAGCCCAGGGTATAAGTATGCCCACCTGCTATGAGTAAACTTTTACAAATTTCTTTGGCCCAGGTGCTGCTGTCTACCATGGTTTCCAGTCCTTGGTGGCACCCTTTGCGGGAGTTAATTTATTGGCTGAATTAAACTGAGAATACTCAAATTTCCTTGTCAGGTTGTAGCATTGGTCATCTCTAGGTGGCCTGTGTTCTATAGGAAGTTTCTTTTTTCCCCTTCTGTGGTGGCCCAATTTATTTTGGTGTCTATGGCTTAGCCTGCCTGCTGATTGGTTGGGTTAACAGGAACCTTTAGTGTGGGGAGTGTCAATGTAGGTGGTCTTGGTTCATCAAGCTTTAGGAGATTCCCTGAAGTCAAATCCTGCTCTGGTTTGAGCCCAAAAATCTGCAGGCTGGAGGCCTGCAGGGTATCAGGGTTCAAATCCCGTAGTGGAGGTGTTCCTATGGGCATGGTCAATAGGAGTTTGTCACTTGTGACAACCTTGGTGTTCTTTATGGATAGCTTTAGAACCTTTGGATTTATGCTTAGTGCCCTTGAACCCTGTGCATCTTGAACACACTGCTGTATCTGTGCAACCTCAACAGTATTTATTGCTATCTTTTCTCCTTCCTGAGTTGGCACTTGTGTTGCACTATAATTTTTTACCCCCACAGGGACTCCTGGATCATGGAACACATCAGCTGTATTGCCACCCTGTTGGTGTTTTCCTTCTATTTTACAATAAAAAAATACTAAATAAAGTCCAAATAATTTACAACCATGTTTTGAATTTTGCCTTTTATCTGAATATGGTTATTTAGTTAGAATTTACACAACCCAATTACCTTTTTATAGTTTTTGTGTCTTAATTGGCTGATTTTGGTTTTAAACAGTCCTTTTTAAATACACTAAATTAATTTAAATCCCTTTCCCCAGATTTTATGAAATATTTAAACACTCAGAACAGTTTTTTATAATTTATGTTTCAGATAATGTGTCTTATTTTAGATGGCTAGGTACAGTAGTTTTCAAATCTGTTGAAATAAACAACTAATCTCAGTCCAAAAAATCAAAAACCAAGGAATTTATATTAAAATACAATATATTTGGATCCACTTTGATTTAGCTTTTAGACTGAGTTGTTTTGTTTTTAGACTGTGATTTTTTATTTATCTCAACAGGTGTCAAGGATCTGGATATACAAGTATTCTGGCTACTGCCAACCTACTCAACATCCAGTCATTACCTGATTTGGTGCTCTTCCAATATACTGTTTGACATACCAGGAATGGCAACCAAGCAATATCACATGACTGTCCAAGTATCTAGTGACTCAAACCCATCCTGCACATGACCAATCCCTAGGTTTGATTCAACTAAACCTCTGTCACATCCAAGTCTATATAAGTCTAAAGCATTACCCAATAAAATATACTTCTCTTCTTTCCTAATTCCATATTTGAAGCTTCCCCAAAAGGCGCTCCTTATCACTAGTAGCAGCTAAAGTTTTTTGACCACGCCCATGAAAGAGAAAATGACTGACCAAAACCCGCCCACCTTTGCTCACATACTCAACCAGGCCACATCCTAGGATACCTGGAAGACGTACTTCTGCGCCCACAACATCAACAAAGATATACCTAGTGGATGTAAAATATTTGAAGGTCTGGTCATGCCCAAAGCATGCGCTAAGATAATTCAATACAGTCTCTCTCTTCAACCACAAACAAACGCACAACCACCTATCACAGGTGGAGTTACCAACACCAAGTACATTGGTATTGACAAGTTCTTTGATAAAAAAAGAAAACATCATCAACTGGCTTGACCACTCAGCCGCTAAACTCCACGCCAGCTGCATCCCCCACAAAAAATGGGTCCAGGAAGCCAGCAAGCGCCTGTACAAGGCCACATCTAACTGGTTTGCCACCTGGGTCAGCTCACAAACTGATGACCAGCTTGGAAAATGTGAATAGTTTAAAGAAGACATCATGCATAAATTCTGTGTCACTGAATCCCTCCAAGACATTACAATCCAGCTCAGCAATCTTCCTCAGAAAACCACTATCACAGCCTATGCCAACAAGTTTGAGGAAATACACCACAAAATCCAGAACTCAGCGCAAGCTGACAACTTACAACCAGAGCCTCATTCATAAGCAGAGTGAAACCCTCTGTTGCTGCCCTCATCCACCCAGAGGCAAATACCTCCATGCCCGCGCCCATTGCAGAAGCCAAGCGCGCCAAAAAACGCACAAACATGGAATATGCTGCACACAACAGCAATTGCTCCTCAAATGGCAATGGTAGAGAAAACTCTAATGGCAACAAACGCTAAAACACTAACCATAGAAACAGCAACTCTAATCACAACAATGGCAATTGCATCCAAAGCGCAAACCTCTCCTGTCCCAAGAAAGAGGACACTGCCAAAGTAAACAATGCTGAAACAGCAACCTACTATGAATCTGATCCCACCTTCTCTGACCTCAAAGGTCTCAAAACAGAGGAACAGGGAAAAGAAGAGGGGGTACAGGCTTAAGTGCCCCTGACTCCTCCCAACTTGGCAAGAAACTGTACCAAGGCACGAACTTTGCTGCTCACATCCCACATGTCCCGCAACCCTCCATTTTTATGAACTTAAAAATTAAAGATTGCTCACAACCTCTTTTCTACCCATGCACTTATAAGTCTCATACACATAAAATCCTATTTGACTCTGGTGCACAACACACTATGGTAAGAAAACCATTTGTAACCAAGTAAAAAATACCAGTTGTCAAATCCAACTTCAAATATGCCAGAATAGCAGATAAATCAAAGGTTCTACTCAAAGGCAAAACAACTCCCTTAAGAATTGACCTCCAAGGCATTCAAATGTGCATCAAAGGACTTGTCATGAACAACATAAACTACAACATTGTAGCAGGCATGGACTGGTTCACCCAAGTGAACCCCAGCGTATGTTGGAAAACAAAATTTATGATTGTCAAACGCAACAGAGTCAATTTTAATATACTCAAAGAACCCAATAACCTCATTCTAAGAGACACAGTATTTGTCCATGTCATAAAATAAGCCAGCTCTGAACGTCTAATCAAAGATAGTACCCTCCACATAATGAGATACACCAAATTCAATAATATACAAACAACCAAAATCCAATGCCCAGAACTTGCAGCACTTTTAAATGAATACACCTATATATTCAAGGAAGAACTCACAGAGTTACCTCCCAAACAAGAGGTCAAACATGGCATTGACCTATGTAAAGCCATGCCTAAACCTACACCTCTCTACAGACTCTCTAACATGGAGCCCAAACCCTCAAAACCCATATTGAGGACAATCTAGCAAAATGATTCATTTACCCTTCTGAATCCCTGTGGGGGGCAGCAGTTTTATTTTTAAAGAAAAAGGAAGGCACCCTCTGTCTAGTAACCAACTATAGAGCACTAAATGCAAGCACAGTAAATAATAAATATCCCTACCACTCATAGAGGATCTGTTTGCAAGACTCTCAGGAGCCAAATTTTTCTCCAAAATTGACCTCAACTCAGGTTGCAACCAGGTTGAAGTAAAAGAAAAGGACATACCAAAACTGTTTCAATACACAATTTGGATTTTTTGAATGCAGAGTAATGAAATTTGGGATGACCAACGCTCCTGCAAAATGTGTCACCATGATAAACCAAGCACTGAAAAGCCTCTCAAATACATTATGCTACCCTGAAAATATCACCATAATTCTCAAAAACAAAAGAGGAACACCTCACACATGTCCACAAGACACTCAATTGACTCACAAAGCGCAAACTTTATGCAAAATCAAGTAAGTGCCAATTTATGGAAAAGGAACTCCTGTTCTTGGGACACATTGTCTCTGAAAGTGGCATCAAAGCAGATCCAGATAAAATTAAAGCCATAAATAACATGCAACGCCCCATCTCTGTTAAACAAGTTATATGCTTGCTTGGAATGGTAGCTTACCTAAGGAAATACATCAAAGACTGCGGAAAACTAACTGCACCAATCAATGACTTAACCAAGGGTAATGCCAAAAAGAAATTCATCTGGACACCAGAATGTAACAATAATTTCCAACTATTAAAACAAGCTTTGATTGAAGCACCAATCTTGCAATACCCTAATAACAATGGGTGCTACAAGCTCAAGTTGGATGCCAGTGACACCGCCATTGGCGCAGTCCTACGCATCTGCCAGCCAGAGCAGCAAAACTTCCTGACAGTGTGTTAAAAAGTAGAAAACTAACCAACACTGAGCAGAGATACCCAATACAAAACAAGGAATTTCTAGCAATATACCACATATGCAAGAAATGGAGATGTTACTTAGAAGGACATTTAAATGTCTGAGTATGTCAGTGAACCAACCCTGACTGGCCGGCTTGTTAGCGTTTGGGAACTGGCAGGTTGCGGACTGGGTGGGCAGGGCCCACCAAAGGATTGGTGCTAACTTAAGGAGGTAGGACATTGACTTGCCCACCCACAACCATGGACCGGTGGCAGGGACAATAGTATCTATTACTCCTGTGAGAGTAATGTATACAATTCCAAAAAGCTTGTTGGTATGGTCCAGTGGGAGTTCAGCAGCAGAGGCAGGCATTGGTTTGGGGGTGACAGGTGGTTTCATGTCCATTTGGTAGGCAGGAATTAAGTTGTATTTATCTCTGAACAGGCAGGGTTTGGTAACGTACCAAGGGCCTTCTTGGTTGTATCTGGTTAACTTTGTAGTTCTGGTCAAGGGATCCCAGGCTAGTATGTTGTTGGTGGTGTAGTCCTTGTACTCAGGCTTTAAGGGGTACTCTGTGAAATAGAAAGGACCAAATAGAGCACCGTGCAGGTGATATGTAGCTGGCGGGCTAGCAAGGGGGTCATATGATCTTTGGGTTAACTGGCAGATGACAAGAATAAAATACGGGAATATTTGCGGAAACCAATATCTCATAGCCTTTATTTAAAAATGACAATGGGGGTTGATCTTGGCCTGAAAGGTATTTATACCACACTGTCAGACTTCACTACCTGGCTGGGTTTTCTGGACTTGAGCAGGTTGGCATTGGGGGTCTCAGATGGCAGTGTGGGGCTCAGCACTGGCAGTTTGCCACTGGCCGCTTTGGAATGAGAATACTTTGAATCCTTCTGTTTGTCAATTTGGGTATTGGGTGCCTCCTTGGGTTCAGTGCCTCCCTGGGACTTTGGGGGAGTTTGGAATAACTCTCATGGAGAAAATTGTGTATTTCACCAAGCAAACTGCTGGTGTCAGGCGTTGGCGCCTCAGGAAAATTCTTGGCATCTTGCACTGGCAGTTTGCTTACAGAATCCTGCGGGGCAACTAAGGGTTTGGGTCTTGGCAGGCTGGTAACAACTTTATCAAACAGTAGTGAGTTATTGGGTTCCCAGCCCATGAGTCTGGCAGTCCACAAAGGGTTTTGCCCAGGGTTTGACTCTGGTTCCATATTTAGAGATTTAGGAGCATCTGAATTGTCATTCCTGACAGAGTACTAACTGACCATAAATCCTTAATCTACTTTAAAACTCAGAACGCACTTGCACGGCAATAAGCCAAATGGATGTCCCTGCTAGAGCAGCTCAATTTGGACATCCAATACAAAAGGGAGCAGAGCTGGTCACAGCTGATGCTCTCTCTAGACTATTTCAGCCAAGAGAGGACCATCCTGACCACCTGGACCCTGATTAGCCAAACTATATAATACCAAGTATAAAATCAAAGGGAAAGACCCCTCAACACATCAACTGACCCACAATACATTAGTAAGGAACAAAAATTATTTCCATGTATCAAATGGCACTGTATACCAAATCATTAACAACTAACATGTCCCTTACATCCCACTTGCACAAAGAGTTGACACCATATTAAGACATCACTGCCTACTAGGACATACAAAGGCTAACAACCTATACCTCACATTAAAAGAGATAGTATGGTGGCCCAACCTCAAACAGGATATAGTTGATGTTCTGAAAAAGTGCACAGTCTGCAAGAAATACACCAGTACAAAGGCTCCTCAGCCAACAGTCAACCCAGTACCAGACCCTGAACCATTCAAGGTTTGGGGACTGGATGTAGTGGGCACCTTCCCAGAAACAAAAATAAACCAACACTTCTTAATTGTAGCCATTGACTTCACCACACACTGGCCCATCTGCTGGGCAAAAAAGGACCAAAAAGCAGAAACCATAAACCAATTCATTAACAAACCAATCATAGCTAACTACAGCACCCCAGACTACATCATATCTAATGGGCCATCTGAGCTATTAGGTCATGTAGTAAACGACAATCTAAAATCTAAAAACATTAAGTATTCCACAACCTTGCCCTCAGGCCACAGGCCAATAACAGAGTTGAACTCCTAAACAGCAGCCTTATCAGGACCCTAGAGAAAATAATGGATGGCAAAGCCAAAGATACATGGCCATTATACATGAAACATGCATTACTAGTATCCTGGGTCCACACCAATCAAGGGACAGGCTACTCACTGTTTGAACTAACATACAGATACAAACCAGAAATAATTACCCACAATAAGCAGCCATACATGAAGATCCTCCCAGGGAAACCCCCCCCCCCCACAGTAGAACAAGTACCAAATCTACAACACATATGCCTCAAAGCTAAAATAGCAGAAATAACTAGGCTTGAAACACAAAAGGTAACCTCCACAGAGGAACCACTTCCCATCAACTCCCCCATCTGGGTCCTAGCTGACAACAGAAAGAAACTAGACTCAGTACACAGAGGACCAGGAAGAATCATCAAGTACAGACCAGACTGAAACACCTATCTAGTGAAATTCCAAGGTGCCAAAACCCCTGTTGTCAAGAAGTACCACAGAACCTGTCTCTGCCTTAGCAAAGGAGAACACCCAACCAGACTGGTACCAACTAGCCAACAACTCCAAGAACATCAGGCGGTAGCTGTTAAGACAAAGCCCCCTCCTGATGTACCAGAGTAACCCCTTAAGAGGGTGTCAAGGATCTGGATGTATAAGTATTCTGGCTACCGTCAACCTACTCAACATCAAGTCATTGCCGATTTGATGCCCTTCCAATATACCATTTGATATACCAGGAATGACAACCAAGCAATATCACATGACTTTCCAATTATCCAGTGGCTTGAACCCATCCTGCACATGACCAACTCCTAGGTTTGATCCAACTAAACCTCTGCCACAGACAAGTCTATATAAGTCTAAAGCATTGCCCAATAAAATATACTTCTCTTTTTTTCTAATTTCATATTTGAAGCTTCCCCAAAAGGTGATCCTTATCACAGGTTTGAAAATTACTTAATCATTCTTGTTTACATTTCATTTCACACAACAACTGAGTATTTTTGGTTACTGGTTGAGTTGCTATAGTGTTTTTTGGATTGAGTTTTGATTCACTGAGCATGAATGTATCTTGTCACCAATTTACACAGTAAGCATATGTACATCAAAGGTTAAATCAAGCCATTTTTTGTGAATCCATGTATTTTGGCTTTTATTCTGAATATTTTTTTGGAGTGTGAGCACTTTGTTGCTCTATTGACCCATTTTGTCTGTAAACACCCAAAATCCCTGCTAAGAGAGGGTATTTTACACTGAAACTTGGTGTTTGCTTAAATATGAGTCCATTTTGTTTAAATCTGAGTTATTTTTGCTTAGCACCATAGCTGTGAAAACTGCTGTATGTTCTAGTTGAATATTTAATTTAATATGAATTATTTATATTAACCTTCATATATTAAAATACCTGATTTCTGCATATTTAAATTTTAAGCCGTTTAGAAGAAATCTAACTAAATTTCTAATTGGAAACCCCCTTTAAAGTTAAAATAGGTTTATTTTCTGTTAACTTTATCCCTATTAAAGATTAATTATATCACTACTAGATCAACTACCTTTTGAAGTGTATAATTTTATTTTATCACAGGTACCGTTGTGTGGAAGAGGTTTATTAAGGTAAATCGTGACGAGTTCAGTGTAAAACTTATTTCTGGAATTTGAATTTATCTGATTATTGTATAGTCCTTCAATAAAAAGACAATACATGTTTTTTAAAGAAGCTTAATGATTTTATATAAAATTATAATTAATGAATAATGATGGATACCAATTGCACACACATTTTTGATGTCATATAGATACAATACTAAAGCATGTTTAAGAAGTAATTAAGAACTTCACATGAGGTCCTAATTATTTAGAGCACAAAAAAGAATCCCTAGATTAGAGTCTGTGGTGAGTGTCGAAAAAGCTTGCCATTGGAGTTAAATTAGTCTTAACCAAATAAGGGAATATATTCTATTCTAAAGCTGTAAGTAATGACTCGAATAAACATTAGCTTATAATGCACTGTGTTTTAAATATTTAGAAGTGTATGAATTTAGTCTTTGATACCGATTTTAAAATAGTTTATGTCTTGAAAATATAAGCAGTATATCGTTGAAACCTAGGAATAGAGGTTTACAGTGCTTTTTAACTTGAAACTGGGGCAACTCAGTTGCCACATGCTGAATATAACCTAATCCAAAGAATATAATAGTGTAATTTGGATTGCTTGAATTATTCGGTGTTTAGTGATATATGTTTGCTTAAGATCCACTCTTTTGACTATGACCCCTCAAAGCTATCAACCAATATTTTGCAAATGGGAGATTGGAGCTTTCTCATCCACTTCATCACAATCTCCCTTTGTGCTCGGAAGAGGTGTCATATGGAGTGGCCAGAACCAAAGTGACTTTGAAACCTATCATACTGAGCTCCTAAAGAGAATCACAAGCTACTTATCAAAGTCAAAGGAAAATGAAAAGGATCCACGTCAGCCACAAGTCACAATTTACGACATCAAGCCAATGTGGCTCGAAGCAGAAGTAGCCTCTGAGTTTTATTTCAACTCTTTAGACAGATACGTTCATTTATTTACACTAAAAAAAGACATCCACATGATTACTGTCCCCAAGTACCAATCAATTGAAAAAGTTATATCTCTTACTGAAGAAGTTTTTCCACACAATGAAGGAAAATCTTTTGCTCAACTTCCAGGCAACTTTACACTACCCCTCAACAAAGGTAAACCACAATATGCTTGGATCCGTTTACTAGCATGGAATGTCAAAGGCTACATATCCAACAAGTTCAAGAAACGCCCTCTATCCAAACTAAGAGAGCCCAACTTTGATGCCACAATTCTTTCTGTCATTCCTTCAGGCCATCTTGACGCAGTTGCAGGTTTAATTGAAATATGCGAACCTGAACACCTTACATCTATTAGACAAATAATACCAGTTATCCAAGAATATTACTGCTAGCCACCACACTTTAAAAGCCAACTAAAATACCTTTTTAAATTTAAAAATACTTCTTTATTTTCTGTTTTGATACACAACTAGGTAGTAGATCAAATCTTAAAACAGCATTACAAACCATTTTGTCCCAAATTATCTTTTAAATCACCCTCCTTAAGTAATGAGTCTTCTGCATTATTTAAGATGCCACAATATTTTAAAAATTATAAAGGAGTAAAATTAGCATGAAAATATGGTCCACAAATTTTACACAAGACCTTAAAAATAGACAATATTGAACAAAAGTGAAAAAATATGAAAAGCAAAAATATACATGTTTGTTATTATATTTAGATAACTTACAATATTAAATATCTCAAGTATTTAGTGTTTGGTTGGTTCATGTGATGATCCACATTGAGAGCTGTTTTTGCAGATGAGGGCTTGTATTACTCATCAATAAAGTTTGATTTTCTGAGAAAGGTAAATGTTTGCTGTTTTATTGATCTGCCTAGCCTTGGTGGTTGGTGGTGGTTTGATATGTCTTGGTGTATTAATAATATGGCCCCTTATTAGTAATTTAGAAGGATAGAAGTGATACTATGAAATGGTTATACCAAAGAGTATTAGCATCTTTATCATATCTAGAATGGTGGAGGTAGTAACAAACTGTCATATTCTTGGGGCCCTTTACTGTGAACATTTGGCTGTGAGCCTTACTAGTACAAAGAACAGTGTGAATATGGGGATGTGGCCTGTTTATGCGTGGCTGTTGGGTGCCAATAAAAAGGGGATTGTGTCTGTTTAGGAAAGGCTGTTATGTGCCTATTGAAATGGAGGTGTTGCCTGTTAAGGCATTGGCAGATCTCTCCAGAGTAACATCATAATTGGGCTGGCCATGTCCCAGTAAACCAGGAATTAATTCTCTTGAGGGTGGGCTCTTTAAGCTTCCTTACGCCTTTGGGCTAGGTTTTTGTGAGTTGGCCTAACCACACTAGCTTAAAAAGAAAGATAAGTCCAGGCTGTCTGAGGTCAAGCACCAGATTCCACACAGGTAAAATCAGATCCTGGGGAAACTGAGGCCTCAAATGCAGTACCAGCAATGGTATTAATTATCAATAAGAGAAACCCACATGTCACTGAGCTTAGAGTGGTGGGTCCAATTCCCACTGTACTTGTCCACCAGTTGATCTGGCGCTCTGAGGGTTTTGCTTGATGGCAAAACAAACCCAAAACTAAAAAATATCTAGAATGAGAATACAGCTAGTTTTCTTCTCTGTGATGGATGTAATTAGGTAGAATTAAAATCTTTATATCAACCGGGGTGAAAAAAAGCTGGGCACTTTGCCTAGGAAGATAAAAGTTTATCTATCTATGGCTTATGTATAGATTTAAGAAAGTCTTACTTTGCTGTGGAAGCTGGATGGCCCAGAACCATCATTAGGGTGGCTGTCTAGAGATACAGCTGCCAAATTTAATAATATGAAGTTATCTGGATAATGAAGCTTATTACCTTGCAACTAGAAGCCCAAAATAACCATTTGGGTAAGTAAAACAGTGGTGGTGCATGAGAGAAAGCCTGTTTCTGATGAACTAGGTGAAAAGGACTAATGAGGTACTTGCCAAGGTATAGGAAATCCTTGTGGAATAGTCTAGGTAGAGGGCACTGATGGTAAATTTTTGAAAAATAATCCTAGGTGAAAGACACTGATGAAGGCTCAAGAACATACTTAATAGATATGTTAAGTGCAGGCTATTTGTCTAAGTTTAGAAAGGATTAGGAAATTTTGAGAGGAGAAGATCAGTGTTTCTCTAAAGCAAGTCACTGAAGAAGCAGAAGGCAGAAAAATCTGGGGAAACCTTTTGCTTTTGTTTTGCTGCAGAGGCAAAAGTGAAGGGAAAACACTGAAGAAATTGCAGCAAAAATTTAATCCCTAGTGATTTCCTATAAAAAGCTATTTAGTTAAACACAGAAAAACAAAGAAAATAAAAAATTGTTTGGGGATCCAGGCAAAGATTGACAACACTTTTCTTGGTGAAGCATTTTTTCTATTTGGGTTTTGACAAAACATCAAAGCAAAGTGCTTAATATGTTTGAAGATAATTAGTATTGATGGGGTCAGTTGAGCTTGGAGCTTATTTTACTAGTAATTTTTTATTGGTATAATAACCTAAAGCTTGATTAATATACTCAGGAGAAGCATAATAATGCAATAGGATTAGATACAGTAATCTTGAAAGCTTATATTATTATAAGAAAGTAAGAGTATATATAGGTTAAACCTGTGAAAGAACCAGCCTTAAGGAATTTAGCCTAAGACAAGGCAACCATCAGCATTTAAACTGTCTTTATTTTGACTGTCAAATTAATTTTAAATACAGGTTGAAACATTAGAAAAGTCTAGATTAAGTTTATTCATGTGTAGCCTACTGGATTTTGCACTTTTTTAATAAGCAAAAATTAAATGCTGAATATTTTACTTAGTAAAAATGAAGCTACAGATGGGTTTTTAAGGTAATGTGAACATTTATAATCCAAAAATAAAAATTGAAATAATATACATTGATTGAAAAACTTAAAAAAATACACTTCAAAAATAATTTACTTTGAAATTAATTATTTTTACTGTAATTTTTTATTTATTATATAAAAAGGCTTAAATTATTTCAAAAAACTTATTGAAAAATTAGTATATTTAAGTAAAATCAAAGATAAACGCTTATTTTTAAAAATAGTTGATATAACAGCAACCCAAAAATAGGGGCAGGAAGCTATTTTGAAAAATTTCTTCTATAAATGGATTTTCTGTCAAATTTGATCAAACTATTTTCTTCTCTATATGTAAAATATTTAACTTTAAAATAAAACAAAAACTTTAATATGCTCTATTTAATAATAAAAGCTACTCTTTAAATATATAATTATATTTTATTATATATTTTTGTCTTTAAGATACTTGATTTTAAATCTTTACCTTATAAAAATATAATTAAATTAAATTAACTAAGTTAAATTAACTGCCATTAAATAGAATAAGAGCATTAAAAGTCTTATATAAAAAATTATAGTGTGTCAGACATTTTTGATTACTCCCTCTTGGGGAATTAACACCCCAAGTAGTTCACCAAATGGGTCACTGAATGGCTCACCAACTAATCATTAAGTTGGTGGCACTACTATCATTCAGCCATCTATTATGGGGATCAAATAATCCAGATCCTAAGCAGAACACAACTTGAATAAGCCTTGTGACTTACAAGGAACATTACTCATATAAGCTCCATGACTTTCATGACGTACATGGACAGTATGTGGCTTTCTAGATACTATATATTATCCTCATTCATACCCAATAAAATAACTTTTTCTTCTTAAATTTCCCCATCTATCTTGTTTATTATCCTTTCCAGAAGTATATATGCATCAAGTGTAAACTTTACTTGACTTTGAATGTTATATTTTTATTGTTACAGAGTTAAAAATTTTACATAAAGAGAAGAAAATATTTGGATCAAATTTGACAGAAAATCTGTTGACAGAAAAAAATGACATAATATATTCCTGCCCCCAAAATTACATATACTTTAGTACCAAAACAATTATTTAAGCTAGATAATTCAGGCTTTATCATAAAATCCTTATATAAAACTATCTATTATTTATAACTTTAAATTTAAGCTATCTATATAAATAGCATTTTTTGATATTAAAATTCTATAATAAAATATCAAAAAGAGTCAAAAATGCTTATTATAAACTAAGTTGAAGTGTTGCTTAAATAGATTACAGTGGCAATCTTGTTTATCTTCTCCTCAATCTCAGATAGCTTGTAATTATTCTTTAAAGCTGTCTTAATCTGCTCTGTGTAAATTCTAGCCTTACACTGCCTTTTCTTTTCTTGGAGCCCTTAATTCTATATTTCAAAGGGAGAGGGAAGCCTTCCCTTGTTCAGTCTTAAGGTTCTCAAATAAGGGGCTATATCTGGAATTAATACCACAGGAGATTAAGATGTTTATGCCAGACCTCCAGGCCATATTTTTTCATTTCATCCTTGAGGACAGCCTGGTATCAATTCCAGCTTGCATTTGCTATTGGCTTGCCCCTGCAACTGACCCCCTTAAGATCACCACTGTGGCTCATAGTATTTAAATAAAGGTTAGAACTCAGCTTGATGGCTTAAAGCATAAAGATTACTGCAGAGAATCTCAAATCCTTGCCCAACATACTCAGGATTAATAAATTCCAGGGCAACAAACTTATTGATCAGAAATTTATATTTATTAGTTGAATCTTGTTGTGTGAGAGAGCTGAGAAGGGTCTTGCCTTTAAGGTGTCTATTAATGGTCTGCCAGTAATGAAATAAGCATCCTTGTACCTCACCATTGAAAGTTTTTATAAAAGGATTGTACTGGACTGTCTCACAGTTCATAATAATAATATTGGGGCCTAGGGCTCTTTAATGTTCCTTTTCTTCAGCAGCTAGGGAGATCTCATCTTTATCAGCATCATCAAGATTAGCTCTTGTTGATGGACCAGGATACTTGAAAGCCTCAGTGGGAAAAGCTTTAAGCCTCTTGTATAGAGTCTTAAATGCTTTTAGTTATACCTCTTCTGAGGCTTCAGAAAGAAATAAAAAAGGCAAGATGAGGACTATATAATCAATCTGTGCATTTATCACCCACATATTATAGAATAAGTTAGGAAATGTTACAAATGTCCCATTGCAGAGCCAAGTCTCAGTGGAGTAAAGTTGCTATAGCTCTTTAAAAGTAGCGCAAAACATAATCCTGTATTTTGCATCATGACTATTCATTTGAAAAAGGCACTATTCATTTTGTTGGGTCATCTGCAACTCAGGAGTAAGGACCAGGTCTTTTAGTTGGGACACATGTTTTTTATTGATTTTAGCTCTCAGTGCCTATCAAAGATATACTTAGAAAGTTGTTCACAATCAGGGACAGTTTTAATATTCTCTTTGCTCAAGTGCTTGGTAGCCTTTACTGCCAGGTTAGTGAATTTGATGTATTTTAATACTGGGACCATTTGGAGTAGGTACCACTTGAGCAGCTTCTTGATCAAAGTGGTGGAAGGCATGCAGGTATGTTCCCCCTTTTCCAAGGTAACTTTATCCCAACTTTGGGTGTTTAGGTGTGCAGGGCTTCTTCTGTCTTCAAATGTGAAATGTTTGCTCTTGCTTCCTTGCTTCTGATTATTGCAGTTAAAGACATAGCTATCACTGATCATGCTTGGGTCACCTTTGACTGAAATATATGGAAAATATTTTGTGAATCTCTTTGGGATCTTGAAGGTACCCTTATCATTTCAAATATTGTGGGCTTTATTGAATTCCATGGACCAGGAGGAGTGTATTGAAAACCAGAAAAGTACTCATGTTGCTCATCATCTTCATTTTCACCAGGAGAGGGTTTGGGTGAGGGCTCAGGAGAGGGCTTGAAGCTTGATTTTCTTTTCTTCTTGTTGATGGGATCTTCATCTCTTTCAGGGATCTAAGCTTGGGAAGCTAGCCCGTCATTTTCAGGGATCATGTGGGCCAGGTTTTTTGCAGGCAGAGACCATCACAATATTGGAAATAACTTAAATAGGTAGGAGAAGGGCTTCCCAACCCAGGATCACATTTCAGAGGCCAGGATTATAGTGTCAATCACCCCTGTGAGAGTGATATACACAATCCCAAACAGCTTGCTAGAGTGATCAGTTAGGAGGTCAGTCAAGGAGGCAGGCATTGGCTTGGGGGTCATGGGTGGTTCCATATTAAGTTTGTAGGCAGGCAGGTAGTTGAACTTGCCTCTAAACAATTTTGATAATGATATGATCCAGGGGCCTTGACAGTTGTATCTAACTGCAGATTTTATGTGGGCCAAAGTATCTAGTTCAAGTATCTTTTCCAGTGTGTATTCATTATACTTGGGTTTTAAAGGGTACTCTGTGAAGTAGACAGGACCAAAGGGAATACCTAGAAGACAGGAATCTGCAGGCAGAAGAGCAGGAGGGCTGGGTGATCTTGTACTGAATCAATAGATGGTAAAGATAAAATAAGGCAGCAGCTGTGGAAGCCAAAATACAATAACCTATATTCAAAATGGCAATAAGTTTAGAGCCCAGGGTCCTTAGATCTAAATAGAACCCCTCCTCTAAACTTAATATTTTCTATGGGGGTTCATCAGGGCATTAGGAAATGTGAGGCTGGGGGCTCTGGACACTTGGGTTCAAAGGCAATGAAAGGCACCTGGGCCAGGAGTTCTCTCATTGGTCAGAAATCTTGAATTGTTGACTTGAATCTCTTGTTTTAGGGCTGTGGTCATGGGTTTGGGCCCTTGTCCTGCACTTACCTCAGGTGACACATCCTGATTGGCCACTAAGGCAGTCTTCAAGCCCATGAAGCAAACAGTAGAATTTGGTCTCCTCCATTAGGCGCCTTGATTACTCCTCCATTTGGTGTGATGGTTCATTTGGTTTGGCTGGCTTCACCTTTTGGACAATAATTCTTGGCTTCAGATTGCAGGGGCTTGATCCCACAAAAACGTGGGCAGGCAGCCCCTTGGTCCTCAGGGTTTGAATACCACCCTTGGGCCCAGGTTTCAAGGGGAAGAAAATTGACAGTCCTGAAAATTTCCCTCAGACTCATACCAGCTATGGGAGGTGAAAGCATCATCAGAGTCTTTTTCAGAAGCTGAAGTTGTGGGGCCTATTTTTTGTTCATTTTTTAGGCTGTTTCTTCAGCACTTTATTTGTAGAAGAAGAAGCCTTAGGCTTAACATTGTCCTTGGCAGTTTTTTATTGGTTTTTTTTATTAGTCTGGGGTTTCTTTGGTTTATTCTATAAAGAAAAAGGGGTTAGAGAAATAACTGTGAGTAAAGTATAGAAAAAGAAAAGTTAAAGCTAAAAATATATCACATTGTGGAGGATTATTATATAGATTATACAAAAAAACCTTTGATATTATTAAGATATTCAGTTCTGAGGCTTTTTATTAAGAAAAGTTGGACAAAAATATGTTAAATGTTTATTGTTGACATTATAAGGGTTTAAATAGAGAAAAATTATTATTCTAGGCAGTTAACCTAAAAATTTGTCTTAATTCTGACTGTTGACTTGTTGAGAGTCAGCATTATTGAGGTAAATTACTATGTTTGAAACATATGAATCTTAATAATTTAAGATAAGGTTTGAAACTTAGTTTGAGAATAAGCTGTTTTAATTTTTGGCTATAATAATGTTATAGGTATATAAATTTTAATTATTAATTACTAAATATAGTAAATAGTAGTTTTATTATTGCTATGAAAGATTTGGGGTTTCAAAAATACCATTACAGAAGATGAAAATCTTAAGAACAGATTTTTTATCAAACCAATGAAGGTTTTAACTTTGCTTTTGTTGGCCTTCTTTTATAGTAGAGCCATAAAAAACTTGCTTGAATTATGTCACTGTGTTAGCTTAAATTATTTTCCCTTTTCCTGCTGTTCCTTTTGTATTAATTTCACTTTGTGTCAACATTAAATGATAATATATAAATTCTAGTTTGAACAAATATAGTCTAGCTTAATTCTATAAGATTAGGCTGATTGACCACAAATAATCAGACTAATCATTGCAAGCAGATCTTATCAGTTAATCATTTTATTATCACTAGTGTATCATTCTATTAAGTGTAGTAATTATACACATATAAATAATAGTTTATTATAATTGATTTAACTATTATGCACTGTATAAATGTTAGCTCATAGAGATTATAATTGATTACACAGCATTTAATCAATAGATAATCAGCTTAATTACAATCACTATGTCTAACTGGATATTGGATTACCTCAGCCCCACCTCAGCCTAAGAGGCACACATGTGTATATCAAACTAGTGAAGGCAAAAAGGACTATGAAATAATGATTTTGCAACAAAATTACATTGTAGATAGTTATCTGTTCAATATATGATCTAGTCAGCTATTACATGGCAAATAATTATTGGTTCAATATTGGATTTAGTCAGCTATTATACAGTGTAGAATCCTAACTCAAACCATAGTATAAGCAGGAGGTTTATCATCCAAAATAAAATCACTGATTAAATCCCAAAAGGAATGCCAAATTTCTATTCCTATAGGCAGATATACAATGTTTGGAATATGCTTGAGTGACAATTGACTATAAGTGTGATTCCTTAGTATCATCAGATGCGCATAAAGGCGCAGCCAATTCAAAATTGCCAGTAGGCTATCTCAAGAGTAGTGTAGGCTGCAGCTGAAGTGCCATGTACACCCTGAGAAGGCCAGTAGCAACACATGTGTCAAGGAAAGCCAATCAGGATAGGCATAGCTAGCAATAATAAGCCTATTAAAAGGGTATCTACTGGGAACTGTCTGAAAGGACAAGAACAAGGGTTGTTGCAGTATATATAGATACAGACACCCAAAATTATGATAACAAGTTTCTAGTTAAATATGGATAAATTGCAGCTGCTGGCTAGATTGTACTCCTGCTTCAATAAACATAATTATCCACAAAGTTCTATTCTACTGTTGTCTGCAGTGCTCTTGCATAGGATTAGGTAGATTAAATTGACAAGGCCAACATATTTCTGTATCTTTGAACAAACCAGCAATATCTAAAATTGCTCAACACAAACAAAAATGATATCTGTTGTATTTTTCTGTGACCAATGTTATTATAGAATTGAGTGACAGATGCACTAATTTGTAGTGAGTTGTAACCCAATCTGATAAATAAATAAAAATGAAACCCAATCCCAAAAACTCAGTTTTTAGGAAAAGTGGGATACATGTAAATGTCTTACCTGGCCTTATAAAAATAATATGTATAGTCAGAAGCATAAATAATAGGAAATCCCTGAGCATCTTTTTTATAGTAAATTTGAGAGAAATCAAATTTAAAGTATATTGCTTGGTTTTAAAAGGGGTTTTTTAGAACCAGAAACACTAATTTAGACATAAACCCCTTTAAATAAGTAGCTGCAAGTGAAAGAGGGCAATTTAATGAGAATATATGTTATGTTATATTATAATTGGTTGATAAAAATAGTCCCTATTTTTACATTAATTTTATTGATGATACAGACTTAATAATTAATATATCTCAAAAAACTATTGCCCAGATATATTAATAGTATGGTGATGGTCCATTTAGTTCTATTTTTAAAATACTTGAATCACTGTATCTGCAATTAATAAACATTAGAGGCACTATAACATGTGATAGGGCTGTTTACTGGGCCTTTTTGAAATTATGTTTTTATAAATTATTTAATAGTTAAATAAGAGAAATTTGATTACTGAATAAGCTTTGATCACTCTTAGAATCAAATTTCATATATTGAATTACACTATTAAATATACAACACAATTGATGGTTGGTTCCTATCTTAGTCTTTAGTAAGGAAGTATATTTGTGACTTACAATTTAAGTGTAACGCAATTAAACCTCTACCAGCACAGTTACAAATTATCTTAATATTATGCAAAAGCCATAAAATTACTACTACAGTAAAATATAGCTTGCTCTTTTATTTTTTTGTAGAAAAATGGAAGAAACAAAACATCATAAAGGTAATTCAACCAACACATTGTAGTTGGGGGTATCCCAGGAATCAAACAACAGATTAAGTGCAACAAAAGATGCCTACTCAATAATAATGGCACAATATCAATCAACCTTGAGTTTGAAAGTACCAAACATCTAGAAAAAGGCACTATGACAGAAAATAAAACATTTCATAAGTCCCAGAGTGCCCAAGCTTTTTAGGGAGGCAACCAAAGTTATTGCAAACAAAATAATGAAAAGATGTTATAGAGCTTCTTTCTTTGGTATATATGATAATATAATTACACAATTTGGATTATGCAGGTTGGTCCATAATATTCATTAATGTCTTGGTACTAGCTATAAGCATTATTTAAGGAACATAAATGAATATAAAAACAAAGAGCCTCAGTACTAAATAAATGTTTAGGGGTGACAGGTGCTAAAGCTTTTATGCCTTCTATAATAAAAATTCCTGTATCACATGTGGAAGATTTAGTTTATAATCATGAATTATCTGCGCTCAGAAATCTCACACAGACTGTTATTCCCAACATAGCACAGCTTATACTTATCAGGCTGATTTAGAAAACCAGTAAATAAAATGATATCATAAATTAATTTTGGCTTGATGTTGTAACTGTGCTGTTTTAGCAGAGTAACAAGGGGGGAAATATTGAAAACTAGATTATTATCTTTATTTGAATATAGGGATTATATAGTTGTTTTGAATCATCTTAAGAGAAACATGATTATTTAGATCATTTATTTGGATGGTGAAGAGAAGTGGATTGTTCCTGGTAAAGGGTCAGGTGCCAAATCAAATTGTCTACCAAATAGTATCACTGTTTATTCTCTTTGTTGCTTTTAGGAATTCAAGTTGACTTTCTTGTTTGGGAATGGGTCACAGGGAGGTCAGATTGCGGGTCACAAACCTTCTTAGTCAGAACCTTATTGGTGGATTAATCCTGCTGTTTTGACATTAACACTAAATGCTTACAATAATCTGATCAATTTTGTCTTAACCCCAGATAAAATCTTCTAATTAAGAAATCAAGAGTCCCTCTATTCTAATGAATAAGGAGCCGAAATATGAAATTTTCCAGTGGGTAAATATAACTTCAGTATTAGAATGCAAAAAAACATGTCATTATATAACTATGTTGTATTAGGAGAGTTACAAAGGGGAAAATAATTGGAAATTAGATAATATCTTTATTTGGGTTGTTAGAGACTATATAGTTTGGGTGAACCTTTTAAGAGGAACAAGATTGTATCAATCAATTAGAGTGGACAGAGGGGTCTTGATCTTGATAAGAGTGAAGCACCAAATTGAGCTGCCACTGGGATGAGGTTGAAATTAATTCTGGTTCCCTGTTTTTTAATTCAAGTTGACTTCTGCATTTGGCTTTGAGTGATGAGGAAGTTGTTTTTGGTGGCATGGGGTCTCTTGTGCAGAACTTTGCCAGTGAATTGAACCCTGCTTGTTGTGAATTCAAATTCAGTAGGGGTTTTGTTTAGCCTAGTGAATGATAGATTATGAGTTGATTTATTCAAAATCCTTTGCTCTACCTGTAGAGTTCTCTTTATCCAAATATGATTCAACATCAATATCTGAACCTTATGGATGCTTACCAGCCTCTTGCCACTTGGATTATCTCTGCTAAGGCTACTAGGATCAAACGTTGGGGTATAAAATTGAATGCACATTTCTCTAATAAAATAAGTTCACTTACACTCATTAATTTTGACATTGAATCTTTGGCGCTCATCTTTCATTTCCTAGGAAAATACCTATTACTCATACTCAGATCAAATAGTCTTAAAGATGGAACCTAAAGTCTTACGTACTTAAGACTTTTGCCCAAGTTCTTTATTTTGTCAAATAATAAAGCATAACTCAACAAAAATGGTGCTCACTACAGAGGGACAAGCTTTGCCTTCACAACTTTCAACACCACCTCCATTGGTCCTTCCTTTCCTCCTTCTGTAGGCAGTACCTTGCCTACTATCTCTGGTCTTCCTTTGGAAGAGGACATCTTAGACCTTCCTTCTATCTTGTCTCCGGTGGTAGTCTCACCCCATTCTTCCATAGTAACTAATTCAATGATAATGCCTACCTTTGACCAAGTGCAAGAA
Organism: Entomophthora muscae; assembly: GCA_014839935.2. NCBI lineage: Eukaryota > Fungi > Entomophthoromycota > Entomophthoromycetes > Entomophthorales > Entomophthoraceae > Entomophthora > Entomophthora muscae. Next base: position 372,791 of record QTSX02005026.1, read on the forward strand.
ACTGTACTTGTGTTGGTTCAAGGTGGGCGTGCTGCAATTACTATTGGCTCCAAGCTCAAAACTGTGTTTGGGGGCCCCAAATAATGTTTCATGATGTTTGAGCAAGGTTTAGCTTCTTTTCACACTTCTTCTCTACCAGCTACAGGTAATCTTATTAAACAATTTGTCCAACCTGTGCTTGTTCATTGCCATTTGCTCTTAGGGTTGCACTATTTCCAGCTGGATGCTATGCTGACTGCCTCTCACAATAACTATCATCAACTTATGGCTTTCCAGCAATGAGCCCTGTAGAGGATCCAGGAAATTTATACTTGCTTCTTTATTATCCCGGTCTGACTCTTTTACAGTTTGACAGGGAATCCTTTATGTAAGCTTCAATGAGCTTGGATTCCAGGCAAGCAATCTTGGTGTTAAACTTGTTGCCATCTGTTGATCACTTTCACGTTTTTCACTTCCCATAGTCTTAGCTACAGACCATCTCTTTCATTCCATGGTAGTCTTCTTTCAGTTAAAAGACAAAACATAAAATTATTGAGGGGAAAGCAACTATTGTCACAAATAAGCATCTTTATTAATTATTATCATGTTTTCATTATATACTAATTGGGGTATATTCAGCTGAAAACCCCTCTGGTGCCAGAATCACACCTAGATTCCTATCACATGGTTTATGACATAACAGCATCATCCAATCCAGATCTTTACCAAAAAGATCTTTAACCTCTTAACCTATAAAAATGTGCCCTAATACATTCCAGAATCACCTTATTCCTTCCATGGAAATGCATTGCTTCAGCTTGAAGTATTCCTGACTTCCAGCATCAAAACCCTGTGGAATATATATCCCCAATCCAAGCTATCATTGCTCCAACTGGGAACCAGCTGATCAATCCTAAATACCTAGACACCATTGTCTAAATTTTGCTTTTTTTTACATTAACCAGTTTTTTGCAATAAAAACCCATCAAAACGCTTGGAAACTCAAACCAGGAGCCACTGCAGTGCCCAGGAAATTTATAGGCGGTGTCACAGTGCCTGAAACCTGCACTGGGTGGCGCTTTACAAAGCAATTAGGCGGCGCTGCAGCGCTTCTAACCTAATAAATTTCCAAAAAAAAAGCGCTTTTAAACCAAAATTTGGAGGTTTACTTTTGATTAACATTAACCAAATTCTTAGAACCATCAAGGCATTTAAGAAATATAATCAAATTCTCATTAATCATATTCCCCAGTATATATTAATTAACCTTCCCAGTTAATTAATTTGTTTGAAGACAACAAGTCTTTACTTGACACAGTCAAGTCCATTTTGACCTATGATTAAATCCCCATTAATCATATTCCAGGTCATATATATTAATTAACCTTCCCAGTTAATTAATTGGTTCAAGACACCTAGTCTTATAATCTCAATTGTTAAGATTATTCATTTTGGCCCTCAATTAGTACAGCCTAACTGATTTCTGATAATCCATTACTACACTGGAAAATCTCTTCAAGGCCAATCCTATTGTTGTTAATTTCAACCTATGAACTGCATCAAAATTCAACCTCTTTTTGAAACCACAGCCCAACGTGACTGTAGTACAATCATAGTGTGTGCTCCACCAGGAAGGAAAAGTGAGCATCTGCATGCGCCCAGCCCATATCCAGTATGTTCTTGAATAGGAGCTTCTCCAAGACGTCCCAAACAAGCTCAATGGAGTTTACACAGTAAACTTCTTTGAGGACCACAGGGTCAAGGCGGACCAACTAGGCATTCTTGTAGGCAATAACTACCCACTTAGATGCCCCCTTGTCATGTTTCAGCCTAGCTTATACCTCCTGTAACATTGGAAAGGTCCTGTGTATTTGATCCTCCAGCTTTTTCAAAACAGGGGGCAACAGAAACAGCTGTTTGGTCATGTGATTGTCATAGTTGGCTTAAAAGGTAGCAGAGACAAAGAGGACCAGGACCTGGCATATTTTGCTGTTAATATTTTCTATAAAAAACAAGTAAAGATTTTTAAATTTTTATTGATTTTCTTTTTTTAGATTACTTTCTTGTGTTTCCTCCTTGGCAGCAGCTTCAGAAGGCTTAGCCATTCTTGGCGCAAGCAACTGCGCTGGTAATTTAGTATCCTTCATCCTGGTGCACTTTTCTGGTTTGAGATGTTCATACATCTTGGGGTCATTAACCCAGACAGACAGTGCAGAGAGGGCAAAAGACTTGAACTGAAGGCCTTCCACAACGGTCTTCTGGACATTTAAAAGGTGCTCAATTGTCTTCTTGGATGTGTCTAGCATCTTAGTAATCAAGGTCTTTGCAGACACCTTGCCAATTTACTTGCCTGTTAGGACAGCAGACTTCATCTTTGCTTTGACCTTGCAGTCAATTCCCTTAATTTCAGCAATTGCTGAGTCAAGGTTCTTCTTAACTTCTCAGTTTTCTCTCATTGATTTTTTACTAATATTTCTATATGTTTTTATAGCTTTCATCTCAATAAACTCTGTTATTCTGATAAATTTTGCCTCTTTGTTTACCCCTGCTTTTTTCATTTTTACATTATTCCATCTTTTTACTCATTTTGTATATGTTCTACGCTTACCTCAATGTGTTGTTTTCTTTGTGTTAGCATTGCTTCCATAATTGCCATATTATTTTTAGCACCTAAACACAGCTGCTTGTGAGAAATAAACAATAATTTGATGATCAGCTAAATTTAAATTAGAAAATTACAAGTTTATTGTGTTTAGATAAAGTTGTTACTGATCTAAATTCAAAACCTTAATGATAAACTTTAAGAAAATCAGGAGCCAAGTGAGAAAGTGATTGTTGTGACATAAAGAGTTATTAAATAATTATTTGATGCATGTGTACTAATTAATCTGATTGGCTGGTTGTTTTGCCATTGTGCGCCATTGCCGCTGTGACAAGTTGTTGATGGACTAGTCTAACCCAGCAGCTGATTGGGCACTAGTACATCAATAACTTGCCACAGAAGCAATGGTGCACAATGACAAAACAACCAGCCAATCAGATTAATTAGTACACATGCATCAAATAATCATTTAATAACCCTTTATGTCACAACAATCACTTTCTCACTTGGCTCCTGATTGGCTTAAAGTTTATTTTTAAGGATTTGAAATTGTGTCAGCAACAACTTTATCTAAATGTAACAAACTTATAATTTTCTAATTTAAATTTAGCTGGTCAACAAAATTTTGTTAATATTTTCAGGAGGGGCTGTGTTTAGGTGCTAAAAATAAATGGGTTCTGAATCTAGATACATGGCATAGTAAATATATGATTTTATAGAAATAAGCTGAACATAAAGAATAAAACCAACTATAAACAAAAAAGAAAAAACAATTGAAATTCAAGATAAAGATAATATAAATAGAAAATGTTTGGCAGCAAGGAGTTTATTTTGGGACAGGGGAGAGTAATGCCTAGTGGGCCAAATAGCGCAGGAAGGAAGATGTAGAGGTGGTGCTAACCTGGGGGTCTGGGATTGGGTGGGCGAGGCTGGAAGGTGGGGGTGGTGGTAGCGGGGGTAGAGACAGGAGGATTGCGTGTGACAGTTGCCATATATAGATGATTGTATTCCTTGTTAGTCATTGCCTTGATTGGCTGGTAGGTGGCTGTGGTGCAGGTTGGGAGGAGGTTGTCCTTACGTAAATGGTTGCTTATGTTCACATGGAAGACAATTTGGGCAAATAAGTCAGCCACCATCTGTCAACCAAAGAGATAATCATGGTCAAGGACCCCAAGATAGAGATAGTTAAAAGCCTGAGGGTGGCACTCCTGGAGTGTATCACCAATATTAAAGAACACAACATCAGCTAGATGGATGTCAGCCTGGCCATCTGGGTACACAGAGGCCTGGTGCCTGTGTCCTTAGATGGCCTTGAGGGCAGTAGAGCCACCCTCCATCTGGTGGCTCAAGAAACCCCAGTGAGTAGAATTTGAGCTATCCCAGGAATTAAGCAAAATTTCAAGAATGTGGCTGTACTTGTAAATTCACTGCCCCCTTTGGCTTTGGATTAAACCATTTCCCCCTGCTGCACCAAGACAAGTCCCAAAACAACAGTCAAGCCACTTAAAGCCTTAGGGGATTTGGCGCACACTGTAGATGAGAGATTTGTTATGGCTTACCCTGCAGATTCTCTGGCTTTGGTTGTCTTACCCTGAGAAGAAACGCTGATTAATTTGGATTACTTTTTGGCATGGTGTTGCCTACTTTTAAAAACAATCAGAAAAAACCAATCAAAAGACACCACATCAATGCACAGAAAATCAAACAAATCTCAAATGCCTAGGATGCCCTCCAGCCAATCAGGTGGAACTGCAAAAATTAGCTTAGAACTTTCCAGCACCCCTGGTCTTGGCCAGCAAAATTTCTCCTCCAACCAATTGGATGCAGTTAATCTGGCAATATGATCAAATCTTTAGATACTCACCCTTTTTAACAAAGCAAGGGGACTTTGAGTCCCTGTGGCGGATCCAGGTCCAACCAGTCCATCCCGCCATTACCCTGCCCCTGACTCTTATTCCCATTACCTTCCTTTGACAAAGCTTCAAAGAGTGTTGTCTTCAGAGAGGCAATTTTATGGGACAATGCTTTATTATCATCCCACCAACGGGCCATATCTCAACGCTTTTTTCCTCACTTCCCCTTAAAGCCTCAATTTCACAATTTGCCTTTGCTTTCACTTGTTGTAAGATTTTGTCCCATCCTACTGACAGGTTCCAGGAATCCCACACATAGATTTGGGTTCCTTGGGCAGGAGTCCCTTCTTTCGCAAAATAATTGGAGTATAACTCTTCAAACACAGCATTTACTTCCACTAAGGACTCCTCAGGCACAGTCTTGGTGACCTCTAAGCTTGCCCAAGCTTCCTCCAACAAACTTGTAGGAACCTCTTTCCTGGCAGCAGCGGTTTCCACGCAAATACTCCAAATTTGGCCCTTTCAAAATTTAACAAAGAAGACATAATAATTGAAAAGGCAGTTGAGGGGAAAGCGTCAAAATTGACAATATATCTTTATTAAAGTGTAGCTGTTTTTACTTATATATCATTTGGGGCATATTTGGCTGAAAACCCCTCCAGTTCCTGAATCAACCTGTTATTCATCTCATGTGATATATGACATTTGATTTATCTAAACCTAGATCTTTACCTAAAAGATTACCAATATTTCTCAACCTATGAGCATCAACCTACAATGGGAAGAAGTCACATGACTCCATTTATCTCATTGTACAAATTCAGCATAGAGCTTCCTCAGCTCCTGGCACCAAAACCCTGTGGATTAAATATCTCAAAACTCAGCTATTAATGTTCTAACTGGGAAACAGCTGATTAACCCTGAATTCCTAGCCATCCTTGCCTTTATTTAGTTATCTTCCCATTTAATGGTTATTTGACTTAAAACCCATTAAAAAGTTTTGAAACTCAAACCAGGCGGCGCCCCAGCGCCTGAAAAAATTTGATAGTGGCGCCTCAGCCCTTTGCAAATCATTAGGCAGTGCAGCAGCGCTTTTAACCCAAAATTTGGGGGTTTACTTATGGTTGACCTTAACCAAACTTCTTGACATAGTCAAGACAATTTAACCAATATAATTGAATCCTCATTAATTATATTCCTGTGTATTTATTTATTAATCTTCCCAATTAATTAAACCGTTTTTGAGACACCCAGTCTCCCAGATTGACTTGGCCAATATTGGCTTCTGTTCTTTTATTGAACCTAGATATCCAGTTTTCAGGTATCTTTACCTTAAGACTTCCAATCCAACCTATCTACATGCAATAATCAGAAAAACAGAGCAACTTTATATCTTGGAGTATTTATTTGGCTAAACACTTAACAGTGACTGTCATATGGTCACAAGGCCCCTTCCTTCTCTTTGGGGGAATCAGCCTCATCTTCCTGGACCTTTATTAGCTCCAGTTCCCCATGAAACAGCTTAAGGAATTGAGGATGAACATGGGACTATTCTTCTCCTAGGGCAGCTCTGACCCCTCAAATTAGGTAGTTTGGCCCTGGACTAATTCAGATAATCTTCATTGGCCTACCCATTGCTGAAGACCTCTTCTTGGGTGCTTTTCCTGGCATCTTTGATCAAACCATATTAGATCTTCAACCTGGAAATGATCACAGGGAATTACTCCAGGCTTTGAGTTCCACTTGGAGGTACGTTTCCCCAAACCTGCTCTCCTTTACTCCTTGCCTCAGCAATAACTTCTACATCTCGGCTACATGTTCCTCTACGGCGTCTTCATAGGAATTCTTTTACAAAAACTCCCATTGGCCCACCTCAGTGCTTGTGGTAGTCTCCTGGCCATACAACATCCAAAACAGAGAAAACCCAGTAGCATCATGGGGAATTGCACGGTATGCCATGACACTCATTACCAGGTGATCTTTCCAATGGGTTGTGGCTCTGTCAGCCAACTTCTCCATAATTTGCTTCAGGGTTCCAATGGTTCTCTTGGCTAAACCATTTGTTACGGGATGATATGGAGCTGAGGTTAACTTAGAAATGCCCCATTTCAAGCATTTCTTAGTTAGCGCTAGTCCTACATAAGGCAGTCTGTTATCAGTGAGAACTTTCTCAGGACATCCATGCCGTGCTATTATTTCTTCTCAGAGAAACTTAGCAATTGCAACGCTTGTTTCCTTAGTCAGTGCTCAAACTTCTACCCATTTTTTAAAAGAATCAACAGCCACCACAAAGTATTCTTTCTGACCACTTGCTAACGTAATATGACCTGTATCCATTGAGACCAACTCAAAAGGATACTGTGACATTACTAACTTGAGCTGCACCTTGGATTTTGCCGCTGAGAACTTAGAGCAAATATCACATTCTTGCAAAATCTGAAGGACCGTAGCTCTCATCTTTGACAACCAGTACTGAGCTTTCACTACTTGCCATAGCTTCTCATATCTGAGGTGACCTCCCCATTGCACATGGATATCTCTGATCACTTGTAGACGCTTGGATTTCTCTACATAAATCCTATTCCTTGATAGAGCTTCCCGGGCTTCTTGCGTCTCAACCTCTCCACCGGCCAACAGTGCTCAGGAAAATAAGTCAGGAATCTGATTTTCCAACCCTGGACAGTAGATGATATCATAATCATACCCAGAGAGCTTCTCTGAATATAATTGCATTCATCCTTGTAAGTCTTCCTTGGTCCAAATTTCTCTCAAAGCTGCGTGGTCAGTGACTATAATAAACGGCATTCCTAGGATATATGTCCTAAAATGTTCCACTGCCCATACTATTGCTAATCCTTCATGCTCAGTAGCCAAGTATTTCCTTTGAGTGGTTCCCAAAGTCTTAGAACCATACGCAACAGGATGTTGGGATAACTTCAACTCTCCTTCTTGAGTAAGAACAGTACCAAGACCAGTTGAACTTGCATCTGTATCAATGTAGAACAACTTTGATCAATTGGGGAATCTTAATATGGGGCCTTGGAGAGTTTCTTCTTTAGCTCCAATAATCTTGACTCTTGCTCTTGTCCTCAAACAAATTGGATATTCTTCCTTGTTAACGCAAACAATGGTTCTCCAAGTGCAGAGAAATTAGGTATGAATCTCCAGTAGAAATTCACTGACCCCATAAAACCCCAAACCTCTTGGACTGACTGCAGCAATCTCATACTTAACAACGGAGTAACTCTCTCAGGACTTGGTTTAATCCCTTGAGAATTCACGGCATGCCCTAACACCTTGACCTCTTGACAGGCAAGCTTAGTCTTAGATACACTATTCTTCAACTTTGCTTTCTCAATATGGCAAAAAACTTGATCAAGATCTTCTAGATGTTGTTCCCAGGAAGGGCTATATACAGTAATGTTGTCTATATATACTGAAGCACATCTAGGCTGAAGTCCTGTCATAATCTGGTCCATTACCTGCTGAAACACAGCACCTGCTGTCTTCATTCCCAATGACAAAACTTTCCATTGATACAGACAGTCAGGTGTAGAGAACAAGGTAACCTCATTAGACTTCTCATCAATTAACAATTGGTGATAACCCTTATTCAGATCCAATGTGGTGAACCAGGAAGATCCAGCTATAGTGTCCAGCTGGTCTTCAATACGGTGCATTGGGTAGGCATCATTTACAATATCCTTATTCACCATTTGGAAATCAATACAAACGTGTATATTCCCATCTGGCTTTGGGACACAAACCATTGGAACTATGTAAGGACTGATACTTTCCTCAATCAGGTTGGCCCTTTGCATTTTATCCACCTCTTCTCTAATTGCAGCAACTGCAGCAGGACTACAACGGGGTACATATCCTTTGTACGGCTTCCCAGTCAACGTTTTTATGACAGGGTGGACCAGTTCTCCCCACATCATATTTGTCCAACAAGAAACAACTACTCCATTTCCACACCAGAGTATACAACAGGGTACCTGGTGCTTCACTTAGACATAGTATATGGGTTAAATTGTTGAAGGGCACACAAAGATAAGAGACAGTAGGTTTATTTGTTGTGACTTCTCTAACTAAGGGCATCCAAACTCCAATACGCTGACCTTGCTGAATGTCCACAGGAACACCACAAGTGTTAAACAACTTCCAGGACTTGAGGAGTTCACCATTTGATACATTCTCAAATATTTCCACATTTGAGGATATATGACGGGGTAATTCTGGGATAATTTGTCCTCCCTGTGTTCCACAATTAAAAACTACCAGTTTTAACCAAGCAATTCCCTTTGGTAGAATGGAGCAATGTTCCTTGGCATAGATGACCACTGACTGAACATCTTCTGGAGCTGGTAGAATTTCCAGCTGTTGATAAGTGTACTCAACTCCATTATGAACCAAGACATTCTTGATAGCATCCAGGCTCACCTTGGCCTCAATAATCCAAGTCATATCAAGCAGAACATTGAATCCTGCTCCCGGCAAAAACTACTTTGGAAGTCTTGACTATGGTATTTTTCCACTTTATTACCACCTCATGAAACACATCACATTCAATAGTGGTAACCCCATTTGCGGAAGATAAAGTCAAAGTGATCAATCTTGATGGGTCCATACCATGTTTACGGACAAAGTTCTTTGATACTGCTACCCCAGCACATCCTGGATTGTATACTGCCTTTTCTTGGATACCATCAAGAAAAAAATCCAGAAGAATAACCCCTTGCAATGCCCACACAAAAAGTTTTGCAATCAATAATGCTGGCATGCTCTGGGCCACCTTCTTACGCCATTCCACTTCTTTGAGCTGATCCACGCTCAACTGGACCCGCACAGGCTACCATGTAATCTCCCTGTCTTCCTTATACCCAAGCGCACATCCAATATCCACTCATCTGGAGAGGTTTCTGGACTTCCCTCAGGCAGAGTTGGACGAGAGACATCAATTTCATGTACATGTGGCTCCACTGGTTTGCTGGCTCTTTTCCTGTACTCCTTCAAGGACTTTCCAGATCAAAGTCTTATTCTCCCATTATTCTCCAAATTACTGAGCTCAGGTTGGGAGACACCTAAGCCCGCCTTTCTTTTTCCAAGTCCTTAAACATAACGTTGGGATGCTCCTTGTCAAATTCCGCACAATTGGGGCATTTCCCAGCAAAATGGCCATCTTTCCCGCAGATCCAGCATCCCTTTGCCATGGGAAATTTACACGCCTGTTTAAATCTAGACATGCAATCCTTATCTGAGGGACTTCTAGGATGTCTGGTTCTCTCAGAAGACCCTTCCCCTGCAGCCACATGAGCTCCTACTCTTGAGCGCGGAGCACTGTGGGGAGGACCACCAAGATCCTATTCCATTTGAATGATCTTTTGAACAAGTTTTGACCATGATAACTTCTCACAACCCAGCATAGAAGCTTTAGTTCTCAACCTGGGCCACATTCCAGTGAAGAAAGCATCCTCCACCAGATCTTGATTGTGTTCCACATCCACAAAAGCTAGGAACTCTTCCATTTGTGAAAGATAAATTGACACTGTTTCATGGCCAGCTTGAGTGATGTCTCAGGCTTTCTGAAGAGCATCACCAGTTCTGAGGGTTACTGTGTAACTGGCTCAAAATTTCTCCAACAACGTGGTCCAATTGCTGCCTTCACGTCTTTCAAACCACTTGAAGCAGGCAGGACCTGCAAGAACTTCCAATCAATGACGTTTCTCATCATCCTCCAGACCAGAGGCTTGGATAAGGAAACCCTCTAGGAAGTGTTTCCTTCCTTTGGATTACCAGAAAATGGTGACATTTTGGCAAGCATATACTGGACTCTTTTCACCATGGGTTTTTTCTGCCCCTGCATTAGGCTCTGTGGCAGATCCAGGTCCAACCAGTCCATCCCAACATTATCCTGCCCTTGACTCTTATTCCCATTACCTTCCTTTGACAAAGCTTCAAAGAGCGTTGTCTCCAGAGAGGCAATTTTATGGGACAACGCTTTGTTATCATCCCACCAACAGGCCATATCTCAACGCTTTTTTCCTCACTTCCCCTTAAAGCCTCAATTTCACAATTTGCCTTTGCTTTCACTTGTTGTAAGATTTTGTCCCATCCTACTAACAGGTTCCAGGAATCCCACACATAGATTTGGGTTCCTTGGGTGGGAGTCCCTTCTTTTGCAAAATAATTGGAGTATAACTCTTCAAACGCAGCCTTTAATTCCACCAAGGACTCCTCAGGCACAGTCTTGGTGACCTCCAAGCTTTTCAAGCTTCCTCTAACAAACTTGTAGGAAACTCTTTCCTGGCAGCAGCAGTTTCCATGCAAATACTCCAAATTTGGCCCTTTCAAAATTTAACAAAAAAGATATAATAATTGAAAAGGTAGTTGAGGGGAAAGCGTCAAAATTGATAATATATCTTTATTAAAGTGTAGCTGTTTTTGTTTATATACCATCTGGGGCATATTTGGCTAAAAAACCCTCTGGTTCCTGAATTAACCTATGATTCATCTCACATGATCTATGACATTTGAGTCATCCAAACCTAGATCTTTACCTAAAAGATCACCAATATTTCTCAACCTATGAAAATCAATCTACAATGGGAAGAAGCAACCTGACTCCATTCATCCCAATATACCAGTTCAGCATGGAGCTTCCTCATTTCCCAGCGCCAAAACCCTGTGGATTAAACATCCCAAAACTCAGCTATTAATGTACCAACTGGGAACCAGCTGATCAACCCTGAATTCCTAGGCATCCTTGCCTTTATTTAGTTATCTTTGCATTTAATGGTTTTTTGCCTTAAAACCCATTAAAACACTTTGAAACTCAAACCAGGCGCCACCGCGGCACCCAGGAACTTTCCCAGGTGGCACCCCAGCGCCTGAAAAAATTTGATAGCTGCGCCTTGGTGCTTGGCAAATCCTTTAGTTGGCGCTTTTAACCCGAAATTTGGGGGTTTACTTATGATTGACCTTAACTAAACTTCTTGACATAGTCAAAACAATTTAACCAATATAATTGAATCCTCATTAATTATATTCCTGTGTATTAATTTATTAATCTTCCCAATTAATTAAACCGTTTTTGAGACACTCAGTCTCCCAGATTGACTTGGAAAATCTTGCCTTCTGTTCTTTTATTGAACCTAGATATCAAGTTTTCATGAATCTTTACCTTAAGACTTTCAATCCAACTTATCTACCTGCAATAATCATAAAACAGAGATAACTTTATATTTTGGAGCATTTATTTGGCTAAATACTCAATAGTGACTGTCATACAGTCACAGTCCCCTGCTTGTCAATTTTCTTATTCATTAAACCTGGAAATATTTGCTTTAAACTTTGTTGTTTATTTTTTCTGACTGTTGCGCTGGGAGTATGGGGGCAACTCATTTCTATAATAGGGTGCAGAGTACTTGGCTTGAATACTGTCATATATGAGGATGTGTGAGGTTAGGCTGATTGACCACAAACAATCAGGCTAATCATTGCACACAGATCATTACATTTACACGCCGTAAATCACTAGGCTGATACTCTATTAAGTGTAGTAATTATACGCCGCATAATCACTAATGTATTATAAATGATACGAAAGTTATACACTGTATAATCACTAATATATAATAATTGAAATGTCAATTATACGCCGTATAATTGTTAGTTTATTAGGATAGATGCAATGATTATATGCCATATTATCACTGATTATCATTCCAATGTGTTATATTATACGCCGTATAATTACTAGTTTATTATAATTGATATTGCTATTATATACGCCGTATAAACGTTAGCCAATATAGTGATTATCATTGATTACATGGCGTGTAATCACTAAATCATCAACTGTATATTGCCCATACCATCCTGCTGGACGTTTTATCAACTCAGCCTCACCCAGCCTGATGGTGTTTATGAATATATCAAACAAGTGATGTGCATATGTCAAGGAAATACCAAGTTTGGGTCAGTATTACACGGTGTATAGTTTAGCTTCTTATTGGTTTGGGTCAGCATTACATGGCAGGTAATCCACAGGTTGATACTGGATCAAGTCTGCTATTATATGGAGTATAATCCCTAATTTGACCTGTTGCATTAATAGGCAGAAGGCTTGCCAGCCAGAAAAGGAACACTGATTAAGCCCTACAAATGGAAACCTGGAATTTCACCTTCCAATATGAGAGGGCTGAACAGGGACAATTCATAAGCATCAACTAAATATGGTAAAGTTCCACAGCGCAATAATAGGCGTGTAAGAAACAGCCAACCAATAAATGATAGTAGGCTAGCTCAAGAAGAGCGTAGGCTGTAGCTGAAGTGCCATGTACGCCTGCCAAAGCCAGTAGCATCACATGTGCCAAGGACAGCCAATCAGGATAGGCGCAGCCAGCAAAAATGGACCTATTGCAAAGGTAGCCACTGAGAACTATCTGAAAGGACAAGAACAAGGGTTGTTGCAGTATATATTGATATAGACGCCTAAAAGGATGACAACAGGTTCTTAGTTACACCTGGATAGATTGCAGCCGCTGGCTAGATTGTACTCCAGCTTCAATAAACGTAATTATCTTCAAAGTTCTATTTTATTGTAGTCTGTAGTGCTCTTGCTTAGGATTAGGTAGAGTACATTGGCAAGGCTAACATATATCTGTTGCTTTGAACATAACAGATATAACCCAAGTTGCTCAACATCGATGCTCACTCAAAATCAAGCCTCTGCCAATGCCACAGGAAACTGCCCCTGCCCGCCAAGGATTGTCCTTGGCTCTGCCTCCGCCCGGCTTTTTTGACCAGCATGGGTACAAGATAGAATCATCAGACAGTGAGAGCACTCCTGTCTTATCTGTGAGCAATCCTGTGGTTGTTCAGCCTCCTGTAACTGTCCTTTTGGTTGTGGCCCTGTTGCCCTCTGTCCCTGAGGGTCCCGCCTTGGTTGGTTCCTACAATTGCACACAGATTGTAGAGCTGGCCAAGACTTTACTTCACGGGTTCTGCCTCCATCCCTCTGATTGCCCTGATCAGAATCTAAGCATATTCTCCACTACCAGGACCAGGAAACTTGCTGGCAACTATACTGGCTCTACCAAAACGCCTTGTTCCAAGCTCTTCAGGAGGGCCTTGCTGGTAGAGACCACACTGTGGAGTACCTTGCTGTCTTTGTTCAACCCTCTGCGAAGCAACTCCAGCTTGTTGCTGCACATCATAATCTTGAGCCTTTGTCCCTGGGCAACGCCCTCCTCTCTTGTTGCCGCAACTGGGCTGAACAATGGGCCATGGCCAACACCTCCTTTTTGGAGATGTGTGCTGTGGTCCTGGCTAATCAGTCCATGGGGGGAATGTGCATGCACAAATTGATGAACTGATCAACATCCTAAACAAGAAGTTCAGGGCCATAGCACATGAAGCAATAGATGCCTGTGGAGCTTCTCTGACATAGCTAAAGGACATGCACAAGTTTTGTGCTGAGTCAGACAAGTTCAGCGTGAGAATGGCAGACAACATAACCACCATGGACCAGAACGTGATTGCCCTGGGAAAAAAAGTGGAGCAGTTTGGCTCACAGCTTCATAAGTTCAAAAATACATTCTGGACAACTTTCAGAGACTAGAAGTAAAAGTTGACAGCCACCTGAAGGTATCCTGCTCATCCATGCCAAAACTGCTACCTTGCCCAAACAATGCAAAGATTGCAATACTGGAGACCAAAGTAGCAACCTTGGAGAGCATAATCAGTGGATATGAAGAGGAGTTTGCTAGAGCGCATGAGACCATAATGGCCCTGCAAACAGAGCAGACAACCCTGAAGAATGCTGTGTCACGTCTATCTAAAACCACCATGGGCGTAGAGTCTGAGCTCCACCAAAGAAGCCTGCAGATGGACAATAGCAATGTCCATGACCGCAGGCTAGAATGAAAGCTCATATCTAGCTACTAGAAACAGAGGGATGCAAACGCATCTCAAGAAGCCGGCAAAAATCATCCTCAATGCCTACTGATCACTATGAGGACGCCAATGACATCTTTGAGGAGGAAGTGGAACACAAAAACAGGGGGATTACTGAGGTGTTACCACCCTTCCTATCAGAGAACTATATATGCTAAAAGCCACACCTAGGGCTAGGTGTAGTTATATGGCAAATAGGCAATCAACTGCCCCCCCCCCTGCCAGCCCACCAAGCCTACAGCTGTGAATAAACAGTTCAAACCTCTGAACCTCCCAAAATTTGACAAACAAGGGAACATATATTCCTTCCTGAGACTCTTTGAGATGGCAATGAGGGGCGCTAGAAACCACCAAAAGACAACCACACTTGGCACCACACTAGACACAACCAGCGTTAACTTAGTTATGCCACGCCTACCTGCAACTGACTGGACGTATCAAGAGGCTAGACAGGCCGTGCTGGAGGAGTTTGGTGGAGAGGATATTCTCTTCACCAGGAAGTCCAAGTTTGGTGCCATAAAGTTTGCTCCAGGTAAAACTCTACAGGAATTTGCAGAACAATTCTACCATGAAGCGCTGGTGCTCCTTGGCTCTAGTACGGTCTCCATCTTTGATATCTGCGCTGCAATGAAGCAGGCCACTCACCTGTACAAAGAGCTCCACAGAGTAATGGCTCTGCCTACACAAAGGCAAGGATGTGTTGGAAATTGTGGACTGCCTCTGTAGTCATGCAAAACGTTTGGTCCTCCCAACCAACCCAAGTCCAAACAGCCAAAGCCAACCTACAAGAAACCACGCTTCCAGAAAGAGGACCCCGCTAAGTCCTCTGCACACCCTCCTGACGTGAAGAATCCCTACTGCATTACCTGTAACACAGCAGGACACTGGAAATCAAAGTGTCTGACCAACTCCAAGAAGGTGCATGTGGTACAATCCCATTCTGCTAGCACAACCAAGGGAAAAGCCAAGGCAGAGTAGAAGAGGGAAATTCTACCTCCACCAAATCCCTCAATGTTCCCATTGAACCTGGCCCCAAAGACCACTGTCCCAAAGAGCTACACAAAGACACAATCCATATGGTTGTAGCCAACAACCTGTATGCAGTGACTACCCAACCCCAAAGTAAAGTCAAGCAAGAAGAGGCCTCCCTGGCTGAAGTCTCAAAGCCATACACAGCCAAATTACAGGATGCCAGGAAAAATTGCTATTTGCCATGCTCCAACAACACCCCAAACTTGAAGTTGATACAAGTAGCTTTCCCTCTGGAGGAGCTTAAGTCTGCATACCCCAATGTCTGAAAAAGCTTGCTCTGTACTTTGAAGAGTAACAAGGAGGATGGGATACACACATTAAAAGGCCTCAATGACTCTTATATTGATTGTACCTACATTTACATATTGGTTAACAAACATTGCATTCAAGCAATAGTTGATAGTGGTGCTCCATTTAACATCATCTCCACAAATATGATGAAGAAATTGGGTATAGCCCCAGATGTTGACTACAGATTACCCTTTGGTAAAGCTGGCAAAGAACCCACTTACTCTGTGGGAGCATACAGCACACTACCTATGCAATTTGGCTCCATTGCAGTGTCTGCCCCAGCAGTTGTTCTGCCAAACAACACCTACAATTTTCTCATAGGCACCTCCTTTCTGGTGAAATATGGTGCCATGACACATTGGGGTCTTGCCGCCTTTGAAATCCTTGGTCAGACCTTACCCTTGTTCTTCAGTAAGGAAGGTCAAGACACCGCTCTCAGGCCCTGAAAATTTGTCAATCTTGCTTATGCCAACAGAATTGTCCCTGTAGAATACAAACTTGTTGGGAAACACAGGCGTAAACCTCCTGCAGAGATTCTGGAACATAATGGTATTCCGCTGAGGACCAGGTCTGCCTTTTCCCTGGAGCCTGGACACCAGAAGATTGCAGAGACTTGGTTATCTGTGGTTATCCCTGAAGGGCTATATGCGGAGGTCATTGAACCCTTGGGCTGTTCTTGCTTTGAGCCATGCATTACGCCGGGCATTGTTACCCCTGGCCAACAGGAGATACACGTTCTCTTGGCCAACCTCACAAATAAGACACTTTCTATCAAGAAAAACCAAGTGGTAGGCTTCTTACACTTCTACCCCACAGAGGAACTATCTGAGGTTAAGGGATTTGATACATTCAAGTAAATGGGTATACCAGACAAACCTGGACCAGGAGTTCATCTGACTACCACCTAGCTGACCTTTTCTCTCTTGGCCCTGAGGAGCAAGCTCAGGCATCTTTGCTGTTTGAGAAGTACCGCTCAATCTTTGCAGAAAGCGATCATGATCTGGGTTGTGCTGAAGGATTAACTCATCACATTGATACAGGAACCACTCCTCCAATCCGCATGCGCCCCATAAAACACTCAAAAGAAAACAAAGAAGTTGCCTCAGAAGAAGTCAGCAAACTTCTGAAATAAGGCATGTTGGTTCCTTCCAAAAGTCCTTGGGCATCTCCTATCCTGATTGTCAAGAAGAAAGATGGCTCTAACCAAGTTGAAATTTACTATTGATGCCTCAACAAGGTCACCAAAAAGGACTCATACCCTGTAACTTGCATAGATGATGCATTAGAATGCCTCAGGGGTGCCAAGTACTTCTCCTCCATGGACTTATATCAGGCTACTAGCAGATTAAACTACCCCCCAAAGAACAAGAAAAAAGTGCCATCATAACCTCACAAGGACTATTCCAACCAACAAGGATGTTGCAAGGGCTGTGCAATGCTCCTGCAACCTTTGAGTGTGAAATGGACACCATCCTTGGCAACCTTAAACTCTTCTGTGTCCTAGTGTACTTGGATGACATCAATGTCTTCTCTAGGACCTTCACTGAGCATCTAGCTCACTTGGAAGAGTTTTTCAAGAGGCTAGCAGCTGCCAATCTTAAGATAAAGCTGCGTGAATGCCAGTTCTTTAAGGTCCAGTTGTAATACCTGGGCTTTGTTATAGATAGCCACTGCCTGCATCCCCAACCCGCAAAACTGAAGCCATATCTATTATGAAGCAACCTGAGTCAAAACGTGATGTACAGGTATTCTTGGGAATGATTGGTTATTATTGATGTTTCATCCCCCGCTTTGTAGCCATTGGAGAACCTCTCTTCCACTTGCTGAAATTGGGAGTTGACTTTGTATGGAGTAAAAAATGCCAAGGAGCCTTCAACAAATTACGCTTGGCCTTGTCAAGCAACCCTGTTCTGATATACCCAGACTTTGAAAGACCATTTGTGATCCATACCAACGCCTCACTTACTGCAGTTGAGGCTATATTATCCCAACTTGACAACAATGGACTTGAAGACCCTGTAGCCTACGCCAGTAGGACACTAAACGTCCACAAACACAACTATACAGTGACAGAGCATGAATGCCTGGAAGTCATCTATGCATACAAACAATTTTGGGTCTACATCCATGACGTATGGTTCACAGTGGTCACAGATCACACGTCCCTAGCTTGGCTCCAGAGCTTCAAGGAACCAGAAGGCCAACTTGCTTGATGGGCGTTGAAACTACAGGCCTTGGATTACAAAATCCTCCACTGCCCTGGCAGCAAGCACCAGAATGCAGAATGTCTATCCCATTTACCCACTATGGCCCTGGTGAGCCCATTAGCAGATCAGCTGTACCAAAAAATGATGACTGGGAAGTTTAGCAACAAGCCCAAGAAAGTGCAGCATATTCTACAGGACATTCAGAAGGATACAGTACTACGTAATGGTGTGCTATACAATCTAGTGGATGGTAAGGAACACATGTTTCCTCCTCCCTCCAAAAAGACTAGCATTGTTACAGCCACTCATAAGGCAACAGGTCATGGTGCCTTTCAGAAGACCAAAGAAATCCTGTCTCATACCTACTTCTGGGAAGCAATGAATTTTGATATCCAAGAGTCAATCAACTGCTGTATTAAGTGCCAAGGGAACAAACCACTACGTAAAAGCACAACTTATTGGATGGTACAACCTCATTTTGCCTGACATACCGTATCAATGGACGTAGTGGGACCACTCCCATGTAGCAGGCCTGGCTTTTGTTATGTGATAGTGGCTATAGATCATCTCACTAAGTGGGTGGAAGCCTGGTCTCTAAGGAAGATAGATGCTCATTCTACTGCACAATTTGTCTTGGATACCATTGTACTCCGCCATGGCTGCCCACAGTTCCTGCTCTCAGACAATGGGATTAACTTTACAGCCTCTGTAATATTGAGAGTGAACAACCTCATGGGAGTTTGAGGGGTACTCTCCTCTCCATACCACCTGGAAACCAACAGGATGGTAGAAAAAGTCAACAGTACCCTAACCCAGATCCTCAGGAAATTAGCTTCATCACGTAAATCTTCCTGGGAAACTACTTGGGAGCAGCAGTTTTTGCATACAACATCTTGCTTCACTCTACCACAGGAGCGTCTCCATTTCAGCTTATGTATGGCTGCCACTCTGCCATCCTACCTGTTTTATACTTGGCCACAGGTGACCCTGGGCAACTTTCCTACAATTGGTACCTAGGACAACTAGTTGACACCCTCATCAAATTGCAGGTATCTGCTTTTAGCAACACAGCTACCAAGACCCAAGCCAGATTTGAGAGGGACTCCGCTAATAGAGCCCCATTGCCTTCTTTTGAGGTAGGGGAGGGGGTTGCATTCTGTGACACTTGAGGGGCGGGTAGATCCCACAAACTAGACAAACTATGGGTAGGTCCCTTTGAGATCATAGAGAAGACCTCACCTGACGCCTATACCATCAAGGATAAGAATAGTGGACGCATATTCAACCACATACACGCAAAGTTTCTTTGTCCATTCTGCACCCCAAAGGAAGGTCCTAATTAAACACTATCTGAGCTTGTCATGAAAGAAAACAACATACGTAATATAAGCACATCATATAATTCATAACAAGAAATATATAAAGAGATATAAATATGTAAAAAGATAAGAAAGATATAAAAATATAAAAAGATATAAAATATAAAAAATATAAAAAGTGCATTATATTAAAAGAGTACTTAGTCCTATGAATCTTTATTGATGAGTGCCCTTTTCAGGCTCCTCAGGGACATGGTGGGTGGTAGCCTCCACATAGTCACTAAACTCGTGGGTTGTCACCACCTGATATAAGACAACAACGTTCTGGAGCCACATATGCTGTGCCTTGGGGGAGAGCCGCTCCCAGTGCATAATGGGCACTATCAGGGCCAGCTCACTGTCTGCTAGGCAACCCAGGCCACACTTGATGGGGAAGCACGCTCCCAACACCAGGCACTCCACTATAAACCCCTTGGAAGGGTAATCAGCTAGAAGACCCTATTGGTGGTGCAACACTTCACATCAGTAAAATTCCAAGATGGCTTGCATCTGGACCAAGTAACCTCAAGGAAGTGAAGGCTTTGGCACTAGAAAAAGGTTCCCCAACAAAGCCATACAAGGGAGATACTGTGCAGGATCCCCAGTCTTCAGCTTTTCCAGGGTCAAGTTGATGGCTGCCGCCAGCTGATTATGCTGATTATCAGCACACCAAAGACCCCACTGACGGGTAGAGTTGGGACTGGGCCCCTAAGCACAGGACCAGACCTGCACCACCGCACGGTTGAAGTCTATCACCTGTATGTACTTGGTATACAATGCCACATTGGAGCAAGGCAGCTCCACTAAGACCCCCTCCAGAGGCCAGGCCAGCTTGCAAAGGGCCACAGAACAAAGGGCAGGAGGATGATACTGTTTGGAGTGGCAAAGACAGGAGTGAATATCTGTCCCCTTGCCACAAGGCAGGAGAACAAAGAGGAACTTGATCAGAAGCTTGTAGCCTTGGAACAGGCCATTCACCTCAAAGTCTGCATGATCAGGATTGTACGTAAGGACCACAGAACCCAGCAAGGCCAGATCAGGGGTATAAGGTACAGTAGATGGGCGGGGAACAACAGCCCTGGCCCGCCATACCTCCAGGTCCACAGAGGTAGCCCAATTGGCACCCCCAGCCACCAAAGGAGGACAATTATCCTGTTCAACTTCTTGCTCCAGGATTAGACTTGGGGGCGTTCAAAAGGATTGGTCACCACGGTGGTGGCCAAGGACAACTCCAAGCAAATATCATCCCTGTAAGCCTGTAACAAACACCAACCGTAGAATTGGAGACGCCATGCCTCCTTACTCTGACAATGGAATTCTTGTTGGTGCTCCTCTGTCATGATTGCCAGGAACTCCTGGTACTCTTCTTTAGTACTGAGGAAGTAGAAGGTGTTGAAAAAGCCATTATGCCTGACTCTCTTCTTACCCTCCCTATTTATGGTCAAGAGGGGGGAAATGTGAGATTAGGCTGATTGACCACAAACAATCAGGCTAATCATTGCACGCAGATCATTACATTTACATGCTGTACTATCACTAGGCTGATACTCTATTAAGTGTAATAATTATACACCATATAATCACTAATGTATTATAAATGATACAGCAGTTATACGCCGTATAATCTATATTATATTATACTGGATATGACAGTTATATGCCGTATAATTGTTAGGTTATTAGGATAGATACAGCAATTATACACTGTATTATAACTGATTGTCCCTTCAATGTGTTATATTACATGCTGTGTAATTACTAGTTGATATGGCCATTATATGCCATAGAAAAGCTAGTCAATATAGTGATTATCATTGATTACACAGCATGTAATTACTAAATCATCAACTGTATATTGACCATACCATCCTGCTGGACGTTGTATCAACTCAGCCTCACCCAGCCTGATGATGTCTATGAACATATCAAACAAGTGATGTGCATATGTCAAGGAAATACCAATTTTGGGTCAGCATTTCATGGCAGATAATCCACAGGTTGATACTGGATCAAGTCTGCTATTATATGGTGTATAATCCCTAATTTGACCTGTTGCATTAATAGGCAGAAGGCTTGCCAGCCAGAAAAGGATCACTGATTAAGCCCTATAAATGGAATACTGGAATTTCATCTTCCAATACAAGAGGGCTGAACAGGGACAATTTCTAAGCAACAACTAAATATGGCAAAGTTCCACAGCGCAATAATAGGCGTGTAAGAAATAGCCAACCAATAAATGATAGTAGGCTAGCTCAAGAAGAGCGTAGGCTGTAGCTGAAGTGCCATGTACGCCTGTCAAGGCCAGTAGCAACATATGTGCCAAGGACAGCCAATCAGGATAGGTGCAGCCAGCAAAAATGGACCTATTGCAAAGGTAGCCACTGGGAACTGTCTGAAAGGACAAGAACAGAAACAAGGGTTATTGCAGTATATATTGATATAGACGCCTGAAAGGATGACAACAAGTTCTTAGTTATACCTGGATAGATTGCAGCCGCTGGCTAGATTGTAATCCAGTTTCAATAAACTTAATTATCCACAAAGTTCTATTCTATTGTAGTCTGTAGTGCTCTTGCATAGGATTAGGTAGAGTACATTGGCAAGGCTAACATCTATCTGTAGCTTTGAACATACCAGCAATAACACAAGTTGCTCAAAAATATGATTAGTATTGTGGCAGAAGAAATTATAGGAAGAGGAATCAATAATTACTTTGGAGGTTTGGCTTCTGATCATGAAGAAGCACTTTTAATAAGACAAAAAGTATTTTATTATTAGGGGAAAAGTATTTATACCCTCTTGGGGCGTCTTTCTGAGCTGTTGACAATATCTTCTAGGAAATTCCAAAACACTCTTATTTTGGATAATTTGTGATCTAGGTTTGGCTGTTTCAAACACGCCAACCAATGAGATTTAATTACTTCACCCAGCACAGATGATCCTTGCTGGCATGGGGGTTTGGTATATTTTGGGGCCATTCATCCTGCTTAATTTGTGTTCCCACATTAACTGCTTAGAAATACAGTCAAATTTAGAAATCCAAGATTATGGGGAATCAAACCCAGCGCCTCAGAGCTTGATGTAAAAGTAGGGCGGTGCTTTGGCGCCTGCAATATTTTCCAGGCGGCGCCACGGCGCTTGCAATAATTTTCAGTTGGCGCTTGATGTAAAAGTAGTTTGCACTTTGGCACCTAATCCAATTACTAGGCAGCGCTGCGGCGCTTGTGTATTTTTAAAGTGCTGCAGCAACAAATAATGTATTATTTAATTGCTGTGGTGGTGCTTATCATTGGCTAGTTTAAAGCTCAGGTCAGCAGACTACTGCTAATCCAATATGCATATAGTTTATACTACTAATTTATGTAATTTGATAGCTGCAATTCATATTCACAAGCTCCATCATAATTAGCATCACTGCTTGATCAAAATTCCCAACATATCCCCCCGTTTGACCAAGCACTACTTCATTTCTTTCCTTGATGAACTCAACCAACAATACCAACAACCGCCAAAGCATGTGTCAAGCATACAACGCTATGATGGCCACCATGGGTGAGGCAGAGTGTAATGCCTTCTGTAAAATGCCTCACTCTGTGAGGATTCCCTTTCTCAACTGTCTTTGCTCCAGCAAGGAACAATTCCACAAACAAGACTGTGCCACCACTGTGGCTAGCTCTGTTCCTAATTCTGCTCCCAGTTCCAATGATGATGACCTCTTTGAGGAGGATTCCATGTTTGACAAGCCTCCTCTTGTCCCCAGCATGCCTCTTGTTGGCGGTCCTTCTGGTGCTTTGCGCCCATTTATGCAGCACTTGCTGTCCTCTGGTGAGCCACCAGCCACCCCCTCATCAATGCTTTGCACTTGGCGCAACTTGGACAAGGTCCCCATGGACTACCCCAATCTTTTGAGCAAGTTTGGGGTTTGTCACCACAAGGAGACTATGTTCAGCTTTGTGCAAGCCATGCACTCCAATGAGGACGCCATGTCTTCTATCTGTGCCGGTGAGCTCTACCACAGCCAGTATGATGCCTCCTGTTTGGCTGCTGAGGTGTGCCTTGGCCTGCAGTCTGCTTCCTTGGCGCCTGGTCATATTTCTACCCAGCATGCCCATACTATTACCATCTGTAACAAGTATATAGATGAGGTGGCTTGGATTTGGTCCCTTGAGCTTGCCGCTGACCTGGCATTTCATCAAACCCTGGACCTTCCTGTCCAGGCCAACACCAGTTGGCGCTTCTTGGCTACCTTCAAGGTGTTCCTCTCAGCAGCGAGTACTGGCAACGCCAGTCTCTATCTTCCCTTGGCTGCTGCTGTGTGCCACTTCATATGGTACGCCCCTGATAGCTGCCAGTCTGGCCAGTCAGGGTATGCTGGTTGTTGCCTGGAGCACTATTGTGCTCTGGCTTATCAGCTCTGGATTCTGTTGCCGCTGGCCTACTTCTACATGGAGGACACCCTGATAGACTGCCTGTAAATTGGGGCTGTGTTTTCTGCTCATGGTGGTTGGGGTTGCCTTGTGCCTGTGAGCCAGCTCCGTTTCCCACTCTGCAACTGGACCTCTATGTTGCAGAACTCACAGTTGGCTTGAGCTCAGATGTTGGTGATCTTGGCGCATGTGCGTCAGCGCCTCAATGATGACTGCTACCTTTTCCCTGCCCACAAACGCCCAGTGGTAAGTATCCAGTGTCCTTCCAAGCATCCTTGTTGCTTGGACCCCTCTTGCAGTACTCGTGATGAATAAACTGCCTACAATGATTGCCAGTGCTTTCCTTTTGTGTTATATATTAGTATTTTGATTTTTTTCTTCCTCTTTATTATTTTTATTTTAGTTTTATCTTTCTATTTAATGTATTAGTTTGGTTAGTATTTTTTATCTTCTTTAGGTCTGATTGTTTTTATTTAATTTTTCTTTTTTTGTCAACCTGATTTTAATCTTTTCTTTTATGGTATTCTTGTAGTCTTTTTTATTATTCATTTTCCTTATTCTTTATGTTTATTTTATATATGATATTGTTTTATTTATATATCTATATTTTTAATGGTTTTCTTTTTTCTTTTTCTTTATTCATTTTATTTCAGTCTTTTCTGTTAAACTTTCTCAAAAATTTGGCGTGTACTTGGTTAACTAGGTGTCCATCCTTCACATCCTTAATAGTATAGGCGTCTGTGGATGTCTTGTTAATGATCTCAAAGGGTCCTATCCAGATGGCTGCCAACTTGTGAGCGCAGCCATTGCCATGTGTATTTTAAAATAGCACCCAGTCTCCTACAGCAAATTTGGGCAGGTCAAACTGTTTCCTGTTGTCCCTTTCTTGGTCTCTTGTCTTCTTAGCCAGTGAGTTAAAATATGCCTATGACTGCAGCTGTATGAGAGTGCAAGCTAGAGGTTCCTGGTACATGTGCAGAGATTAGAGCCCTTGTTATTCTATGCATTAGTACAAGATAGGAGGTAGTGTGGGGTGTCTTCCATAAAGTAGTTGGAATGGTGACTTACCTGTTACTAAGTGTACAGCAATATTATAAGCAAATGTGGCTGCTGGGAAGAACATGTTCCACTCTGCTGCTCTATCAGCCGCCAGCTTCTGCAGGATACTTATAAGGGTACTGTTTGCTCTCTCAATCATCCCATTTGACTCAGGATGTTATGGCATGGAGAATACACCTCTGATACCCATGAGCTCATTCAGTTTGGTTAACACATGGGACAAGAAGTTTGTTCCATTGTCAGTGAGTATGACTTGTAGACAGCCATGCCTTAGTATAATGTTCTCTAAGACAAACTTAGCAGTGGTGCCTGCCCCCAGGTCTCTTACTGCCTTAGTCTCTACCCACTTTTTCAAATGGTTGATGGCCACTATGATGTATTTTGTATGGTAGTTGCTAACAGGTAATGGTTTGGCTACGTCAATAAATATGGTGTGCTAGGCAAAGTTAGGGCGCACCAGTTGATAGATTTTCATCTTCTTGAATGGTCTCTCTCCTTGACATTCCTTACAGCAGCTAAGCGTCTTGTGTACATCAAACGCCATTGCTTCCCAAAAATATTCTGTTTTAAGTTGGGCTAGTGTCTTGCGGAAAGCCCCATGACCTATCGCCTTATGGGTACATACAATGGGGTTGGTTTGTTCTGAGGGTTGGGGCATCACTCTTATCCCTTTAGTTGTCTTCTTAAATATTCTACCATTCTTAATCTTTGTGTCCTCTAGAAGGTGTTGTAGGATCTTCTGAACCTTTGGTGGCTTGTCTTTGAATTGGCTGTTCAGCATTTTGTCATATAAAAGATCTGAAATGTCCGCTAGGTGGGCTACTGTGGGAAGTTGCAATAGACCATCTGCATTCTGATGTTTAGCCCCTGCTTGGTAGGAGATCTCAAAGTCCTATGCCTGAAGTTTAAGTGCCCATTGTGCCAAGAGTCCTTCTGATTCCTTTAGGTTTTGTAGCCAATGTAGTGATGTATGGTCTGTGATTACTTTGAAGTGTACCCCATGTAAGTATACTCAAAATTGTTTGTATGTGTATATCACTGCCAAAATTTCAAGTTCTGTTACTGTGTAATTGCGCTCATAGATATTGAGAGTACAGCTACATTAGGCGACAGGATGTTCCTTGCCTTCCACGTCAATTTGTGATAGTATGCCGCCAATAGCAGTCAAGGAAGCATCTGTGTGTACAATGAATTCTTGACTGAAGTCAGGGTATCAAAGGATGGGTTGATCCATGAGGCTAAGACGGAGTATGTCAAACGCCTTCTGGCATGCCAGTGTCCATTCAAATTACACGTCACTCTTCAAGAGATGGAAGAGGTCCTCCCCCTTCCTGGAGAAGTCCTTTAGAAAGTGACTGTAGTATCCAATCATACCAAGGAATACTTGCACATTGTTTTTGTTGGCGGGGACCTTAATTTTTTTGATAGCCTCAATCTTGGCAGGCTGAGGGCAAAGTCCGTATGCATCCACTACAAATTCAAGATACTCAAGCTGATCCGTGAAAAAGTCACATGTCTGAGGCTTAATCTTCAGGTTGGCTGCCAAAGGCGACAAAAGACTTCTTCCAAGTGCTCCAAGTGTTCAGTTAATGTGCGAGAAAACACATTGATGTCATCCAGGTAAACCAGTACACAACTCAACTTAAGGTTGTGAAGCATATTGTCTATAGCCTGTTGAAATGTGGCTGGTGCATTGCACAGTCCTTGAGGCATGCGGGTAGGTTGGTACAGCCCTTGGCTGGTAATGATTGTGCACTTCTCCTGTTCTAGGGGTGGGAGTTTGATCTGCCAGTAGCCTGAGATTAGTTCCATAGCAGAGAAGAATTTTGCATCACCCAGGCAATCAAGAGTGTTGTCAATGGCAGAAGCAGGTAGGAATCCTTCTTT
Source organism: Entomophthora muscae (assembly GCA_014839935.2). Lineage (NCBI taxonomy): Eukaryota > Fungi > Entomophthoromycota > Entomophthoromycetes > Entomophthorales > Entomophthoraceae > Entomophthora > Entomophthora muscae. The sequence continues at coordinate 399,446 of QTSX02005026.1, forward strand.
GTGATGTTGTTCAATTTCTGGTAGTCAATTGCAACATGGTTGGTCTTGTCCTTCTTTTTCACTATAAGCACTGGAGATGATCAAGGGCTCTTGGATGGTATCAACAATCCCAACTGTACCAGATTCTCAATTTCTTCACCCATAGTGGTGTTGGCCGCACATGAGAGTCTGATAGGGCAGAGTTGGATGGGCTGTTTGTCCCCTGTGTTGATGTGGTGGAGAGTGTTCTTGGAGCATCCCAGATCAAAGTTGTTATCTGCAAATATGGATTTATATTTCTCAAAGAGGACCATGGCTGCGTCCTGTTGTTCTGTGGATAACCCAGCCAACTTTTTCCTGGGTATTACAGCACCAACTAGGGGTGGCTGACTGTCAGAGGGGCCTAACCCAAACTCCTCCAGGGTACCAAAGTTGTGTATCCCAGTAACCTCTTCCACCGGTATAAGGTGTAGGTAGGCTACTACCTGGTGTCTTTGGACTCTAATTGAGCTTTGGGTGAGATTTTCCAAGAGCACTTTAACAGCACCATGCCCTGGTAGGATGAGGCCTGGGGCCACTAGGGGTTCCAGGCGGGAGCTGTTGCAGGATGATTGCATCTCATCATATAGTCCTTGAGGGACATCAATATCCAAGCCAGTCTCAATCAGTACTTGGTGGCCAGCTGGGATCTCAATCGACAGGTCTGCGCAAAGCAACAGCCCTTTGTATTCCTCCAGTTGGTTAGGTAGATGTCTGACCTTACGGCTTAGCTTCTGATACTGGATGGGTATCACTCTGTTTTTGTATGCCAGATTGATACTAGACATGGTCTTATAGGTGCCAGTATCCTTGTTGCAGCAGTAATACAGTGGGATGGTCTGTCCTAAGATTTCAAAGGTGTCAGCGGCAAGATCAGTCCTGACCCTGTATTGCCTCATAAATGAGGTGCCAATCAGGATATCATAGTTGTCATTTGGTAAGACAATGGCAGGATCCAATACTGCAAGAGAGCCAAAAAGCAAAGGTAAGGCACTGTATGCCCCTTGTACAGTGGTGACTGTCAGTCCAGCAGTACCATATTGCTTACAATGGTCAATGTCTGGAGCTAGTCCCAGGCGTTTTACCAGACATATGGAGACAATATTAATAGGGGCCCCCAAATCAATGATGGCTCTTACTTTGATTTTTTTCACAAATATATCTGCATAAGTACATTCAGAGTAGGAGGAAATTATTTTGTTTACTAAGTGTATGTCAAGATCATCTGCCATGGACAGAAACTTGAGGATGCTACCATACAGCTTGGGGTGGTGAGCTTTCATGGTGTCCATGGGTATGGCAATATTTACCTCTTTCAAATGCAAGGTGTCAGTGGAAGGGCCAGGACCTTCATTGGGGGCTTTTTCTAGTAACTGGCGGGTTTAGGACTTAGAAACAACCGTTTGGGCTTTGCCATTGGCCTTTTCTTGACTGTGTGTTTGCACTACATGGACGTCCTCAACAATGACACAGTGTAGGGCATTGCCTGAGTATCCAACATCCAGGACAAATAACTCCACCTTATCTGGGGAGTGGTCAGCACCATAGGGTGGTGCTACCGGCCCTTCTGGAGCTTGCAGTAGGCGGTCAGGCAGAACAGTGGGGACATTGGTGGGGTTGTTCATAGTGGAGTGAGAGAGTCCTGTCTCTAATTCACTTGGTCTTTTCCCTGGATAGTAATGTCCTGAGGTAGCAGTGCATAAACACCTGTTTTAGAAGTGCAGGATTTGGTGTAGTTCCCCTTGCAATTACAGCAATGGCAAGTAACCTTGGACATGTCAGCCTTAGGGGCAAAGCACCCACTTCCTTCTGTACAGGCAGGAGGAGTGGGTAAGGGTCTAGGCTTAACCAAGGCATTGGGAGGCCCAAATATATCCCCACACTGACAAAGGTATCACACCATGCCATCAATAGAAAAGGTGTCTTGGAACGCTGGCATCAAAGTACAATACAATACCTTGTAAGGTTTGACAGCAGAGCGCAGGGCTATGTGTGAATCATGCACTGTAAGAGATCCAGAGCCAGTAAGGACCTCCGCTGCCAAGTAGAATCAATCTGCAAAATCAGCTATGGATTTGTCCTTTTGGAATTGGATCATCAGGAACTCGTTCTTTTGTTCTGTAACCCTGGCTATACTTCCAAATTTCTACAACAAAGCTTGTTTAGCCGCAGTGTAAGACCAGTCATTCTGCACCATATGAGGGACAATGAGGTCAGTGCTAGCAGTGTCAAGCTGGTTCAGAAGTGTGGTTGCTTTGTCTTGATTGTTAACTCCATACATCAACATTTTGAAGAGTCTGATGAATGTATGGATATTCTCCTTTGGGTCAAACTTGGGGAGGTTCATGGGTTTGAACCTGGGCGCATTTTCATCTGTGTTCTGGCGTCTTGGAGGAGGAGGGGTGTCTTGTTGGATACATGTAAAGAAGTTCTGTTGTGATGCTCCTGAAGAAGACTCTGAGTGGTTAGGGCAAAGATTTTTTCTGGGGTAGGAGGGACCACAAACACAGATGACAAGCTTTGTTGTCCCAAGGAGAATGAGATGGCATCATCTTCACAGGCAGAGCTAGTTGGTTGATGTAGAGTAGTGCTCTCCCCAGATCTGTCATGAGGCACACACAAGGCAGATAATTGCGCCTGACTACAACAGCATATTTCTTCCTGGACCTCTGATCTGACTTCAGCCAGTTGGGCTTCCAATTCTCTCATGGCTCTGCGGAGGCAATCAATAAGAGTACCACAACGCACCATTCCTTCTCTATATTCTTTTAAAGTGAACTCCTGTATATTAGCATTCTCATTGACTTCCTGCACAGTGTTGTGTAGGCCACAAATCTTGGCTCAGAGGGCTGCCTGTTGTTGTTTGTGTCTCTTGTTCACTTTGTTAATCTCTTGGAAGGCGTCGTTATTTGAGATGGTCAGGCTTTCAAGTTGATGTTGAATCTCATCCATCTCAGGCACTACTGTAGTAGTGCTTTGATCTGCAGGGTTCTGGCTGGCCAGGAGTAGTGCCTCCTCAGTCTTCTTGCAGAACGTGGCCAATTTCTCTTCCAATGTCATTTGTAGGTGTTTGTCATATTTTGCAAAGTTGTTCTTTAATTTGACAATCTTGGCCTCTGCAGCGTGGGCAAGGTTTTTAAGTCTATTGTGTTCTGACTGGTTGGTCTGTGAGAAGTCATTGAACTCCTTGTTTAGTGACTCCAGCTTGGAGCATGTATCTGCCAGTTCAGACGTGCAGCGGCCTGTTTCCTCCATGTGGGCTGCTTCTCAACAGGTGTCATCTTCCACATATTGTTTGACTTCCAGAATATGGCAAGTTACATCTTGACACCAGGTTTGATAAGCTCCTCTCAAGTCCAGTATCTTGCCCACAATGTTGGGCAGCTGAGTATTTGGCTGCTCTAAGAGAGCATTGAGGCGCTGCAAGGTCGTGCATGCTGGGTTTGATTCTGGTGGGTGTAGTTCTGAACTTCAGCAAAGCTGAGGTCCAGACAGTGGACCAAGGCTGCCTGGCATTCCTGTTGATGGTTGGAGTAGGCCACAAAATCTCGTACTTCCATATGGTGGCAGGCCTGGACATCTAGCAGGTGGTGAATTGCAGGGTGAATAAAGTTCTGGATGCAATTGCTGACCCATTTGACATTGGGGAGTCAATCTAGGCTTCCTGCTTCTGGGTTGAGGAAGCTCCAGAAGGACGCCAACAGTCTTTGGGCGTTGGGGTGGCAATGGAAAAGCAAGAATTCCACACTGGCAGGTTCATGAGCCAGTTGGTAACCAGTGATTAAATTTGAGGCCACATCAATAATAGTAGCCCCCTCTACATCTATAGGTCAATCAAGTGAAGCAATTGGCAGTTCAGCGCACTTGCTATCTGGTATAATTGATAGTTCATTCACGCCAATGATTTCTTCTTCCTGACAGAACCAGCAATCCCTTTCAATATCACTAGTTTCCATGGGGGCGCTGTCATAGCGCTCATGGAACCCAGTGAGCAGAGAAGAAGGAGATGTGCTGTCTCATCCACAGGTAAGTACATGGGCCCCCTGTAGTGAGCACCATTTGTTGCGCTGGGAGTATGGGGACAACTCATTTCTGTAATATGGTGCAGAGTACTTGGCTTGAATACTGTCATATGTGAGGATATGATTAGTATTGTGGCAGAAGAACATATAGGAAGAGGAATCAATAATTACTTTGGAGGTTTGGCTTCTTATCATGCAAAAGCAACTTTAATAAGTCAAAAAGTATTTTATTATTAGGGGAAAAGTATTTATACCCTCTTGGGGGCGTCTTCCTGAGCTGTTGGCAATATCTTCTAGGGCATTCCAACACACTCTTATTTTGGATAATTAGTGATCTAGGTTTGGCTGTTTCAAACACACCAACCAATGAGATTTAATTGCTTCACCCAGCACAGGTGATCCTTGCTGGCGTGGGGGTTTGGTATATTTTTGGGCCATTTATCCTGCTTAATTTGTATCCCCACATTAACTGCTTAGAAACACAGTCAAATTAGGAAATCCAAGATTATGGGAAATCAAACCCAGTGCCTCAGCGCTTGATGTAAAAGTAGGGCGGCACTTTGGAGCCTGCAATATTTACCAGGCAGCGCTGCAGCGCTTGCAATAATTTTCATTTGGCGCGGTGGCGCTTGACGTAAAAGTAGTTTGGCGCTTTGGCGCCTAATCCAATTACTAGGTGGCGCCGCAACACTTGTGTATTTTAAAAGTGCTGCGGCAGCAAATCATGTATTATTTAATTGCTGTGGTGGCGCTTATCATTGGCTAGTTTAAAGATCAGGTCAGCAGACTACTGCTAATCCAATATGCATATAGTTTATACTACCAATTTATGTAATTTGGTAGCTGCAATTCATATCTGCAAGCTCTGTCATAAATAGCATCATTTCTTGGTCAAAATTTGCAACTCTGACTCTTTTTTGGAGTCTTCTTTAATCCTAAACAAAGTGCTAATTGTTTTAACATTAAACCTTACCTTAATAGGGTCTCTTCTGAACCTGGTTGTCTTTTCAAAGTCCCTACGTACAGGGTTAGAACATAGTTGTTGTGTCCTTTCACTTTCACTTACGCTTTCAAACTCATTGTTAAAACTTAAAAATCAAGTTAAATATTCATATAAATAGTATTCTTATTTTAAATTACCTTGTATTTTCTTGTTTTCAAACCCACTATTGCATTTACTACTAACCAAGCCACCCAAGACTGTTATCAAGCCTTCTAAGAGTATCCTGTTGCTCCCTGCTCAATTTTTCTTGTGGCTGTCTCACTCATTCATATTTTTATAACTTTGAGACTTAAAAATTGCAATATTAGATTTCAAATTTTGTGAACTTTGCAACTATGATTCTCCATGTTCAGAAATTTGTGGTGTTTTCTCTGGCTCCTTTTTTGTTGCTTCTTTGGAAAAAATTCCCTAATTTATGGTTTTGTATCTCCTCTTCTGCTTGCCTCATGGGAGACAATCTCTCTAGTCTTTCGCACCTTTTTAGTGGACTACTTATCTCTGGGGAGGCTCTAGTCAAGAGCTTGACTTGTAATGACTTGGACTTACACACTGCTGATCACACTTTGCCTTCCCCATAATTGAGGAGGTGCTGGTGTCTTCTCTTCTCAGTCTGAAAGGAAATGACTTGATACCCCTTCAAGTACCTATGATGCTACCTCCTGATCCCACTTGTATGCCTTGTTTGCTCACCAGGTTAGTGCTGATGGATTGAATTTGTACTTTCTTCAGTTAATCCCTGTGTTCTCTCTTTGTTCCTGTCTCTAAGTGGCTATCCCAGTACTCCACTGGGCGGCATTCTGGTGGTTTGTCTTTCCAGGATGAAAGCCAAACTTAGTTAGTTTAGACCCCTCTATTACAGTATTTATAGCCATTGATGAAATCAGAGTTTGTCTAATATTAGACAAAACTCTTGGCTAAAACAGCCATAAACACACCAATGAAAGTCCCTCACTTGACCTTTTTTCTTCCATTCTTGGTGACAGCTTTTCCTTGCTCACCAAACTTGTCATAAGCAATGAACAATATGTAATAAGAGATGAACATAACGTCATCTGATAAACTTGTCAGGCATTGGACCAGGGTGGACTCAATGGCAGGATTGTATGGAAAATCATTGCTACCATCTCATTGATTGCTGCCAAAATTGGTCAACACCCTGATTAAAACCACTTTGTCATGCATCCAGAGCTGCACCATGCGCTTGGAAACCCATATGGTATGGTGTGTAAGCTATTTCTGGACCTGGGTTAGAGGAAGCTTGGGGTCCTGCTGCATGAGATCAAGCATGATTTGGTAGGCCTTGTTGATCTGGAACTCTGGTGCCTTTTTGGGACTTTTGGCTGTCCCAACTAGGTTTCCCTTATTCATTAGGTTGTTGGACTCTCACATTATGATGGCTTGGGTGAATTGTAATTGGCTAGCTATCTGATCCCAGGACAGATCCTGTAGGTTTAGTGCCACAATTTCTTGAAGAATTTGGGCAGTGATGATTTGTTGCTTGTGGCGCTGGGCCGCAAAAGCTGAAGCCTGATTAGCTGATGAGGGGCAGTTGGCTGATGGCAGGAAGTTGTTCTGAATCAAGGTTGCCATCCTGATTGGTTGGTTGATGGGCAGCTTATGCGGGGGTGGGTACAGGAGTGGGGGCAGAGCTAGACACTAGATGACTGTTAAGCAAGTCAAAACCATAGGGGTCAGGTACAGGTCAGCTTTCTTGTTACCTGCATCAAAGACTTGGATGTAAACAGTCATCTTCATTTTTTGAGCTCTGCCTTCATTGAAACTGACTTAGCTGCTGCTGGCTTGATTGCTGTCTCTGTCAAAAATGTTACTAGTAAATCTCATTGTAAAAAACCTAGGATAAAATTACTAAAAGTAGAAGTTTAAAATTTTATGATTTATTTTTATTGTAATCTCAAGTTTATATTTGAAAAGTCTTAAAACTATTTTACACAAATCAGGAGCCATGAAAAGAAAAAAATGGCTCTGTTCCTAAATTGTATAGCTGTTGATTGGCTGTTAAACTGTTACTTTTCTATTTTAGGCTGCTCTACTACACATCTTATGTGACTTTATTTTGTTTTGTGTTTGTGGAATCTTGCTTATAGATTGCTCAAATTTTGTTTTTTAGTTCTTCTGTTGGTGCTCTATATGAATCCTGGTTGGATTATAATATATTTGGGAACAACATTCAACCATCTCACTTGCTGTGTCAGTTCACTTTTTTGTGGTTTGAACTATGTCACTTGATTTTTTTATATAATTTTGTATAATATGCTGTGAAATTTTGTATATTGTTTGACAGTTTATTTATTAACCAAAAATATTTAAATTATTTGAATTCTGAATTTTGTGCAACTTTAGGTTTGTTTAAATCTGAGGTGTTTTTGGTTGTTGTCATAGTTTTTAAAACTACTGTATTTTTTTAAAAAAATATTCAAATTATTAGAAATAATTTATGATATTACATTTGGTTTATAAAAGTCAGTTCAAAAAAAGATGTATATTTTAGCTTTTACAATAAAATAACAATTTGTAATATTAGTTTAAGTTTAGTTTTAAATATAAAAATTAAATTTTTATCACTAAATTTATAATTAACAGATAATAAAAAATAATCAGACTAAATTTTTTAAATATAATGCTTTTTTAAATAACTAGCATACTTGAAAATAAAGTAATTATAACTTTACAAATTAACATTAAATAACCCTACTTTTTTAAACAGTTCTAGGTTTTTATTTTACAATATTTTTTTAGCATAATAAGGCAAAAATAATAAACTCTTTTATTTGGTTTAAAAAAAGCTAAAAATATGGAAATAATAGAAAAATCCTAGTTTTTAGGCAGAAAAAAGCAAGCAGTGATCTGATTCTGCAAGGCTAAGTATTTATGTTGTGTGCAGCTTTTAATAAGATCAGTTGGACCATAAAATAGTCAATCCTAGAATATTTATGATCACATGATAACTATGGTCTTCAAAGGTCTGAGTATTTGCCAAAATCAGGTTTGGGACTTCTTGAGCAATCATACTATCTTTAAAAGACTGGGTGATAAAACTTTTTAAACAGGTATCAAATTCTTTGAAAAGTTTTTAAACTGGAGTTAGGTGTTAAAATACCTTTGAACAGGTATCTATTTTATTGATTGGCTTTGTAGTGAGAAGTTGGTTGTAAGGTCTCAAGTAACTTTAAAGTATTAAAGATTCTGAAACCAATAAAAAGGTGATCTTTATTTGTGAGGAATGTGACCTTTTATATTAGTTATCGGAAATTGGGATTATGGCATAAATGTGGGTGTTGGTATCACTTTATTGTGGCATAAGTGGTGTAATTGATTAGCTCTGTTCTAATTGATTGACGTGCTTTTTGCTCCCTGTTGCATCAAGCATGTCACAGTGTAAAGTTTTATTTAAACTTTAAAATGATAAAAGATTCTTGAAATCAAAAAAAGTTCTTTAATTATAAAGGATGTAACTCTTTATAGTCATCATCAGAAATTGGAAACAGAGCATAATTAGTGAGTTAATTTCACTTAATTGCGGCTTAAAGTTGGTATTTAATTGTCTTTATTGAAATAAATTTGGTTGTTTTTAAGCGCTTGTCACATCAATCATATCACAATAATTAAAGAATCAATTATCTTCATGTTTTCAATCAAAGATCTTATCATAAGTTACTTTGCTATCAGAAGCAATATATTACTGACACTCATTGGCTTCAGCTTTCAGTATTTTGAAAAAAAATTGGTTGTCTTTCTTTAAAAAGGTACATATAAAGCAACATTATTGGGAAGTATCTGTTTATTAAAGTGAAAAAAGACAGTTAGCTTGCTTTTTTTGTGATCTCTCTTAAGAGCCTAAGATATGATTTTGTCCTTAAAAACAATAACCCCTACTTTTCTTGTAAAGACACTGTAGGTGCTCATGATTTGGGCCCAATTTAAAGGATGTATTGGATCGTGTTTAGCATATTGACATTAATAATAAACAAAATGTCTATTCTCAGAGTGGCTGAAGTAGCTAGATAAAATTGATGTTTAGCTGAATTACAAAACCCAGGGAAATTAGACATTGCAAGAATCAATTCATCCTTGTTGTCTCTTAAAAGCTTGGTGAGTGGTTCATTCTTTGGCAAAAAAGGTAAAAGATGGCTTGAATTAGATGTCGCTAAATGTTAGCTAAAAATTATTTGTGTTTTACCCAGTATGACTTGAAAAGATTGCATGATGGTAAGCTCAATTTTTGGGTTTACTTTACCACCAATTGCTCTCAGATAGCTTTTAGAGTTAGTAGCTTTTCTCCACACGCATACAATCCTAATTATAAGGCTAATTTTTGTAAATATCTCTAAGAACTCTACTTAGCTTTTCTGAGTAAATGAATTCTTTTGCCAAAAATTTCTTGGATGTTATAAAATTAAATTAACATAAAAAATTGGTGAATCCAATTGCTAAAATTTCTAATATTATGAGCATTTTTACTTTTACTGAGTAGCTTCTTTTAGAAGTTGAAGCAGTTGGTAATTCTAGCAATAAGGATCTAGTGCGGTTATTTTGAGGGATGCAAATCAGGCTATAGATAGAAAAATTAGCTTCAAAGTAAGGTGTTTATAAGGCAGTTTCAAAGAAAACATAATTATTTGCAACTTTTATTAACAAGTACTACATTTTAAAAATCAATATACAAGCAAACTTAAAAAATGAACATTATTGCTATTAAAATGAGAAAGATAATTTATATAAATTAAGCGCTTTTCTTATCAAGAGTAATTTTATTTTTTTAATTTTTATTTCTGATTTCAAATTTTATAAAAATTTGACTGATCTTTTGTTTGTTAACTTGGAAATGAATTAAGTTGGGTTTGAATTTTATTTGAGTCAGAAATTGAAAAAAAACTTAAAATCAAATGTTATAAAACGGTTTAGAGTCAGAAATGGAATTGAAATATGTAATGAAAATTGGTAAATAAAATTGAACAGAAAATAAAAAAAAAATTCAGATTAGAATTTTTAAAATAAAAAATACTATTTGAAATAGAAATCCAAAATAAATCATAAAAATGAAATGAAATTCTGAGATAAAAACTCAAATTATAATAAATTTAAATAAGAAATCGAAAATAAATTAAAATTCAATCAGAAATTGAATTGAATTCAAAATGTAAAATTTGAATTTGAAAATAAAATTAAAAGCAGTCATAACAAAGTTTTGCAAAACCAAGCCTTGTGATTACTGGGTAAGTAGAAGAGGCAGACAAGCAAGTATAGCTGTATGAAAGAGAAAAGTTGTGGCAACTTGATAGAAAAGTGATGGTATTAAACAGGCAAATATAGCTGGGCAGGGGAAAGATGAGTAACTAGAAAGAGTTGATTAAACCTAGGTAGTTAAAAATATAGCCCATACTCAGATTAATGAATGTAAAGTCAGAGCAAAATCAATGTTGCACAAAAACAAACTGAAAAACAAGTAACATACAAAAAGTGATTATTAAAGCATCGTGTTTGGCTCTTGATAATGTCATCTGTGACAAGTGAGTGTGTAAACTATCTGGTGACAAAGATGTTTAGCAAGATATATCATGCCAAAGCTTAAATCACAAAGACAGTCAATAAAATTTGATGTCTCATAATAAGACACATATAAGCTTACAAACTCTTTAAAAGAATCAGAATAATTGTACAATAGTTGTCAAAGTTATGATGCTAAGTGAAAATAATTCAAAATTAAGCAAATTTCAAGTATCAGTGTAAAATATACTCTATGTTAACAGGAACTTTGAGTGTTAATAGATGAAATGGCTCAACACTTCAACAAACAACTCAAATTACAAACAAAGATATTTAAAATACAGTACAAAATACATGAATTCACAACAAAATGGTTTGAATTGTTCTTCAGTGTACTGTAAATTCAGAACCTAATAATAGGAATGTAGAATTGTCAAATTCTTGGTCCAAAATTTGAATCACATTTGCGGATTGACCTTTTTTAATTAAATTTAATTCTTTGTACAGTAGTTTTCAAAGCTATGGCGCTAAGCAAAAATATCTCAGATTTGACAAAATTGATTCAGATTTAAGCAAACACCAAGTCACAGTGTAATATACCCTCCCTTAGCAGGAATTTTGGGTGTTTATAAATAAAATGTGTAACACTGTCTTAGAACTCAAATAAAATTTTGTTTCCTTTAAAAAATATAGACAAAATAGGTCAATACAGTAACAAAATGCTCACACTTCAAACAAAAACATTCAGAATACAAATCAAAATACATGAATTCACAAAAAAATGACTTGAGTCAACCTTTGGTGTACATATGCTTGCTATGTAAATTGATGACAAGATATGTTCATGCTCAGTGAATCCAAACTTGATCCAAAATTAAACACTATAACAACTCAAACAGTAAACAAACATAATAAGTTGTTGTGTGAAATGAAATGTAAACAAGAATAGTACTGTCAGGCACCCACCTGCTAGAAAGTAATCTCTAGGTGGTGAATGATAGCAGAGAGATTTAATTCAGTTACCAAGAATTCTACAGGCAACAACATCATTTGAAGATAAAATAATTCTCTAATTATATGATACCTGCCTAACAGTGGGTTGAGGCGTCCCAGGAAGAAATACACTTCCAAGTAACACAGAAAGAAGGATGAAGCCAAAGGATGAAAGACTTGGGGTTCAGGGGTCTGGTAGGCGGATTGATAGTTCTTGGTTTATTTTCTGCAAGGTGGGTTATGTGACAAGGTGTAGTGATATACCCTACTCCTGGTATCACCTGATGCCAGAAGCTGTCTAAAAATTGTGCCTCAGGAGAGGTATCAGAATCTGCGTGTGAGCCTATCAAAACACTGGCCAGTATAGCAGGCAATAAGACCATCCAGTATACTCATTTATATCCAAGAGACTCCATAAAAAAAGTCTTGGGTAATCTCATGATTTAGGATTTAAAAAGGCTCAATTCAAGCTAAAAAATAGGCAAATAATTCACTTGGATGAATGTAGACTTTATTGATTGAACAAGTATTAGACCATAACTTACCAGCTTTATATAGCATGATAGCAAAATGATAAACTGGAGAAAGCATAAAGGGGATCAAGTCTCATGGGGATAAAATTCAGGAAACTTGGAGACCTGGGCAATTGAAATTAAAACTAGAATTATTTAAGTTACTGTGTCATTATGCTAACCTCAGTGTCCTTAAAACAATTTTTGAATTAAAAAATAAAGCCCATAAGGCCAGGCAGGAAATGTCCAGCTATTTTCCAGTTAATACTGGGGAAGGAGAGCAGGAACCAGCAGCAGAAACAGAAGACAATGGACAAGTCATAAGAAAAATAGAGCCCAAACTGCTGTTAGCATCATCAATTTTATTAAAAGACGCCTTCAAAAGAATCACCATAACTTTTAATTGGCTAGAGCCACTTTTGAAAGGTAACAATTTGCTCTTTGCCGTAATACTAATTGTTTTTTAAGCAATCAAGCGTCAAGGCAGACAGAAGAAGACCCAGGTTCAAATCCTGTTGCTGTAAACCCTGGGTCTTCAGACCAATCTGAGCAAATCTCATCAGGTAAAAAAGAACATTTACTACTAACTAATCCAATTATTCTAGGAGATCCAGTAGAAACCAAGGAAAAAACCTTTTTTTCCCAAATCAAGGAGCAAATTGTTGACAAAAATGTCAAAAAAAACATTCCTGACACTACTCTTTCCTAAAAGAAGGCCACTCCTAGCAAGGAACACTTTTAGAACTTATGAATAGTGTTGCAGGTTCTTTTCAGGTTTCCAGGAATTGAACTCATCTTCATAGTTCTTCCATTTGACCAGGAATTGTGACTTTCCTTTGACTTGATAATAATCAATTATGTCCTCTACCTCCCACTCAAAAGTGTTAGAGACAATCTGTAGATCTGGATTTCTTTCCTCAAGAATCTTGGGATCATAATCAAAGAGAGTTAGAAGATCCACATGGAAGACATCATGTATGTTAGATTCTGCTGAAAGCTCAAGCCTGTAGTTTAAGCTATAAAGTTTCTTCAGAATCTTGAGAGAATCAATCTTCTTGGGGCCTAACTTCTTGCTAGGTATCTTTAGCTTCAAGTTGCAGGCATTCAGGTAGACGTAAGAGCCTACTGAATAGTCTTTCTCTGGCAATTGGTGGCAGTTGGTGTATTTTTTGTACTCCTTGCGGGCCTTGGTCAAAAACAAGATCAGGTCCAAGTGTATTTTCTTCATTTGTTTTGCCAGCATGTCTGCCTGTGGATACATTGATTCCAAAATTGTGGTTGAAAAACTCTCCAAATCAAAGCCATAATTGGCAAAAAGGGTGACATTATAATGAAACTGTGATAAGCAGTGTTGTAACGTACCTGTGCCAAGTAGCAGAAGGGACTCCAGTTATCTTGCCAAGAATTGATGTAGTGCCAAAGATATTCTTTCAGAACCTGATTGACTTGCTCAGTTTGTCTGTCTGTCTGTCTGTGGATGAAAAAAAGTAGATAGGTTGACCTTGGATTTTATTTGCTCCATTAGTTCTTTCCAAAACCGGGATGTAAATTGAACTCCTCTGTCCAACGTAATGTCTGTAGGCAAGCTGTGATTGCATACTACTCTTGAAAAAACATGTTGGCCACTTTCTTAGTGGTGCAAGACAAAAACAAAATAAATATATCATACTTGGTGAAATGGTTGACTACTATCATAACCCCTGAATTTCTGCTGCTCATTGGTAGGTCAACTATAAAGTCCATAGACACAGAAAACCAAGAACATGTTGGGATTGAAAGAGGGTGAAGGAGACCTTGGGGCTTGGAGTTTCCTGGTTTGTTTCTTTCACAAGTAACACAAGAAAGGATGAAACACCAAACATCCTTCTTCATGCCAGACTACCAATAACATCTGCTTAGTCTCTTCAAGGTTTTTATCAGGCCTTCATGTCCTGACAGTTGCTCTTCATGCATATGGCTCACTGCTTGAGTCCGTAAGTTGCCTTTAGGAATGACCAAGGAGCCATTAACATAGGAGATTCCCTGATTGTTCATCATCACTGCCTTAGGAGTTTTCTTCACATACTTGCGAGCTCTTCCTGAAAGGAAAACAACATCTGGGCCTCCATAATCTCTTGGTCCAGGGCAGTGAAGGCAGATGTCTCAATGATGCTGGACAGGAACTGAGAGAAAGATAGCACTGCTTGGTTATTGTGATCAAGGTCTCCAGCTGGGCTGCCCTTAAGATCCTCCTTCTGCTGATTGCATCAGAAACTATGTTTAATTTACCGGGTGTATACTATATCAGAAAATCATAAGCCAATAGATTAATGGCACATCTGGCCATACAAGGAACAATCTTCCGCTTCTCAGTGAAGTACAAGAGATTCTTGTAGTTAGTGCAGATGATTGTAGGGTACTTGCTTCCCTCAAGGTATCTCCTCTAGTGCTTCAAGGAATTCACAATAGCATACAACTCCTTCTTGTACACGTGGTAATTGTGTTTTAATTCTAGAAGATTGTATGAGTAGAAGGCCACAGGGTAGAATTCACCATCCTTCCCTTGCTGGAGGAGTACCACTCCCAACGCGTAGTCAGATGCGTCAATTTTCAAAAAAAATTGACAGTCAGAATCAGGACGTAATAGTACATCAGCCAAATTGAAGGCATGTATGAGAGTGTCAAAGGCATCCTGGGCTGAAGTGAACCAGACAAAAAGAACTTTACTATAAGTGAGAGCGGTCAGAGGAAGAGAAATAGCCAAAAAGTTCTTAATGAACTTCCAACAAAAGTTGGCCAGACCCAAAAATCCACAGAGCTTAGTGTGGAAGGTTGGTACCTGCCAATTCAAAACCGCTTCAACTTTAGAAGGAGCAATTGCAAAGCCACCCGGCTTAATGAAGTATCTCAAGAACTTGATTTCCAAAGCAAAAAAACTCGCACTTTAGAAGCTTACAAAACAAGTTGGCCCTGGTAAGAGCTTTCATGACTTTCTTAAGGTGCCTCAGATGGCTTTCCTCATCCAGGAGTAAATCAATATATTGTCCAAGTAAACCACCACACTAGTATTCAGGAATGGGAACAAAACCCTGTTCATAAGTCCCTGGAAGGCAGCCGGGGCTTACTGAGACCAAAAGGCATAATTAAATATTCATAAAGACTGAAAGGAGTTCAAATTGCTGTCTCTCATTTTTCACCTTCCGCAATGCAGATCTGGTTGTAAGAATTTCAAAGGTCAAGATTGGAGAAGATACAGGCACCTGTAAGGTTGTCTGTCAATGTTTCAGCAGCCAGAAGTGGATTTTGGTTCTTGATGGTGGTAGAGTTAAGTTTGGCGTAATCTACTATTGAGCAAAGGGACCCATTGGATTTCTTGACAAAGAAGATAGGGGAGGAACAGGAGGAGTTGGAACAACATATGAATCTCTTCTTCAGGTTCTCATCAAGGTATTTCTTCAAGGCTATGCCCTGCACTTGGTTTGTTGGATAGGGGTTGCCCTAAGACGGCATGCTTTCAGGAATCAGCTCAATTCTGAGATCCAAGGACTTGTGAGACAGTAACTTGTTGTAGCTGGCCTCACTGAACAAGATCTCATAATGACGCAATTCCTCTAGAAGCAAACCTTTATGATGGCCCTTGGTCTGCCCCAGACTGAAAATGAGTTCTAATTTTGTATGATCATGTGTGTTGTACTGACCAATTAACACTGAAAAGTTAATTCCAAGGTTAGTGAACTCAATTTGGTGCATATCCCAGTTGATGTTTATCCAGGCTTGTTCACACCATGCATAGCCAATAATGATAGGGCAGGCAAGACCACAGATGGTGGAATAATCTAAGGTAAAAGACGACCTGGCTATGGAGGTTTCAATGGGACAAGAAATACAATTGTTATGAATTGAAGACTTATTGGCTAACAGGAAAGATAAGGGAGTGTAGTCTTCAATGTATAGTAACTTCAAAATAGAATGATCAAGGAAGTTACTCATGGCCCCAGTATTCAGAAGTACAAAGGTGTCAAGACTTTCTTCAGAGGTCTTATTTGTAACAGGAAAGTAAGCGTAAGACTTATTAGTAGATTTATTTGGGTCAGCTGCTGCCAAAACTGCTGATGGGGTCTGCTGGACACATTTGAGCGCAAAGCAATCTTTAGCTTGATGACCCTTCTTTCTGCAGTAAAGGCAGCAACCCTTGTCCATGTGATGTTTACGTTCAGTATTGGAAAGCTGGTATCCACTGCCTTCCTTAGGTACAAGAACTGCAGGGAGAGTATCAGGTTTGTTCCTCTTGGTTAGCAGTATCTGGCGTGAGGAGGGCTTCCAAGGGGGCAGTTGCTTAACCCAAGGAGCCCAGAAAAAGATTTCTTGAACAAGATTGTTTTAGTTGGTAGGAAGAATGTGGTGGGCCAAGAATCTTTTAAGTTCAGGGAAAAGTCTCTTCTGTAGGAGGTAGCAGGCTTTTTCATTACCCATCCCAATGGCATTCCTAATCCAGGTGAATTCCTCAAAAAATTCCAAAGTAGCCATCTTGCCCTGGTAGAATCTAGATAATTGGTCTTGGAGTTTTTTTGTTGAGAGCTTAGGCAAAATGGTGGAAAGAAGGTGGTCACATAAATTAAGGAAGTCATGTAGTAGTTCATCTCCCTTGAGAATGCTTTTGGCGTACCACTGACAGGCCTTGCATTTAAGCTGTTCAGCAACATGATGAACTTTCTGCGCATTGGCACAGAATTGTTTGGGAGCAGTCTCAAAGAGTAATTGAGAAAAGACAAGGAGCATAAGGATATTTTTAGAGGCTTTGTCCTCCGGTTGAGCAACTGAGATGCTGTTCAATACCACTGTTTGAACCTGGCTGATCTGCGGGTTTTTGGCAAGGAATATTACTTGTGTAGTGCATCCACTAGATAGACAGTAAGGCATAAAATGATAATAATAAATACCAGCACCAGAGTCTTGACTAGTCCTAGCTGGTACTTGAGTTCTAAGGTCCTGATTTGGCTTAAGGTCCCAGAAAGGGCCTCAAAAATGGGTTCAATCAATCTGTCAGGCACCCACCTGTTAGAAAGTAATCTTCCTAGGTGGTGAATGATAGCAGAGAGATTTAATTCAGTTACCAAGAATCCTACAGGCAAGGAAATTATTTCAAGATAAAATAATCCTCCAATTATACAATACCTGCCTAACATAAGGTTGAAATGTCCTAGGAAAAAATAAACCTCCAAGTAACACAGGAGGAAGGCAGAAGTCAAAGGACGGAAGGCTTGGGGTTCAGAGGTCTGGTAGGTGGATTGATAGTTCTTGTTTTATTTTATACAAGGTGGGTTATGTGAAAAGGTGCAGTGATATAACCTACTCCTGGTATCACCTGATGCCAGGAGCTGTCTAAAAATTGCGCCTCAGGAGAGGTATCAGAATCTGCGCGTGAGCCTATCAAAACACTAGCCAGTACAGCTGGCAACAAGACCATTCAGTACACCCATTTATACCCAAGAGACTCCATAAAAAATTATTGGGTAATCTCATGGTTTAGGATTTAAAAAGGCTTAAATCAAGCTAAAAAATAGGCAAATAATTTACTTGGATAAATGTAGACTTTATTGATTGAACAAGTATTAGGCCATAACTTATCAGCTTTATATAGCATGGTAGCAAAATGATAAACTGGAGAAAGCATAAAGGGGATCAAGTCTCATGGGTATGAAATTAAGGAAACTTGGAGATCCTGGGCAATTGAAATTAAAACTAGAATTATTTAAGTTACTGTGTCATTATGCTAACCTCAGTGTCCTTAAAACAATTTTTGAATTAAAAAATAAAGCCCATAAGACCAGACAAGAAATGCCCAGCTATTTCCCAGTTAATACTGGGGAAGGAGAGAAGGAACCAGAATCAGAAACAGAAGACAACAGGCAAGTCATAGGAAAAATAGAATCCAAACTTCTGTCAGCGTCATCAACTTCATTAAAAGGCACCTTCAAAAGGATTGCCATAAGTTCTGATTGGCTAGAACCACTTTTGAAAGGTAAATTTTTTCTCTTTGCTGTAATACTAATTGTTTCTTTAAGCAATCAAGCGTCAAGGCAGACAGAAGAAGACCCGGGTTCAAATCCTGTTGCTGTAAACCCTGGGTCTGCGGACCAATTTGAGCAATTCTCATCAGGTAAAAAAGAACATTTACTACTAACTAACACAATTATTCTAGGAGATTCAGTAGAAACCAAAGAAGGAAACCTTTTCCCCCCAAATCAAGGAGTAAATTGTTGACAGGAATGTCAGAAAAAACATTCCTGACAAGTACCTAGCTATCTAAAATAAGGCACAAGAGTTATAACGTAAATTATAAAAACTAATTCTGAGTGTTTAAATATGGCATAAAATCTGAGAAAATGTGTCAGGGATCTACTTGTTAGGGAGCCTTTCTCTAATTGAATGGAGAAAAACTACAAAGTGATAAGGAGCAACTTTTTGTGAAAGCTTAAAATATGGATTTAAGAAGAAAAATAAGTATATTTTATTTGATAATACTTTAGAATTATATAGCTTTTGCTGTGGCAGAAATTTAGTTGGATCAAACATAGGGGTTGGTCAAGTGCAGAATGGTTTTGAGTTGCTGAATTTTTGGAAAGTCATGTGATATTGCTTTGTTGACATTTACAGCATGTTGAACTGTATATTGGAAACCCATCAAATCAGGCAATGGCTGGATGTTAAATAGTTTGGCAATAGCTATAATACTTGTACATCTAGCTCCTTGACACAAGTTAAACTTAACTAGAGTGAACCCTATTGAATTTTTCATTATTAGCATATGTAGAAGGTGATTGTCAGGAATTTATATTGACTTTGCTCTACCTTGGTTAATCTTGGCAACCCTCCAAGCCATTAATTATAGAAGCTTCTGATATATTACTAGCAGGCTTAATTGATCTAAGATGCCTTGACAAAGTAGATTTGGATGAACTATTGCAAGATTAACCTGGAATAACTTAGACCTACAATTATGAGCAATTCTCAATTGGTTATAGTTATTCTGGAATACTCTAGCAAACTGCCAGGTTAGCAGTAGAATAGGCCCCATAACAAAGTACTAAGAAGATCATGGGTTTCTCCAAGGACTAGAAAGAATTATGATTGATTTGCACTGGCAACCCACCTGTTGTGCTCTGAGGAGCGTCACAGATACACAACAGGGAATCTAACCTTAGGATTAGATTCATACTAAGTCTCAGTTAGAATGGCAGGGAAGGCTATGCAATTACCTTGTGGCCCAGGATGAATTGTCTCTACTAGTTGTGGCTAGAGAGAGGCACTGAAGTACTTGGAAACACAAATAAAAATTGTGAATAGAACTTAAACTTTATTGGTGAAAATGAAATAAAATATATAGTGGTTGGCAATACCACAAAACAGTACTAGGACAGTACAATCACTTATCACAAGCATGAGTGGGGCAAGTGAGTTGCGCAGGATCAAGAAACCAAACATTTGAATTCCCCAATTTGGAACCAGACTCATTTTGAGGGGCAAAAGCAAAAGCAAGAGGTTTGCCTTCAAAATAATCCATCAAAGGCAAAACTAAAACATGGTGAATGGCGGCATTCACATCATTGCCCCCCTCTAGATTGGCCTTAGGGGGTAGTACTTGTGGAGGAACTTGACATGCACACAGGCTAACAGTTGACCACTAGAGAGGAGTTTCACAGTGTATTCAGATCATTTTTTGAAGGTCACTTCTAAAGGTCCAACCCATAATGTATCTAACTTGTGAGCGTGTCCCCCTACTCTATGCTGATAGTAGAAAACGTGGTCCCCAATGTTGAACTCAGGCAAGGGAAAGCGTCCAGCATCATTGAGATAGAGCTCAAGTATCTTGGTCTTATACACAGATGTGTAGGCAGTAGCCTGTATATCAATGATGCAGTTGACTAGGTCTTTGATATGGTCATCAGGGTTCATAGCCTTATCAGAAGAGAGTAGGGCCCACAGGAACAACAGAGTGGTAGCCTCACGCCCATACAGCATAGCAAAAAAGGAGTACCCAATGACACAATGTTTGCTAAGACAATAAGCAAAGAGAGCAGCGGGTAAGTATAGATCTCAGTTTGCAGCGTCAGAGTAAGTGAGTTTCCTCATGCTAGAAACCAGAGTTGAATTTGAGCGCTCAACTGCCCCATTGGTGAAAGGATTATAGGGGGCAGAGAAGGACTGGTGAGACCCCAAGGCTTCAACAACAGAGGTTACTAACTTGGCGTTAATGTTAGTCTCATTGTCAGACAATAACACTTGAGGGCAGCCATGGCAGTAGAATAAGTCTTGCAACAGAAAGGCGGCGGTTGTCTTGGCAGTGATGTCTTTAGTAGTACAAGCTTCTACCCACTTGATAAGATGATCAACAGCAATTAGGATAAAGAAGCAACTAGAGCAGGAATGGGGGAGAGGCCCTATAGCGTCAATGCTGATAGTATAAAATGTGTGTTGAGGGGGGACTAGCTTGAACTTGTGAGAGGCAGCTCAAGGTTGTTGAAGCTGACAATTGTGGCAACTAGCAATGACATCTGGAATTAGCTGGCAGAGGGTTTCCCAGAAATAGTTTTTCTGAAGCCAGTCATAGGTCTTGGCAATGCCTCCATGTCCCATCTCCTTATGAGCTTGAATCACCAACAAAAGGCAAAGACTAGGCCATACATAAGGCAGGTAGTAGTCTCATACCTTCTTGAAAAGCTGATTGTCACAAATGAGTGTGTCCTCAGATAGTTTGGCTAGGGCAATTCAAACTTCCTCTGTCTTGTTCTCCCAAGATGAATGATATCCAATTAGCTCATACATCTAATCAGCCTCAGCAGGGTATAGAGCAAGGATGGGCATTATGGACAATCCATCAGCGTTCTGATGTTGAATCCTGGGACAATGTAGCACAGTAAAGTTGTAGCCCTTCAGGCAAAGAGCTTATCTAGCTAGTCATCCTTCTGGTTCCTTAAGCTGTTGTAACCACTTAAGCAAAGTGTGGTTGTTGACCACTGTGAAATGGGTGCCATACATGTAATGGCAGAACTGCTTGACGGCATGCAACACAGCAAGGCATTCTTTCTCTGTGACAATGTAATTCTTCTCATGCTTGTTAAGGACTTGAAAAGTATAAGCTACAGGATGATCCACACCCTCATCATCCAGCTGATAAAAGATAGCCCCAATAGCCAGGTCATTAACATCAGTATATAGGATGAATTCCTTATCATAGTCAGGATATACTAGGATGGGAGCCTCTTTGAGTTTTTTCTTGAGGATCTCAAAGGCCTGTTGCTGGCTAGCAGTCCATTTGAAAGGGACATTACACAACAGTTGGACCAAAGGTTTGCTAGTGTTGAGAAATTCAGGGATAAATTGTCTGAAGTAACCCATCATTCCCAGAAAGACTTGAACTTCTTGCATGTTAGTGGGTGGAAGCATTTTTTCAATGCCTCAACTTTCTTGGTTGTGGGGCAAATTCCTTTCTGGGTCACCTCATGAACCAAGAAATCAATGTGTTCCTTGAAGAAAGCATCTTTTTGGATGGTTTTAACTTAAGGACAGCCTCTCAAATCTTTATGAACACTTCCTTGAGGTGCTCCAAATGATTGGTAAAGGTAGCACTGAAGACCTTTATATCATCTAAGTACACTAGGACACATGAGAGCTTCAAATCACAGAGGATGGAGTCCATGGCTTGTTGGAAAGTGGCCAGGGCTGTAAAGTTACGCCTCCCCCTTAGGCCTCCACTTCAATTCCTGCCAAATGCTTGGGAATTTCTACCAAATTATGTCTGAATATTTATCTAAAAGGTTTCCAAAAAAGCCCAAGAAAAGCCACCAATTTAATATTTTGGAATTATTCAGAAGATGCCTTCACCTAATCCACCCAAGAGACACCTCTGGTTAAATATCATGTGCAAGAGCGGCCAGGAGCAGTGGTAATTGCATCCAAAGCATATTCCTGATGTTAGTTGGTTCAGTTTTCCTTTTGACTATGTCCGTTCAAAATTTTTCAAGATCTTCCTGCCTCAAGAAATTCATTTGTATCTACTCATATTGTTGGTCAATTGGTTTGTGACATTTGATCTACCACCCCAATCCTATTCCATCCCTTAAATGAGTGCAAGAGTTGTAAAAGACCTTGCTTCATCATTCTCTACTCTAATAAAGTTCAAAATTTGTTAGTTTAATTTGGCCTTCTGGTTTTGCCTGTTGCTTTTGGTGTTCAGTTGATTCCTTCTCCCCTTTGGCCTCCCAGGAATTGTTGACAGCAATCTTTTGGTTGTTGCTGAAACCACAATTTTATTGTGGTTGAGAGCTTGGTTGTATTTTCTCTTAACCTGCTCCCCAATTCTCACAAGGGCATTGCAGAGCCCTTGTGGCATGCGTATAGGCTCAAATAGTCCTTCAGAAGTGATGAGTGCAGCCTTTGGTCTATACTCAGAAGAGATCAACCTGCCAGTACCCATAAGCTAGATCCATAGCAGAGAAGAATTTGGAGCCCCCAAGGCAGTGGAGAGCATCATCAATGCGTGGTAAGAGGTAGGAATCCTTTTTGGTTAAGGAGTTCAATTATTGGTAATGCATCACAATACAATGACCTCCATCCTTCTTTTTCAATATGAGCAAGGGGAGGCTCATAGACTATGAGAAAGAGCCATTAGCTCAGCATCTAATAGCTGCTTGAGCTCTTTAGACCCATGAGCATTCTTCACACAACTGCAACAATATGGTTTATGCGGAAGGGGGGAGTGTCACCAGTATCAATCTGGTGAATAACATCTTTTTCTAGACTATAATCAGTGCTATCCTTAGAAAAGATATCTGAAAAAGGTTCTAGCAAACCTAGCACCTCCTTCTGTTGAACCAGGGATAGTTGCAGGAAATTCTGCGCAGTGAACAGGGATAGGACTTAGGGCTCATCTTCAGATAGATTAAAATCCTGAAACATACTAAAGAGAAGTAGCAATAGGACATCAGGAGAATTCAACAACTTGTCATAGCCAACAACCTGCCCTCTAGACACATGTATGGGGAGCACAGTTAAGTTGGCAACCATCAACTGAACAGGGTCTTTATGAGAGACATCCAAGATTCCCAGGCAGAGGTAGGGTTTGTTGCGCCCTAGCAAGGGAGGAGAGTATAACTCTAGAAACGTGCACTCAGGCAACTCATATGGTATTCAGGAGTCTAGGATAGCTTGAGATCCAGGGGGAATGATTAAAGATGAATTAGCCAGGAGAGAAATCCCCTCAGAAGCAGGGCAAGACATAGGAGGACACTTCATGTTGGATGAGTGGGTACAGTATTTTAGGGTGAAAACAACAGTAGGATATTCTAAAGCGCATGTCTTGAGGAGCTTCCTGGGGACTTTAACAGGCTCTTCAAATATCAGAGGGACTTCATACCCTAGGATAGAGAGGTATCCATCCTTCAAGTTGATGATCTCATTGTATTCTCTAAGGAATCAAGTACCAACTAAGAAGTTGTAACTCTTATTCTCCAAGACAACAGCAGGCCGCGGCCAAGAGTAGCTTGCCAAACTGCATGGGAAAAGC